>CM025780.1:51874007-51903095 GCA_014636745.2 Centella asiatica
TCCCTTTTTTTGATATATAACTACTGTGGTTTTTTCACGGACCTATTTTGTCTCTGTAATTTTAGTTAATCAATTATATTTTATGTTGTTTTATTCTTGGATTGTCAGTGATTTTTTTTTGTTTAAGCAGACTGGAGAGGAAAATTCAAAATTGAGACTCATTATTGAGATGTATTAGTTTCTTTCTATCCTTTGTTTATTAGTCGGTAAGATTTATTTATAGATTTAGTTGTTTATATATTGTTTCTTTTCTTTTCTTCAATCACTTCTTATCTTCTTTTATTTTTCTTCGTAACAGAAATTAGTTTGCTTAGAATTTATAGACAACTTTTTACTTGTTTAAAAAATACTATTATACTAGTCATTAATCTCATATTACGTACAAAAATTTACAATTTTTTTTGTATAAGTGTCAAACGTGGTTGTTGAACTAAAATTGTAATAACTTTGATTTCTTATATAATTTGGTTTTGTTATGAGGCAGAGTAAAATGAATTAAGAAACATTATGAAAATTATAAAATAAGAGTTAAAAATTTAAACTGTTCTATTGCTTTTTTTCACAGATGAATAAAATTAGAAAATAAGTTTTCATTAATTATTACTCTAAAATTTTTGATTTAATGATTTTGATGCATATGTTTTATATGTTATTACAATTTATTACTAAATATATTCTCTATTATATTTTTTGGTTGTAATAAGAATTTATGTTCTTACTTCTTCATCATTGTTCATTTTTCTAATTACTTCAATAAACTGTATAACTTTTAATATAATTTATTTTACATAATTTTATTATACCAAAAGATAAAATAAGAAAGAATGAAGTGTTTATGAAGTTTCTACAATTTTAAAGTATAAAATATAGTTCCTATTAAAAGGCTAAAAATAAAATATCCATAAATTTTTAATTTATATAAAAAAATAAAGATACCCACTTTTCCTAAATTTTGCATTATTAGTAGTATAAAATAGTAAAAATAAAGTTGTAATAGAGATATACTGTTTTCATTAAAAATAAAATCCATATTTATTTATTATATAAAATTATACATTATAAATACTATATATTTGTTAATGGTGATATAATTTAATAAACGTGAGCAATAAAAAAACGATTAACTTTTTAAAAATTACTTAACACACTTATTATTTTCTTAACATAATTTATAAAGTAATTTAGTACTATATTAAGAAATTTTTATTATGTCGGTATTTGTATATTATATATAATAAATATTTTTTAATGTAATTTAAGTCATTTATACTTTATGTAATCAAAATAAAAGTGAAAAAAAAAACATTTTAATTATGTGAATAATATTAGTAACGTAAAAGTATAGATTTTCTTAATATTGAATCTTTATTTAATTTAAAAGAAATTTAAAAACAACATACTTATATTATTTTTAAGCATTTAATAAAATGAGAAAAATATGACATGAATTTTAGGGTATCTGATGTTTATATATATATATATATATATATGAAATTAATGCTTAAGCAGTGATTCGAATCATTGTTGTCCAGCATTTATAGATAATGCCATGTTGCAAAACTCAAGTTCCAACACATTTGAACGATAAATAAATCGTCCGACGTATCCAAAGAGTTACATCGGAATGACATCGTCAATAACATTATTTCAAACAAATCAATTATGTGATATTAATCGTGTTAAACTCGAGTTTCTAAACCGTCGCTAAAAGTCACTATTGATTTGGTTCGACTCACTTCGGGATCGCCCTTGGCTATTATGAATTAGGAATATATTTGACAGCTTTTAGTTATTAAACATATAATGTGGTAGGGCAAGTTAGACTTATTTAAGAAAGCGTTCTACACTTTAATAATTTTCTTTGGGATTGAGGGACAAATCAATTATCTCAATGTGAGTTTATAATTTCACTTACAATTTTATATGTATACAATACATTAACAAAATGATAATTATTTACAGAAATCACGAAAAAGTCATCTAAAACTTATTTAGACATCACTGCAAAATTTAATTATTTAAAATTATTTTCACTGTCTAACTCTAATTTTTCTTTATGTTCTTAAAAACATAGTGTGGAAACACCACTAGTCTACTACAAAACTCTTTAATCATTCAAAATCATATCCATAAAGAATTTATCAAAAATATATTAAAATAACAAAATTAAAAATATTGAAAAGGCGAAACATGGCATATCCTTCCTGCTTGTAACGGTTTACTGGAGTAATAAAGTAATAAATGGAGAAATATAAAAACAAAATACTCCCTAATACTCCGTTCCGATTATTAGAAAAACGGAAAAAGGTTGCAACTTTTACATTAGAGGGAGGGAACGTCGGCCCCCTTCAGTAAGAGAGAGATAAAGTGAGAACCGTGGAGTTGTTCAACACGGATAAAAAAAAAACCCCATTTGGGTTTGTTTTTGTCTTTTTTCCGATTGATCAAGAATAGGGAAAAACCCCTTTTGGATCCGAGCATATTTGATTGAGATCTTGAAAAGAGGGGTTAAATAAGTACAAATTTTGAGTGTGATGATCTTCAATTGTCGGTCCGCTCTCACCAAATCTCCTTTGGATCTGTCTCCACTCTATCCTTCTCTTGATTCTGTAAGTGCTCTTCTTCTTATCTTTGTAAATATATATCGTGGAATTTGGATTTTGAAATGTGTATCCAATTTGAGATCTGCAATTTTTGATCTTCTGATGATGTTTAGGAAGTTGTACATAATAGGTTTTGGGTTTGTAAATCTGTGGATTCTTAGATAATATACTAACTTTATAATGACATGGTAGGGTAAATGGCAGTTGCAAATTGGAGGGTAGTAAAGATGTTTAAATATGATGTTGATCTTGTAACTTATATTTGAGGTGATACAAGTAGCAAAGTTGAAAAACTTTGGTGAGCTTTGATTTTCTTGGTTGGAATCTCATTGGTTGATATTCAGTGGAAATGAATTTTGAATTAGTGAAATGGAAAAATTAACATTATGATATGCATCAACTTGTAAAAGTTTATTTCCATTTTTTCCTAAATGAATTTGTTATGTTATTCTGGGCGATTGGGTGTCTCAAGCTCCTCGGAATACATCAATTCAAGAAATTACAATTAGACAGTTTGAGTTGTATGAGAAACGAAATTATGATCTCAATGGTGTACTAATCTAAAATGTGATATTGTTAGGGAGAGATGTCCTAAAACCAAAAGAGAAGAATTACTTAAAAAAGGAAAAAGTTCGTTCTTCTTCTAAAGAAAGACATCCTGTTTAGTTGGAGAGGGTCCTTTTTCTACCCGTCTTGAAGACTATTATTCAATTTTAGCATTAACTAATGGCTAAAAGCATGACCAGTTACACCATTCTGTATTTAAACGTACTTCATAAACTTTATGGCTACATTATTTCTTCTAGAGACAGAAATTAAATAAAGAGTAAGAAGGTTTAACAGATATTTCAATACCCAAACATGGAATTGTTGCCACAAACTCATAAAGTTCCTTAAAAAGGTAGCTTACCTGTTGCTAATTATATACTATAGTGATTCTCTATGACTATGCCTAATTAGCTAAGCCACCTTGTAATACTTGATGTCAAGGCAAGTCAGGCCATTGGAAATATAACTAAATAGTTCCTATCACATGGTTTCTGCAGGATTCAGCCTAAATAGTCATCTCTGCTACAAATCCTGTCCATGTAACGCGGAAAACTGAATTATGTCTAATTAGTTGTTCTGTGAGCTCCGCTACAATGACAAGAGGATGTAGATCTCTTCACAAATTTAAAATAATAACTTCTAGGTTGAAATATTACCTCACTCACTTGTAGATTTCTATAAATATGGCATTCAGTAGATTTGCAGATATTTTCTCTGCTGCAACAAGTCGATTATCATCCCCAAAATCTTCTGCTGTTCCATATGTATCATCTGGATTGCCACCTCTGTCCGGTTCTGCTCATGGTTATGATTTTTCTAGATCTGGGAGTAAGAATTTTTTAAGACTATCGTCATCCCTGCAAGATTTCTCTGCTTATAGCCGGCTTGATCCAGAAGAAGGAAATCCTAGCTCCGGAACTGAGAGAAGTTTGATTCATGCAAAGCCTCTCAATACTCTACAGAGAGAAAATGGCGGGGCCAGTTTTTCTAAAGAAAAGGCATCAGCAGGAACCCCTTCTTCCAGGAAGAAGTGGGCACGAGTGATCCTTGTCTTCCTGTGCTTACTGTTGTTTGCGTTTCTTGTGTTTACGGCACAATATATTTACACTAACTGGTCTAAAGGGTCACCCAAGTATTATGTTGTACTCGATTGTGGAAGCACCGGAACTCGGGTTTTTCTGTATAGAGCATCTGCTAATCGCAAAAAAACTGATGGTCTCCCAATTTCGTTGAGTTCCATACCAGAAAGCCTTCCAAGTAAGCCTAAACTTCAGAGCGGGCGGGCTTACAATAGGATGGAGACTGAGCCAGGGTTTGATAAACTGGTGCATAATGTATCAGGTTTGACGGGAGCAATAAAACCACTTCTACAATGGGCTGAGAAACAAATCCCGAAACATGCACATAAGACTACTTCCCTCTTCCTTTATGCTACAGCAGGTGTTCGCAGGCTTCCAACTTCAGATTCAGAATGGCTTCTTAACAATGCTTGGTCCATTATGAAGAATTCATCCTTCTTGTGCCGTAGAGAATGGGTGAAGATTATCAGTGGCATGGAGGAAGCGTATTATGGATGGATAGCTTTAAACTACCACACCCATGTGTTGGGTGCTATACCCAAGAAGGAAACTTTTGGTGCACTTGACTTGGGTGGTTCTTCATTGCAGGTTACATTTGAGAGCAAGGAACTTGTCCATAATGAGACTAGTTTACAGCTAAGTATAGGTCCTGTCAGCCATTATCTAAGTGCCTATTCACTATCTGGGTATGGTCTTAATGATGCTTTTGAAAAGTCAGTGGTTCATCTTCTTAAGAGGATTCCCCGGCTTAGTAATGCTGATCTAGCGAGTGGGAGGATTGTAATCAAACACCCTTGTTTGCATTCTGGATACAAAGAGCAATACATTTGCTCTCAGTGTGCTTCTGCTTTACAGAATAATGTGAGACCTCCATCTGAAGGCAGGAACTTGGGTCGAGTGAGAAAATCGGGATCTTCTATTCAACTTGTTGGTGCTCCAAATTGGGAAGAGTGCAGTTTACTTGGAAAAGTTGCTGTCAACTTGTCTGAATGGTCTGATCAAAGTCCAGGAATTGACTGTGAGATGCTTCCTTGTGCTCTTCCAGATAATCTGCCTCGTCCATATGGCCAGTTCTATGGGATGTCTGGCTTCTATGTGGTATATCGGTTTTTTAACCTGACTTCAGATGCTTCACTTGATGATGTGTTAGAGAAAGGTCGGGAATTCTGTGAAAAAACTTGGGACATCGCGAGGAACAGTGTTGCACCTCAGCCCTTTATAGAACAGTATTGTTTCAGGGCACCTTATGTTGTGTATCTTTTGAGGGAAGGTCTGCACATAACAGATAGCCATGTAATCATTGGTTCTGGAAGTATTACCTGGACTCTTGGGGTTGCTCTGATGGAAGCTGGAAAGGCTTTTACAAATAGAATAGATCTTCACCAATATGAAATACTACGGATGAAAATCAATCCAGCTATTCTTTTTGCCATTGTATTTGGTTCATTTGTTTTCCTAGCTTGTGCCTTGTTATGTTTACGAAATTGGACGCCAAGATTTTTCCGTAGGTCATATCTGCCCCTATTTAGACAGAACAGTGCCTCGAACACTTCCATTCTCAATATTCCAGCACCTTTCCGGTTCCAACGATGGAGTCCTATCAGTACAGGTATATTTTTACCTTCTTCGGGTAAGACCTTTGACTTTCTTTAAGATTTTGTATAATGTAAAGACGTCCTTTTCTTTTTTGTGGGGCGGGGGTGGATATTCTTTGGACAAGAGCTTCCTGCTGGTTGCTGATAGGAAGAAGGTAGGGAAATGTTGTGGGATTTTTTTTATATATATTTTTTCATGTTTTGTTGTGTGTGTGTGGCGGGAAAGCGGGGTGGGGCACATTTATCATCTGGCCACCTTACGAAGGTTTGCACTGATTATGCTGATTCAAAACAATTGAGGCAATCTTAATTGCCTGTAAGATGTTGAAATCTCAATAAATTAATATTTGCTTCTTATCCAACCAAGAAATGTTTATCCATGAGTACACATCTGTCTTCGTGGGTCATTTGATGCCACAACGGCACATGGGCTACTAGTTCACACTTGGCTCTAGCTAAAATATAGGACGCTTCTTTTTCCCTAATTGTAGAAACTTGTACATGTTTGCGTGGTGCGTTAATCTTTTTTTTTTCCCTCCTGGTTTAAGTTATACATGTTTTAGTAAATTACTACAGCGTGATTCCTGTCTTTCTTCTATACATTTCTTTTTTAAGAATATAGTGTTTATTTTTTTTGGGGCGGGGGCGGGGGCGGGGGCGGTGGAGAGGTTTTCAAGTCCCTCTTCGTGATGTTACTAATATTTATAAACTAAAGTTGTTTTGACCTTGTTGGGTTTTAAATTTGGTGATTAGGTGATGGAAGGATTAAGATGCCACTGAGTCCAGTTGCAACTGGTCAACAAAGACCGTTTGGGATGCCTCATGATTATAGTGGAGGCATTGAGCTCACTGATTCTTCCTTGTACTCATCTTCGAGCAGTGTTTCACATAGTTACTCTTCAGGTAGCCTGGGGCAGATGCAATTTGACAGTGGTAGCATGGGTTCCTTCTGGTCCCCCCATAGAAGCCAGATGCGGCTTCAAAGTAGGAGGTCCCAATCGCGAGAAGATCTTAGTTCTTCACTGGCTGACTCACACTTGCCAAAGGTGTAAGCTTCTCAATTATTGTCAATGTCTGCCAGGTTCATCAAGATGAAGTTTATTACCATCTTGTTTGATGAATACAAAGCCTCTTCACCCTTGCCAATCTCTTGGTCTAGAGGGGAAGTTCGACTTATCAGAACCAACACCGACCAATGTTTTATTGGATTTCAGTGGAAATGTGGGGACAAATTAACAAGGGCACCAAGGTATGGCATTTTATCGGCATATGGGGGAACAAATCTGGTTTTAATGTGGCTCTTCAGTGCTCAGCATGGATTATGGTAGTGGTTTATACAAGAACATGATCGGTTGACGGTGACTTAAAGACGTACTGTTATTAAGGTTTTACTTTTGTAGGTTAAACAGGCCTCAGGGATGAACAGCATTGTGCAGATAAATTGTTCCTTTGCATTCCTTTTGTAGTACTTTTATTTTCCCCCCTATCCGGGGATTGCAGCTGAGAGACCGCCAATTCAATGGCAGACTTTTGGGAGGATTTTGAAGCTGATTTTGTCAGTGGTGGTGTTTATCCACAGCTATAGTTGTAGTCTGACATTGGATCGAGCTTCACACATTCCACCTTGAACAAGATTGAAGAAAGTGCTCTAGAAAATTTTGATACAATAACCTGATATTCATACAGTTATGTATAGAAGATATGGTGACAAGGATGTGATTAGTTATTTTGACCTGAGGAAATTATTTTGATGCCATACGATATACTATCTTCTTTCTGCTTCGAGTCTTTGACTGTGAAATTGGCCTAGTATATGCTCCACTTTCCCATTCCATATGCCCTTTGTACTTTGTTTCTAAAAACTACTTGCTTTCTCCTTTTGAAACTATGAATTTTTCTGTAAATTATCGCTCTCTCAAGTTACCACTATCTCTCACGTATATTTTAATCTATTCTCTTAAATTTACACATTTTTCACTTTTAATTTGTCGTCACATTTATTGTTGCTAATATATGGTGTTTTTACATTTCATATACTTTTAATGAACAAATGGTACAATTCTTGTATATTTCCAGAAGTTAAGGACTAATGTTGTTCCGAAACTTCTAATCTCAGATGAAGGGATTAAAAATTACATCTTTGGGGATTGAATAAAGAGTCCATTATAATGTATTACATATTCCAACGACTAATGGTCCGTATTTGAAGTTGCAAAGAAACATGAGTTTACATTCGTTACTGTCTTCTAAATCATACTTCTATCTGCAGTTATATATGAACAAACACGCACCGGAAACATCTACTGAAAAAGAAAAATAAAAGAAAGAGATTCGTGTTTTTATTTAACACTTCAATTTTAAATGTCTCAAATCAACTCGTATTTTGGACCCGAGTACATCACAGAAAAATAGAATTAAAGAGAAAATTACAAAGAAATACAGTAAATAAATAAATAAAGCCTTCGGAGTTCAGTTCATCGTCACTAAAATGTGATTGTGCTGATTTGCTCCTGCGTGCTGCTTTTTCCTCCCATGCCACTCTGGTCAATGATAGACTTTATTGGAACTCCGACAGTGATAGTGATTAGCGAAGAAACCAAGAAAAGAAAAATTACAAGTCAAAGATAGAATTTAGCACCAAAAATAAAAAAAATGTTGAAAGCGAGAATGAAAAAGGGGCACCCATAATTAATAAAGGGAATCAAATGAGCAACGTATCAACTTTCCAATCGGCAATTGCTTTAAAATTTCAGTACAAAAATAGAAATTCATTACAAATATTAAGAGACATGTTCAAGAATAATATAAACGCCCATAGAATCAAAGGTGGTCAATAATAAAATAGAATTCTGTTTTGTGAACAACAAAAACAAAACATTAAATGATAAATTCGTCTATGTTATCTACCCTACGTCTCTACCCCGTGGTCAGATTTTTAGATCTGATTGTAATTGAACCAACTTATGTGAACTAGGTTTCAAGTTGGATATATGATCATGTCAGTATCAATCTAACGGCAAAAACTATGCCAGCACAGAAATTAACAGAAGGCTAAATTTTCTCCTCCACTGGGAAAAATCATAGGTCATCTTCATGAGATTGTGTATTATGATTACTCCCCGAGAAGAACCAACTAAACATCTGTGTGAAGATTGACTTCTGCCCTGATGTTTCCAACTGTTTATTGCAGATTGTATTGTAGTTATGCTTGAGATGAGGGGCAGCTATTCTTTCCTGGAGAAAGGGTAAGAAAGTTTTACAAGAAGAAAACCATTTCATACAAGACTCAATTCTACATAAACAGAACATTTAATACCTTGAAGACTTCAAAGGGGCAGACTTCGGAGTTATTGCAACCCTATTCAAAGAGGAAATGGTTAAGCTAGATTTGCATTTATACAAAATACAAAAACTTTAAAAACATGGATTGATTTGAAAATTTCCCTGAAAGTGTGGAGCTACGAAGATCTCATGAAAAAAACCATAAAGAGACGGAAATATGTAAAAGTTTCATCTCGGATCCTCGGGATGTGAGCAGATATTTTTGTAACCAAAAATAGATAATTAAAATTATGTTGAAGTCAAAGGATGATAGTATAAAGCAAAAGCTGGGAGGAAAATGTACTCCAATCTTGCGCTACTTGGTTTTTCTTTAAAAAAAAAAAAGAAACTTACAGGCAGAGGAACAGGATGTTCATTGTGAAGCACTTGTACCAAGTATTTGCTTGAGTTGTTACTTGAGCAGCTGTACAAAACCAGCATGTTATTTCCACCAAATGGTGTCACGGTACTGCCTCTCCATTTTCTTGACTGAGGTGGTTTTGGAGGGAGTTGCAAAGGTTGTTCTCTTTGAATTGATTCAAACTCTGAAAGGTTGAGAAATATAACATCTATTTTAAGACGTTACAGACTGTGTTGACAAAAATAAGAAATGACTTTCTATCACGCGCTATAGCTAATGATAGCTTTCTGAATTTTATTATGCCTTGCCTAACATGACACTGTATCTGAGATACATCTTTTTGTAATGTTGATATGGTTTTAATGACTCTATTTGGCGTAAATATTTAATTTGCCAATAGTTATATATTATGACTGCTACATAGGAAACGTATGCCAATTAGTAGTGGCAGTATATTTGCTAAGAGTACTTTAGTCTTATGTATCTGAATGTGCAAAGAATCTCTAATCTCTATAGCCTATGGGATGTGCATATCAAAAATATTTTAAAGTAAAATCACACACCAGATCCTTCAAGAAAAAGCCCAATCAAACATGAAAATGGAAGTAAGGTTTCTGCATGAGCAAACCGAAGCCTTGCCCTTTCATAACTTCCGGGAGCCTGTTGGTCTATATGAAGATAAAACAACGATTATAACAAAAGATAAAATCATAAAAAAAGAGTATCTAAATGAGTGGTAATATTCTAAAATAATTGGCAAGAACAAGATGCACAGAAGTTTATTACCTGACAAATTCGAGAGAGAAAAATATTCTGTTACTATAAACTGGCATATTTACACAATCATGCAGATAGTATTATTTATGTCGCTAACAGTTAAGGATAAGTGACTTCATCAGGAGATTATCCATAGGATTAGAATACATTCAAATAGTCGAGGACAAGCGACTTTGTGAGGACCTCTTTCTGAAATAAGGTTGATAGATTTCGCGAGGCAATTAATGTATGTTAGTAGTAAGAATTTTAAATCACAACGAAACAACTCCATCACTTAATCGACTTTCAGGGAACACGAACAAAAGAAAAAGAGGGCGAGGGGTTAAAAGGAGGAGAAGAGGAGCTGACTTGTACAGTTAATGCGTCCCATTCCTGATTTGAATAGTAAATCTCTTTCATCAAACAAATTTGAATATTTTTTGGGGAAAAATGTAAATAAAATGCAAGGATAAAAGCAGTGAAACTATAATGTAGAAAATGAAGAAAATTTTAATCACCTTCTTTAGCCTTAATAGCTTGCTCCATAGACCAAATGACATCTTCAAGTAAAGGAACTCCCATTCGATAGTTCAATGCATTACCATAACCCTTCAAAATAAACAGCTCCAAATCGTCTGTCCACTCCAACAAAGAAACCTAAGATTGCACATATGTTAACATAAAAAGTGAGAAAGAATATAAAAGGTACAGAAAACACCCATGACAGTAGACATGGGTTCATGTGCAAAGTAACAAGCATGACCCAAGTGATCCAGGTAAACCTTGAGAAAATAACAACTTAAGAGTTAAGAGCACAAAAGATATAGTCATGACAAGCTAATAAGCACCGAACCCTACCTCAGAAGGGCTGAACATAGCACAAGCTTGATCAGTTATGTTAAATAAAGATGCCTCCTGCCAGAATGGAGAAATATTTCAAGAAAATGATATATTCATCTGTCAGAATGGAATACATGGCAGATGGTACTGACCTGTTTGCATAGAAACCAGAGAGATTTAGTATCCTGCCTCGTAAAATTTAGCCCATACCGCTCCACCAATTTAGTAGTAATTTCATCCAGGGCAGGCTTCTTCAGCTTATCAACAGCAGGTTCTTGACTTTTTCTGAAAGCCTGCAAACACAGGTAAAAGGTTAAGTATTTGTAGTCAAAAGCTTGCAACTAGACTCTGATTAACCAATTATCTGAACATATTTTCTTTGATCTTATTTAGATATATAAGTAAGTATCCTAGCAGATTGAACATGCACAAATTCAATGAACAGTGTAAATACTTCTCAGACAAAAATCCAAATCCTGAGTACAGCTTATATGTGGATGAGAAACCTTAAAACTGAGAAAGCCAGATAATTGTATAATTTATAGATTCTAACATTGATAGTACTCTTTGTGAACTTATGTTTCTTTCTTCAAATTAAATCTAACCATTTTATTGTGTACAGCTAGTGCCTGTTTGATAGAAATATACGAGGGTTAGCCAACTGATCCTACATGTTTTTTCCTATATATAAAACAAAGAGCAGTAGATGCTATGATAATGGATATAGTTTAAAACCTCTCAAATATCAGCATAAAGAAAATAATACTACATAGTATTTTTATTTTAAAAGAGTAATCAGAGAGAACCAAAAGTTCATAAATCAAAGTGTCAAAACGTACAACCAGAATAACACATACAAATGTCTTAATTAAGCATTATTCCCTTATAAAGTACTTATCATCCGTGAATTGCTTCAGACAGAACCATTACAACCAAACTACAGGTCTCAGCAATCAGAATCAAGATTTTTCACAAACATTGTGAAAAGGAAAAAATCATTAACAACAAGATGCTATTACCCTTTTTTATTTGGATATTTTGAAATTGAAGGTCACCCAAAACGGGCAGCAGACTACCTTAAACTTTAAGATCATCAAATCCTGGATATGAAAAATTGGAAAACCCAACACTATGTATCATGTATACCATTTAAATGATACTCCTTTCCTGGTAAATTGGTACCACAGAATCCCAAATATCCTCACTGATGAGTAAATTACAAAAATGTCTTCGATTGGGCCTTTGAACATCTACTTTATTCAAGTGTAAGTGACCGAGTGCAATTGTAAAGATGAACCTCAACACACAGTATGTAATATGTGTACATCGATGAGACCATGAATATACATGAATACAAAGTAGATCAAACATATATACCTTGTAGTTTTGACAACAATCATGAAATCGCAACATTGTATCACTTGCACGACTTTCACTGCTAACAGCAAAAGCTCGATGATGTCCTGATCCCAGATGTCCTCTCCCATTAAAAAGACCCATGCCAAATGCCACAGCACTAGCAGACGCTCGAGGAATCTACCTCATAGTTAAGAAAAACAAAAGATTAATATGGTTGATTGTTGAAGAAATTTTTAATATGGAAGTCTTGACCAC
The DNA here is from genome assembly GCA_014636745.2 of Centella asiatica. Lineage (NCBI taxonomy): Eukaryota > Viridiplantae > Streptophyta > Magnoliopsida > Apiales > Apiaceae > Centella > Centella asiatica. The sequence goes on from CM025780.1 coordinate 51,886,726, forward strand.
ACATCATGAAATCTTCACCGTAGGTTTTCCCACTTCAGTGAAACCCAAAAAACTGCCTTGTAAGTAATAATGAATGGATAGCCTGAACAAATAATATGCCTAACCTGAGTTGCCTTTATTGAATATACATCTGGGTGGTAATCTTCAGTAAAGATTTCTGGAAATTTATCTCTGGTTCTAATCCCAAGATTATAGAGTTCAATTTCTCCTTCAGTAATTAATTCTCCTCCCCTGAGTTTCCCCTTCCAAGGAGATTTCCACCCCCATATCCAGGAAGGAACTTTCTGCAGAGACAACTTCTCTTCTTTTGCAGCAAGTAAAAGGCTTTCCATGTGATAGGATAAGGATTCCAATGCTTTCATCTTTTTCTTTGTGGGAGCACGAGTTCCGTGCCTTGCCTGTGGCAAGAAAATTTCATAGGAAGACACTTATTACCAGATTGTTCACTTTAAGTATGTTGCTAAAATTAGCAAAGCATTATTCTTGTTTCGAATGCTACCCCATCTCAATATCAATAGGATTCTACTAAAGACTCATAACTAACACAAGTATATGCACCATCAAATCCCACATTATAATGAATAAATATTCAGTAGACTAAAATAAATAAAGTAAGGCATTCATGTATTTCTGCAGAAAGGCACTAAGGTGATAGATCATGCTATAAATGTAGATAATGATGTCTACTAATAAAAGCAGGATATGTTCATATACTGTAATAGCATATTCCTGAGTTCTTTCTTCAATTGGTTCTTATACCTAAAGGGAGTATAATATTACTCTTATTGTTCGACAAAATAACCCCATTTTCACCTTATTTGTACATTAGTACTGGATATGCAATATTAATTCATTCAATCTTGTACATAACAAGCTCTTTATTAAATCCACAAGTCTGACATTCGCATAAATAAAAAGCAATTGAAATCACATCAAATTTCTAAAATTAATTGGAAAAAAAGAAAACTAAAATGATACTCTTTTTTGGAACGAGAGAGTAATAAAGAAAATGTAATTATCTTTTGATAGTAAATAAAGAATAGGACTGTAGTATTGTAGTCGGAAAGTACTAGAAGATTAAGATGAATAGGAGAACATTGATCTGGAATACTGGAAGGTACATACGAATTGTCTGAAATGTCTCTTGCAACATGGTATCTGCATGAAAAAACAAATGAGAAATAAATAAACAAATAAATAATTGGTCACAGAATCAATTGCCCTATATATTTATAGGAAAAATTCAAATAAATAAATAAAATTCTAAGACTTCGGCAGAAAAACCAGCGGCCCAAATGCACCGAACTAGGATCATCTAGGCGCAGCATAGTGAGCCCTCGGGAGTAGCATTCCATCCGTACAAACTAACTCACAAATCCCCAACTTGCAGATTTGGAACAGGGAGATCCACAACAAGCGTCTTAAACAGGGCTTAAACATTTCAGACTCAAAATCACTAAAATTTCTATAAATCCTAAACAAATTTTGTCATACTACATTATCAATAACTGTAAAATTGAAAAAAGAGGAACTCGCAGTAGTTCGAATCCGAGATTTAATTACGAAAAATTAAAATTTAAAAATGCAGAGCAATTCAGTTCGCGATGAATTAATCGGAGCCCTAAAACGCGAAAATGACTAAAAATCGAAAATGTGGAGAAGGAGAAGGAAATGACCTTATTACAGTTGCGAGATGTTGGCGAACGTCGAAACTTGCTTCATCTTCTTCTGCTTTTGAATGTGACAATCCGCATAACAACAATATGATAAGTACCTGTTGAAAATTTGTGATTTTCACCATTTCTAAAGCGATTGTAGATATCAAGATTAATGGAAGTGATATCCATATAAAACATATATATACATTATTGTGAGGAAGTGATTACTGTTTACTACTGTTCGTTTCTTGAAGAAGAAGCTCAAATTTGGTACGAGTCCATGGAAATTGAATTTTTTGATGAATGATGTAGTCTGCTCAATAGGAGTTTGACACGTCGGTCGGTACTCTGATCAACGGTTCATAATTTTTGGTGACATAAAACTATATAAGTTATTATTATTATTTCTTTGTTACAACTGAGGCATTTTTTTTGTTAAGAATGAGGTGGCCTAGAACGCACGCACTCACGCACACAATACACTCATAATAAATATAATTGATAGGACTTAAACCTGCTATCGCTCTTATTTTGAAAAGATATAACTATTTTGACATTTGCCAAGTCAAACTATATAAGTTTAGTTGAGTGCAAATTATCTCAATTTAAATGCTACAAAACTTTTAAAACAATATAAAATGATACTTATCAATTATTCGCACAACACTATTGACAACGAAATTGCATTTTAAAATTTTACCACATTATTAATAATAAGAGTTGAGTCTAAAAAATAAAAAATACATACTTTCTATTGCTATTACTCTTCTTATATTATTAATTATTATTTCTATTTCGATAATAATAATAATAATAATAATAATAACTCCAATTTTCAAAATAATGGAATAAATACATAAAATACACTACTATCATTTAAAGGATTCAAGTACAAATTTTAAATGCGAAGGATAGTCACAACTTTCTATCCTCACAGATAACATCAAAGGATGATGCCATTAAATTGAAAAACTTGTGCTACTTTTTTGTTGTTGCAAAAAGCGAAGATTTTATTACTGAATAAATTGTTTAGATCCATAAGATTTGGATTTAAGAATACAAACCTTTCCTACTTAAAGTGTGGGAATTCTGAAATTAGATAATAAGGGCAGGACTTTGCTAGCTAGAAAAATGCCATATTTGACAAATTATGCTTGGCGAAATCAATCATAAAGCGTTCTTCAAATGTACGCGTAAAGATAAAATTATGTAAATATCAAATTGCACTGTGAATTGTTTTACCTTCAAATATGAGTTTGAGAGAAGTACGTTGCAATTAGAATATTGTATTTGCAAACCGAGCAAAGTTTCAAATATATTAAGTACTAAAATGTTCCATATACACAAAGAATAAAGTAAAGAATAAAATTTGTACATATTATATATAATGTGTAAGATCTATTCTAATTTTATATCAATTCATTACATCAAACAAAATGCAGCATAAATAAATTACTAATAAACTATGCAATCTGCAAACTTCAACGAGACTAAGTGAGAAGTCATTTAAGCATTTAACAATTAGGAATTTAGGATTTTTGCATCTTCGATTATGTATAACACACATTATCAAATTGAATTATATTTCTCCTAGGTGATGCAGGAGCGAATTAAATAAATATAAGAAATGTTGCAAGAAAATATTAGGCGGACTCAAACAATAAGATAACACCTAACTGCTTAAACATGAATTTAATATATCAGAGTTAGTTGGTCTTAATAAGATTTAAGCGAACGTGTAGAAGGTTTCTATCGTCTAACACCTAAACGGAAGATTAATTAGTCTGGACAAAAAATTTTACAAAGTAAATGTAATATAATATAGTATAATATAATATATATTAAATTTATTTTTTTGGATATTGAACTAAACAATCACTTAATAACCATGTTCACTAAAATAATATGGAGTGTATATATTAATATTAAGAAAATAATTTCCGGAATCAATCAACTACCAAAGGAAGTCTCACATAGCATTTCGTTTTGGGATGAGATTATTAAAAATCTCACAATGAATGCATGTACGGTCGGTGTGTTCTTAATGTCAAGAATGGCAAGTTGGTGGAACTTGAGGTTTGTTTATACAAAGTTGTAGGAGGAAACAGGCATGCAGTTCAGGTATAAATAAAGAGATTGTATTGGGTGGCGTTTTATCTTTATGATCAAGTTGATAGGTCTCCTTAGATGAGCACATTATGCAATGGATTCCAACTTTAAGAATACAAAACCATCAAGTTGAGTTGATGGAAGCTAGGTGGGACGTGAGAAGAGAATAGAAATGGAGAAACGACAGAAGTAATATATGGATGGCTTCTCTCTCGCTCTCTCTCTCTCTCTCTCTCACACACACACACACATGGAACACACACCTTATAAACACACACATATATATTTTAATTATTTTGCTTAATCCGATCGTATGAATAAAAAAAGTATTAAACGTGAAACATTCATATTTGATTTCATGCAATTTGATGATGTATAATATAATTTTTATAAACATGTAAAATATGATCGTTAGAAATATTTTTATTTTGCATATTTATAATAATAATATCACACATCACAAAATCACATGAAAATTTGAAGACTTCCTTATTTTTCGATACTCTTTTAATATATACAGCTAGATTTAACAAAAACCTTAAGAAAACGTATGTGTTTTTGGTATGTATATAAGGTGTGTGTGGATATTAACATTTTTCTATGTATGTATATATTCCATTCGTTCTATATTTATTGCAACAGTTTGACTTGACACAATTATTAAGGAAGATATTTGACTTTTTAGTAATTGTTTAATTTAAAATAGTTTTGGAGGAAAAAATTTTGAATTATAAAGTAAAGAAAAAAAAAGTAAAAATTATAATGATAATATGTGTGTTCATAAGATAAATGTAAGAGAGAAATATTAACTTGGTCTTTTTACACTTCAAGTATTACTAAAAGAAAAAATATTATAAATAATGTGAAACGTCTCAAAAAGAAAAGTGTTGCAATTTTTATGAGACAAAGAGAGTAAATATTTTATCACTTAATAAAAAGAAAAAATGTAATATTATAATTTAAAACAATTATGTAAATATACTGTAATTTTTGTGTGTGGAATATATCTCACTTTTAAATATATCTATATATCTATATATATATATTTTTTTTTAAAACGAAAAAAGTAATTAATAACTCAAAAAATAACAAACCTGGAACGAATCTTATTTAATTAGGACAAGGTAATTTAATTACGAAACATATGGAGAAGTGGAGTGAGGAAGCAGCACCTAGTTATGGTAGATCACGAACAGATCTGACCTTCATTCATCAAAACATTGTATCTAAATAATGTACCCATAATTTCATTACAAAAAACCAAGTGTGTGTATAATACACACACATACACACGCACGTATGCAAACTGCATCGTATCCAAAACTCCACCAGCCCAAGTTGCTTATTCTTTTCTGAATATTATTATCGAATTCTAAATTATCAACTTAATTAATAAATATAATATTCTTTTCACTCTAAAATACTTTTTTGAAATACATTTCAGTTCGTACAAAATAAATTTGGTAAATCTTATAATTCAAAATTGAAATAAATTATCTTACATTTAATAACTTTGGAATGAAATGTCGTGATATACATAAAAGAATACACTTAAATACAAACTTTTAAATATGTATATTTTTTCACATTCATATTGCAAATAAAATTAACACATTCATAAATATTAATAGATTAAAATATAAATATATCTCCAAATTTGACATGGAGTGAGTAATAATTATAAAAATATCCACAATTATTAGTAATAATAACTAAAAATTACATAATCTCAGTTTTGACCGCTAAACCAATACCTTTGTTGAAATTGCCTAGTCTAATATGATTTTTTTTTTTTTTTTAAGAACCTTAGTAAAAGCTCAAACTAAAATTTACAAAACCAATGCGTAATGACCAGAATTATCTAAACTCCATCACTTCCAGAAATTAATAACTAAATTTAAATTTTAAAGTTCATTTTAATTAAATCTAACATTAAATCATTTAAGACAATTATTAATTTTATGACAAGTGGAGTGATGAACTAATACTAAGCGGTTGCATTTCACCTAGATTTTGATATATATAATTAACTAATAATAATACCTTAAGACAGATTTTGACATTAATTGTTTTTATATACTCTCTTCGTCCTTTCATATAAGTCTGTTTTGACAATTCATAAATATTAAGAAATCACTAATTACTATATTAATTTTGTATAAAATATAAAAAATATCCTTGTATTTTTTTAATGCACAAGAGTAAATATTTATTCTCTCTTTATTAAAAGATTAACTTTTATCATATTTAATTAAGGGTATTTTAGGAAATTAATAATTAAATTCTCCTTAAAAAGTGTAAATAGTTTATATGATGAAACAATAAAAAATAACTTAAAAGATTTATTTAATGGGACAGAGAGAGTAATAATAATCCATATTCTCAAGAAACTAAACATATATTGACATCATATTATATCAATTAATTTTTTTTTCAAAATCTGAAACTATCATTATAGTTCATTAATTAATGACATCAGCTCGATTTGTAGTTATAACCAATTAAACTTCTGAAACTCTAGATTTTAACTTAAACTGTGCAGATGATTAGTGGCACTAACTAATTAACAAACGTACGTATGAAGTTTTAACGGTATCTTTCAAAACTTATACAGTCTTGTTTATTTTGATTTATATTTTTAAAATTTTAATAGTATAACTTTCGTTTAAAATATTTAAAATTTAAGTCAAAATAAGATCTATATCATCCAATAAAACTATCTTACCTTGACAAACTTTCAAGCCAATAGAATATTGTATCATTTCTTCAACAAGTTGTATAAGAATATACGCATCAGTTTTCCTAAACTTAATTTTGTTACTTATATTTAAAGAATTTTGACGAAAAATAAAAAAAAAATATGAATTGGACCAGTATTTCTATTTTAATGATAGTTTGATGATTGTAAACAGTGTTTTCTTAAATCTATAGAATCACTATTCATATTCATTAAAATTATAATATTATTTTATCATATTCTATATTATTCAATAATTCTACTTTAGTAAATACACACACACACACACACATATATATACATACATACATACATATATATATATATATATATTATTATTTGTATTCAAATATTATATATTAATTTAATATAAAAACTAATATTTTATTTATACTTAAATCCATTAATACAATATTATAATATTTATTATATTATATAAATATTATATTATAGACTAATTGTGAGAACCCAATAATTCAAAAATAAAATTTTGAGGATTATTTATGAATTTATCGTCCAGTAAATATTTTTTTTTTCCGGTTACGTGTACGTAAGGGTTACGTAATTCATTATGCACACGTTCATTGATATTTATAACAAATGTTATATTGTTAATTATTGCGAGACAATAAATTGTGACAAGATATTTATTTTAAATTTATTAGATGTTAATTTTGATAATAATTTTATAAACGCACTTTTATTTCGCCGAGGCGGATTAATTTTTCGATTAATGCAATAAATAAATGCATAACCATTAAAAACGTAAATTAGTGAGTAAATAAATTTTTACTAATTACTCCTATGGTAAATAATTAATTTACATCAGTTACAAATGATAATTACCATGCAATTAGTATGTAATTAATTAGGGTTTTAAAATTTGAAATTCAAAATTTAATAAGTGCATTTAATAGGGATTTATTTACTCCTTGATTTCCTACTTAGCATTGTTAAGCATTTTTTTTTACTAGAATAATCACAGTATACTCACTAAGAAATCATCACAAACACTCTCAAATTCGGAGCTGTGTTCTTGAGCAAGTTGAAGATTTGGCAAGAAATTTCATAAAAGCTTTTAAGAGGTAAAAAAAAAAATTCTGCACTTTTTTTTTTACGTCGAAATTTTTTTTCTAATTATACCATGTCGTAGATAATATTTTTCAGTATGATTTTCACATATTACACTTCTTCATATCATTTATATATTGAGAGATATTAATTTTCGAAGTTTAATAAAAATTTAAATGAAGAGAAAACCCTTTAGCGACGCTTGTTCATCCTTTAGCAACGAATTATTCATATAGAATCCGAAACTTTGGATCCCTATTTCGTCCGATCTATTGCATGTTAATTCGAATAGATTATGCCATTAGATTCCTTATGATTATATCTTCGATTTGACATAAACAATTTAAGATATGGTTGAGTATATATGATTTCGTGTTCATACGAAAATCTTATATAATTCCCGAAACTTTAATTCGATCTAGAATGCGTTATAGATGGTGAAAATCGAAATTGATTGCATGTATGAGTTCCTTGAGATCTCTAGATTCGTTTCCACGTATAGATCGATCTAAATGGACTCAAAATGGCCATGAAGGCCACACGCGTAAGCTCCCCGGCGATAATGGCGAAGTTTGCTCCGGCGGCCTTCAACGGCTGTTTTCCACGTTTTTCGGCGATGGCAAGCCGTCTAGGGGGGGTATTCGCCTATGTATATCAACACGGTGGTGCTTTTTCCTTCGATCCGTGTGTGTGTGTGTGTGAGAAACGGCGATGGAAGGTGGCGGGGCTGCTGGAGTTCTTAGCCGGAATCTGCAGAAAGTGCAGAATCTGATGAAGGTGCACTGATCCGACCCGAATGATCCGACTCGATCCGAGTTTGACCCGGATTCGACCCGGTTTGACCCACTGTTTTGACCCAAATTTCAAAATAAAATTTTTGACTTTGATCCAATAAATTTTAACCACTTGATTTTAAAATTTCAACCCATTTTGAAAATTATTTTTTTGACCCAATCAAAGTTTTCAAAAAATAAAATAAACACTTACATATATATTTTTTTTTAAAAGTATTAATAAATAATTTTTAAATAGTTAAATATTAATTATTATTTAATTAAAGTAATTAAATAATAATTAATAAATGAATTTTAAATGATTAAATACTAATTATTATTTAATTAAAGTAATTAAATAATAATTAACAAATGATTTTTAAATATTTAAATAAATCATTTAAACTAAGATTTAATTAAGAAATAAATCTTAATTAATTATAGACCAATTATTATTTAATTAAAGAAATTAAATAATAAATTAATGAATAATTTCTAAATGATTAATAATAATCATTTAAAGCCTAAGTTGATTAATTAATATTTATTAATTAATCTAAGGCCTCCTATAATTAATTTAAATTATCGAGGATCTACGAGTGACGTTTAACCAAGTCCACTAATCTCTCGGACTTCGATTCGATTCCAACCGAATCCCAAAATTACGAGTGACGACATAAGTAGTTAAGTATAGACTTGAGAATTTCATTAACACTTCGCATGAACATTTATCATGTGTATTTAAGTAGAGATTTCTCATATTATTATCTGTACATGTTTTACAGAATTTACTGCTTTCACGAGTTATTAAACGTGAGCATTCTAAGGACCAAAGGCAAGTATACATTCAATCTTATGTTTATTTCAAGATAACGCATGATCACTTGTTTCGATATGCGTATGATATGTTATGAAATGATATGCATGTACATATCTCTTTTATATTCGTGACAAATATGTTTCGAAATGATTTATATTTCAAACTAATGCGTATAATCAATTCTTCGATATACGTACATGATATTGATATTATGTTGATATTTATTCAAAGTTAAGTAACGTATGATCATTCGATCTGATGTACGTGAAAAATATTGTACTAGATACAAGTATTTCTTGGGCGGTTATTAGCTGTTTAAGTTCGCTAATACGTCAAAGTAAACCCTATACGGATATAGAAGCCTTATTCTTTACCCCTTACTTGAAAAGTATATCCGTGTGGGTAAACTAACGGTTACGTAGATGCATATGCCTGGCATCCCGTGCCTATTATGGATAGGGAACGGAAACCGAGGCATCGGTAACCGAACCCTTGCAGACAAATTTTTCTGCATTGACTACGTATGTCATCATGGTTAAGTCAGACGATCAGGTTGGCCATCTGATATAACGTGTGATTTAAGATAGTTCTTAAGGGCAACTGCGCCAAACAGACGGTATTAAGAGTTCTTAAGGGCACGTGCGCCAAACAGACAGTGTTATAAGGCGCATGTGGTTTATTCAAGATTTCTCCAAGAAAAGGGTCAAATCCCTCGCTATCACTCTGGGACCCTATAAACTATTTTCTTCTATATTATTCGGAGGTGTTGGACATTGTTTTCGTCCAACCTCATAAACACTTAAACCATTATTTTCCATCGTTCAAGCTTACCCAAATACTATCGAATATATACTTGCTGAGCGTAAATCGCTCATGTTGCTATGATTATAATTTTTGCAGGTTATGGCGAGACGACCGATGCGTCTCATAAAGGAAAAGAAAAAAATGGAATTCTGAGAGATTCCTGATATCCCTCTTATGGATGGCTTTCAAGGGTAGGGTGAAGAAGGAAAAGATTATAGAAATGTTTAGACTTTAAGGCCGGTGTGGGCCCTATTTTAAGACTTTCGCTGTATTAAATACTCTTTAATGGATAATGTAGTAGAGATTTGTTATTTATCTCTTATTTAATGTTATGCGTGCTTGGATGTATTAATTATCTTTTGTCAATTTTTGATGGTGCCCGAAATCTGTTTTATGATTTTTGGGGCCGTCACACTAATAGTTTCATATTATATTATAATTATTGTACATATATAAATGTGATATATATATATATATATATAATATACATATAATATATTATTATATAATGTATAATAAAATAGTATCTATTAATTAAAGAAATAACAAATGTAAATAATAAAAATTTAAAATTATTGTTATTTTATTATTGTATAGTATATATTAGGAAATTTGGCATAAATGAAATAAATAGGAAATATGTATATGTATAAAGTCTGTTAAGGAAAACTTGTGCGGATGACCTAAGTATTGAAAAACGCGATTTATGTTCTTAGATAGAAATCAAACAAGTTCGACACGTAAATTATCATCCTATTATAAATTCAAATACTATTTCAACTGATCTTAAATGAATTTGTTTTACGCTTAAAATAAATACTGTTTGATTTTAATTTTGAACGGGTTAATAGTTAAAAAAAATTAATTTATACATATAATTATATATATAAAAATATTTAAAATAAAAAAATCTAAAAAATAATAATTTTCTAAATATTACCTAAAAGGACAAAAATATCGTACTATACATAGACTACAAAATAATTTTATTTTTGTTATTTTAATGATGAATATATTCTCTCTAATTCTAAATCACACTCAAAAAATCATATCAAGAGTGAAAAAGAAACAAATATTCTATTTTCTCTTATTTTTAATTCACCTGATTGGAGTATTTGGTATCATTCATACACCACTCGAGACGAGTGGGGTATTATAATAAAAGTTAAGAGAGTTAAAACTACGAAAATGCCCATCAGCCCATGGGTTAAAAAGGTTAAAGAGAGGAGAGAATAGACGAACACGAGCGCGGCACGCATGCGATCGAGCAGGTACGGCAGGTCCTCATCCTTCATAGTCGTCTTTGTCTTGTGTAAATTACAAAGAAAATTAAACACCAACCAACAAGGGTGGAGAGCCGGGGTGGGGGTGGGGGTGGGGGTGGGGTTGGGGTTGAAGAGTGCGTCCAAAGTTTTCTGCAACTTGCTTCATCCACTTGCATGTCCGTCCGGCAGCTTAAACACCCCTCTTAAATTTATGTTTACCATTATATATATATATTCTATCAAAACTATTACAACTTGTCTCTCTTTCTCTCTCTCTCTATATATATATATAAATCCATCCCCCATTTCCACATCTCCATCACAAAACCAACTTTAAGAAGAAAAAAAAAAAAAAAACTTCCCATTTTTTCCTAAAAATGCCTTCATCTCTTCAACTCCAAAGAATCTACAACACCACCACCCCCACCCCCACCACTACTTTTAGTGATTACCACAAAAAACTAACCGTTAATGTATCGCCCTCGATTTCCGTGCCCGAAGACTTAATCAACCATCACACTCACGTGCTTGGTCCCAACCAGTGCAGCTCCGCCGTCGTCCAGACCATCGCCGCTCCTGTCGCCGCAGTGTGGTCCGTCGTCCGCCGCTTCGACAACCCGCAATCCTACAAGCACTTCCTCAAGGGCTGCCACGTCATTGTCGGCGACGGCAACGTCGGGACTCTGCGGGAGGTCTACGTGGTCTCCGGCCTACCGGCAGATTCCAGCACGGAGCGCCTCGATATCCTCGACGACGAGCGCCACGTCATGAGCTTCAGCGTCGTCGGTGGGAACCACCGGCTGAATAACTACCGGTCGGTGACGACGCTCCACCCGACGGCGAACGGCGACGGGACAGTCGTCGTCGAGTCATACGTCGTTGATGTGCCGGGGGGGAATACGGAGGAGGAAACGTGTGGGTTTGCGGATACAATTGTAAGGTGTAATTTGCAGTCTTTGGCTAGGATTTCCGAGAACTTGAGTAAAAATAACCCCACCTAATTTTTTCTTTTTTTAATTGATCTCTATTTTCTGATTTGAAATATAGGTCCGATTATTTTGTAATAGATGAATGGTACCCTACAATGATAATGTACAGTTTTTTCCAAAAAAAGTTGAAATTTGATTTTTTGTTGAATTTGTCAGTAGAAAAGAGAATATTGAATTTAGCGGTGGTACCTTGATTGTGAGAACATTTGTGTCCCAGTGTTATTTGAGTTCTATCCTTTTCAGACGCTTATTTATTGATTATTTGGTATAATAATATTTACTGATTATTCATTTAAAAAACGATTAACAAAATTTAAATTTTCATTTTAATGATAACTTTTGTTAAATCATATTAGAAATCAAATAAATTCTACGATTTTTTATTCCACTACTAGTAACATATAACTTTTAGGTACATTGTACCACCCATGTGGTAATGTGTGAATCTGTTTGCTCCGATAAAAATTTAGATAAAATGCATATCCACAAATTTTTATTGTAGAACCTATTATAAAATATGATTTATAAAAGCAAATTAATTACCAATTTATCTAACGTCAAGTGCTAGTGTGATACAAATATACATATATTACTTCCATAGTACAAAAAATAGTGTAAATCTGAAGTGGTTTTACAATGTTTCATCCAAAAAAAATCTTGACGGTGTAATAAGTGCAATTGATGGGAAATAAAATTATTTGGCACCGTAATACTTTTCACAAAAAAAATTACAATTATAAATCTCTATAATTAAATTTACTTTGAGAATCAGGTGTTGTGAATTTCAAAATCTATACTTAGAATTTTTATTGAGATAATCGTTGTAGTATAGGCCAAAACTGGATCAAAAAAGATCATTTGGTCATGATTCTGTAATATGGTCCGAAACAATTTCTTTTTTTGGTAAGATGAAACAACAAATTACGGAGAACTTTTTTTTGTGTAATTTTAAAGGAAATATGTCCAGATACTAAACTTGGTTTGCAACTCATGTAGTCATGTTCACATTCATATACGGTAAAAGAAAGTTGCCAATTAATGAAGTGCATTGTGTTTAAGCACAAACTTTTACGTTTTGCACCATGTTTGTATTTTAGGAATAAACGACCCAATCTAATCACATTAATTAAAATATGTATTTATCTGCACTATATATTAATTTACCAGAAGAAAATATGTTTAAAAAAAAATTTTAACTTTTTTTTTTCAATTGAACTCTTTAAAGTTACTTTTTCAACCCCAATTACAATAAGAACTACATCCCTTATGTCTAAGTGTTCTAAATTACATTAAAAATAATTATTCGCATAAATAATAACCAAATACTATTTCCAAAATTTCCAAAATAATAATAATAATAATAATCTAATCAATTAAAAAAAAAAGAATCATGCAACTGAGCATAAATAATCCATAATAAAATAATTACAATTATATCAATTATAATATTAATCACTAATTAAACCTATTTAATTAAAATAATTATAACTAAATTAATAATAAAACAAAACATGGCCAACATAATTATATATAATGCACTATACAAATTAAGCCAATTAAATCATGCATAAAATACGAGTCAAGTGATAAAATTTCTTTTATTTTCTCGTATATAATGATATAAATGTGTGAAATATGAGTTGTATATGTAATATATAACTTTAGATAAATTGTTCTTGTTTTAATAATTCTTTGTTAATTCTTTTTTGACATTACTTAGAATAATGATAATAATAAAATGAAAAAAACATAAATTGTTTATTTTAATTAATTGAGAAATATATATTCGAGTAGAATATTTCATCAATTTATACTATGATTACATTTCAATTTTAAAACAAAAAAATAATAATACAAAAATAATATGTAAAACATGAAAAATGTTTAAAAAAATTATATTAAAACATTATAAAAAACTATCAAAATAATTAAAATAGTAATAATAAAAAATTTGTGCTGTGCACGGATTTCTATGCTAGTTGTATATAATTCCTTGATCTCATTTTGAAAAAGAAAAACATATATAAATACCTCAAGAAATTAATTAAAATAGATTAGAGGATACAATTTTTCCAAGTTCCTTAACGTCTAGCCGAGATTTTATTTCAAAAATATCTTGAACTAATATATGTGATGTTGCTGCACGATTTCGATATGATTTTGTTTTGAAAATATCTTAAATCAGTAAAATACTTTATTGTAATATATAGGCACAAAATTTTCGGTTACGCACTCGTCATTAATATTTGTATATATTGATGTTCGCTTTCATCCTCTTAATTATTTATCATACTACAACAAGGTATCTGAGGAAATTAAAAGGAAAATGCTGAAATACGCAAGGCATAACTTCCAATCTCTTCTAAAACTGCACTATCCAATTAAATAATTGCATTATGAATCTATGAGACTATGATACATAAATTATTCTACCGACTACCTTATTATTTGTACGATAATTCCCATATGCTATAGTTAATTAAGATTCTGAATTTCCGGTGGAAAATTTCACTACTTCAATATTTTATTTTTATAGAAGATTATTTGTAATTAATTACAAAAGTTTGTTAAATTAAATATGTTACATATATTGTGATATTTGAAAAAGATATTCCAATTGCCTGCTTAGAACTTTAAAAATCACAAGATGTTCCGCTTTACTACTAATCAACATGCACGGAAAGTTGAAATTTTAAGATTAAAAAGGTAGTGGCTGTGATGGAGGAATCAACACCTGCTTTCAACTTGTCATTTATAACTCAACTTGCTAAATATAGCTTACATTTTTTTTTTTAAATTAAAAAAACATGCATATATTTCCTCATTAATTCCCCTTCTTGTTTTTCATTTTGTTTTGTTTGTGTGCCTCTATACACATATTTGTACGTGCAGTTTCGTGTATTTTATTTTTTATGTCCGTTATTCAAATTATCCCAACTAATTTAGATATGGTAGATAGAAAAAAATTCATTCTCAATAGTATTACTTAAATATGTGTGTACGCATATATTTGAATAAGTTAATTTTAGTTATGTTGTGGAAGAGGCGGTATATGCAAGTTGGTTTGCAAGTGGGCAAGAGGGGTTATAAATTTATTGAACTCCTCCCCAAAAATGCTTTCCATGCCATTGGTTTGCTAGTGTCGGGAAGGAATTAACATCGCATTTTAAAAACCTTTTTAATAATTATACGCTACCTAATTGTATTTAACTAATTAATTTTTTTTGTTAACTACAGTTTGTATGACTTTATTTCTCTTTTCTGCGCTGATAGAACGCCGCCCGCCCCTGCATCGGTCAATATTATTCCGTCATTTATCCTTAAATTTCGATAAAATAATATGTTTAAAATTGAAAAAAATTATTTATTTATCGATAAATGAATAAATTATTTCTTTATCGATAAATTAATATTTATTATTTTAGAGAGAGTTTTTTAATATAAATATATACATTATATGTGATATTTGTTGTCTCAAATGTCTCGTCAAATAAAACATTTCAATCAATAGTTATCTTAAGCAACTACTTGCTATAACACGAACAAAATATTTCTCAACCTGTGTATGTTTTACAAAAAGTTAAGGATAAAGTTCATTTTAATTTAACTGAGAAGAAAAAATAATTAACTATAGATGCATATTTCCAAAATAAATTATTATTATAAATACATTGTAAATGAATTGAAAATTTTAATTTATAATATATATATATATATATATATATATATATATATATATATGTCTATGTATACATATTATATATGTATATGTATATAAATATATATATTATATGTATACATGTACATACATATACATATATATACATATACATGTGTATACATGTGTATACATATAATACATGTATATATATATTATATGTATACACATGTGTACACATATATTGATACATGTGTACACATGTATATGTATATATATGTATATGTATGTACACATGTGTACACATGTGTATAATATATGTATATGTATGTACACATGTGTACACATGTATAATATATGTGTACACATGTGTATACATATAATATATATATACATGTATTATATGTATACACATGTATACACATGTATATGTATATATATGTATATGTATGTACATGTATATATATACATGTACATACATATACA
>CM025780.1:51909517-51996612 GCA_014636745.2 Centella asiatica
GTCAAGCCCATAAACTGAGGGACATTTATAATCACCCCCCCCCCCCCCCCCCTTATTGAGGCATAGAAAGGGAAAAAATGAAAAGTTGGATAATGTTTAAAAAATAATTCAGAGTTTTGATATTATTTGTGATATTTTGTATAATTTATTGATTTAAGTAAGTTTGACCCTATTTTTGTGTAAATATTTTTGGAGTTTCATATAATTGTAAAAATAGTATATCAAAATTGTCATATTCTCATATTAACTTATATTCTAAAATTAGATATATTTTTTATTTTTTAAAATCAAACAGGAGTATATTTAATTTTAAATTAACGTCAATTTTATTGAATTTAATTGATTATATTATATAATCTTATAATTTATGAAAAAAATATTTAACTATAATAAAAAAAATTAAAAACTTCATATAAAATTTGAAATTCAATGCGATTATTATTTAACTTAAAATATTAAAATGTATATTTGATATTGAAACGAAAATCATAATTTTGGATGCTCGTTTGCTTCATAAACATAATCATGGAGTATACATATCGAATCATAATTAATTTTCCTATATATGTTGGATATCCAAATTTGTAGTTTCAAGGTCTTCCTCATCCACCGACCACCGCACCGGGAATATCAAACCCGTAATGACGAATAATGTTCCACAAGTTGTCAGGCTGTTAGCTAGCTTTAAACTTATACATGCAATTACGATTCTATATATATTCATCACAATTGTGGAAAAAAAATTAAAATTTAAAGTCGAATTCAAGTGATATTTGTTAACAAATTGAGCGCTAAATAATTAAAAAGTTAACGGACTATTGCTTGAGGAGTTGAGCCTTGAGATGGTATCAATTAAAATGAAAAAAAAGAAACGCTTTACTGTATTTTGAAATTCTCTTTTGCTTTATTTAAATAAATATTTTATACTTATATATTACTATCTTTTATAGTAATTTTAGTACTTTCGATAGTAATTTTAGTATTTTCGTAATAACTTTAGTGTTTTTTATAGTAATTTTAATATTTTTTTATAGTAATTTTAATATTAAAGTATGCTTATTAAAGTGATATTTTGTATATTTATATATACTAAAATATCAATACATACTAAAATCTCATTGGTCCATAATTAAATTAGAACACCTATATTATTTTTGTGACTGTGTTATTACAATTTTCTTGCGATTTATCTTCTTTTGTGGAAAAAGAAATTAAATAAACTCCCTCCCTTTCAAAATTTGATTGATTTCAGTTTACATAAAATAAGTTAGCAAAATTTTATAATTTAATAAAATTTGAAATAAAATATTATAAAGTGTACGAAAAATAATATCAAAATAAAAAATTTTATATTTTAATACTTTCATAAATTCGAATTACAAATGAAAATATAACATTCATAAATAGTACTATATTAAAAATTAAAGATAATTTGCCTGGACAAAATAAAATAACATACGAATAAAATGAGTGAATAAGGAGAAAAATAGATGTGAAAGGGGATGTTTTTCATAATTATAAACAAAGTATGAGAATGAGAAAATGGTATATTATATAAAATTTTGATTATTATAGAAAAAACAAGATTTATTTAAGATGGTAAATTTAAATATATACATAATCTTGTAAAAATATTTAAAAGAAGGAATAAATTTTACACCTTAACAATTTAGTAATAATATAAAATACATTATATTCTCATACTATTTTATCTTATCAAACTAAATGTAATATAAATATATGTTTAATTTTAGGATTGAAATAATAAAAAGTTGGTCGAGTTAAAGCGGAGTCTGTGGGTGGTCTGAACATCCAACAACCAAAGTTGGTAGGAAGCAGGGGAATGTGAGGTTCAAAAATTTGAAACGTGTACATCCTTACTACCTCTAACGCAAACTTAGTCGTTACTTTGGATTTATTTAAATAAATTTTTATTAGATAAAAAAATGTTATAGACATTAATAAATTATATAATTAAATATATATAATAAATTATTAATTATTAAAATTTTAATTATAGATATACCAGGATTCATTAATTTTTTTATAAAATTTAATTATATTAATTTGTGCACATTTATTTATACAAATTAATATTTATAACCCCGTTTTTATTAAAATAATATTGTAGATACTATTTTATTAATGTCATTCATTTTTGTTAGACAATTTTTTATCGTTTAATTATTTATTTAATTTTAATTCATTTGGGCAAAGTTTATCTAGTAATAAACGATCTTTTAAGACCTGATTCAAATAATAAAAGTTTTATATAAAATTAATTATAGATGTTAATTGATTATAAAATAATACTCATAATAACTGTAATTTTAATTTTTTTGTACATAATTTAGGTTATGAATTTCGTATGTTAAATATTTTATTTTATTTTAATAAAATTAATAATAATTTTTTTAAATAAGAGAATATGAGTAAAAATTAATTAAAATAAAATATTTAATATATAAAAAATATATTTAAATTTATGTTTAAAAAATTAAAATAATAATTATTATGAATAGGAGAAAATAAGATTCTAATGATAAAGAACAAACTCAGAATAAAAATTATCTGTACAAAAATAAATATCAACTTTTTTTGTGGGAGGAAGTACTGTATGTTATCCGATAATCCGACCGTGATTCTCTGTCGGCAGTGGAAAGTCAAATAGAGGAATGGGTAGAGTCAGGCCATCGACGTACGTGCAAACCACTTCGATACTTGGCAGTGCTGCATGTGAGCCACGTGTAATAATAAGAAATCCATGCAAAGATAACAATAGTCTAAAGCCACGATGTGGATAAGCACATAGGGAACAAAAGCAGACATATACACGCACATGAACACAAAATTCATTTCAAATAGCTTTTGATTTTTTTGAAATCAAATGAAAATATACTAAATTTTAAATTAATATTAATTTATTTAATTAATAAATTTTATTAATTAAAATATATTTTTTGTTTTAATTTTTTATAAATATTATTAATTTTATTATTAAAAATTTAAAATATCATAATTTGATTTTAAATAATTAAAATATATTTTTAATTTTGGTAAGATTGAGAAGTACTACTCCGTATATACTAATCGGTAATCAGTTGCCAAAAATGATCTGCAGCTTCCATTTATGAGGATATATATGATTACAAGGTCATATATATCCGTCATCTTTGATTGCTCACCGCCTGATGGAGTGTGTATTAGAGAGAGAGAGTAGGAGAAAATGAGAATTGTTACGGTTTATTATTTTGAATTTGACTCGTATTAAGTTTTTTAAAATTTAATAATATATTTGGAAAAAGTAATATTAAAAAATAAGAAATATGTAAAGTCTTACAAATTTTTATAATTATACAAATTTAATAACTTTCTAAAAATAATTCTTTTACAAAGAACTATAAAAGTTACAATACACAAGCTTAAAACTTTAATACAACCTATTTTAAAAAAAATAATTTACGGTCTACTTCCGATTTATTTCTGGTTATATATATATATATATATATATATATATATATATATATATATATATATATATAGAAAATGAGAATTTAAGACATATCTTAGGTAAACTTGTCTAACACTACTTAATAAAACGACGTAATTTAATTTTGTATCATATATTTTTTAATTATAGTATTTTTTAAAATAAGAAATAAAAATCCTGTGAAAAGCTATTAAAATCTAAATTACATTATTTTAATTAGTAGTCTTAAATAAACTTGTCTAAAACATGTCTTATATATTAAGTATATTATAATTCATATTTTAATATAGTATATATAAAATATAGTATAAATATATATATATATATATATATATAATATTGATATAATATCAAAAGATATATTTATATATATATGTATTATATATAGCATATTATGTATAATATATTAATATATTATTTTTTATATTATAATATATTAATATATTTTACATAATATGCTATATATACCACATTTATATATAATAATTATAATAGTTTATAATACAAATTATAAAAGTATATACATTAATATGTTTTATTAATGTATTAATTAATCATTATAATATATGATATTAATGAAATTAAATATTAATAAAATATTGGTTTTATATTAAATTAATATATAATATTCTAATACAAATGATATATATATATATATATATATATATATATATATATATATATACAATAAAGTAGGATTATAGAATAATATTAAATATGATAAAATAATATTATAATTTTAATGAATGTGAATAGTAATACCATAGATTTAAGAATACTCACAATTATCAAACTAACTTTTAAATAGGGATAGGGATACTGATACAACTTATTTTTTCTTTATTTTTCATCAAAATACTCTAAATATAAGAAAAATAATTGAATTTAAGAAAACTAATGCAAGTGCTCTAACTACAATGTTGATAATTATTCTTTTTTTAGCTACATCGATATTTTTTTTTTCATTTTTCTTTTCAAATCATAGCTCTATGTCTTATATTATTCATATTCATACGAGTTTTACGATTTACCAGTAGCCTAGATGATTTATATTCTTCGTACGACTTATAGTATTGCCGTTTTGGTACATGGATACGACTTATAGTATGGGCTGTATTGCTGTTTCGGTACATGAATACTTTTTTTTTTCAAATGTAATCATTTTTTTCAAACGGAAGGAGTATAGGTTATGATTAATTCTCAGTTGTTGTATTAGTGACAAGTAATTTCTTTGAGTTATTCGTTGAAAAGAGACATATGAAAAATGTTTTGGAGCAATAAATCCCATTTCATAAGTCTTCCCCATCGCTCACGTGTTTAAAAAAATAAATTATTTTGGAGAAGCACTGTTGAATATATTTCACAAATAGATCGAGTTATACACTATTTTTCTTTATATACTTTTCAAATATTATAAATCAAATGTAATATCGACTATTATTGGTATTGGTTTATGTCAAATTTATTACTATAGACTACATAAAAATTTAACAACGTAAAACTTTTGTTAAGTTGAAATTTCCGATAATTAAATATTGCAACTCTTCAAATCCGATTAAAATTTCTTGTGAAAAATATATATACGTACCTTCTTTACTACAAAAGAAATTGAAATTATGGTAAATTACTTTGTGACAAAATATAAACTAGCTAGTAAAAAGTGTTAATAATAGTGTACAGATTTTAATTTTGTATTAGAAGCACAATCTTGGACAATTCGCCCAAACTCACATAAATCAAGCAACATAAAATAAAATAGATTAAAATACATAATACTATTCAATGTATTATCAAGTTTACTCGTCATCAACAGAGATCATAATTTTTTTAGACGAAATAAACAAACACTAATTAATAAATAAAACAAAAACTAGAATAAAATGACGTCGTAATTATAAAAATATATTTAAACGATCCTAAAACACTCTATAGTACAGATGTCTGTTTCAAACACGAATCGGAGCCCATTACATGCCACTTTCATATTTCTGTATGGGGCGTATTGAGCATGGTTGGGATCATCTAATTTTTTTAGTGATTCCGTGTATAATTAAGTTTAAAATTTTTAATACTACTAATTTCACTGATCATCAATTTTTTCTTTTGACCGTTAAACTTCTATCTCTTCTGACAGTTGACTTCTATTTTTTTTTACCGTTGATTTTATTGGTTATAGATTATTTTTTCTAACGGTTGATTTTTATTTCTTATGATTGTCTATTTATTTTACTGGTTATCGATTATCTTTTCTAACGGTTGACTTTTATTTCTTTTAACTATTTGTTTACTTTATTAATTATCGATTATCTTTTTTAAAAAAATAAAATAGATCAAAGTTTCAAACTTTGTACTGCCTAATAAGTAACATTTTCAATGTCAATGAGAATGAGGCAGAGAAATGCGGTGGAATCGATAAAACTTTAAAGAAACATCATGAATGTGAGTGGACTGTCTTGTGATGAATTTAGAGGTAATGTAATTGGGAAAACTTATGCGAAGAGGAATTTGAGGAAGAGAAATCAAGCAAAGAGGAGAAAGGACAATAAGAATCAATCTGCAAAACTAAAGGAGAAAAGCTCGAAAGCTAAGCAAAAGCAGTGTCGTGTCGCGAAGATGATTCAATTCATTATGACTTGGATAAAGCTTTGTCAATAAGCAAATAAATACGTTTGGTGATCAATAATGATGAGGATGAAGCAGTATTGCAGGCTTTGTTATCTAGCACAGACTTCCTTCAGTGAAATGTCAAATCTGGAGTTCTGTTCTATTTTTTTTTTTTGGACGCCTTTGGGGTCTTTTTGTTGTACTCAGATTCATGTACTGTTTTCTTTATCCATTACTTTTGGATAAAGAATTGTTTCACTAATATCATTTTTTGCCTTTGCCCCCCAAAAAAATAAAAATAAAATTACAACACTCAATAAAAGTAATAAGACAAATTACTTGGTTCCAAAATCTGATTATTAAATTTATGTATACAAGTAAAAGGATTACATTAGAAATTAAAAATATATCTATAAAATTGATTATAAACAAATAAAAATAATCAAGTTAATAAATATTTATAAAACATCACTGTATCTTTCTTTGTATATAAAACGCCAAACAAATATTTTATCCAAAATCACTATTTCTGAACGAGTTACGAAAAACCAAATAAAGATTTTATCCCTAAAAATTCTTTAATTTATTTTAATTTGATTAATCTGATTTATCACTTTTTTAGTTAAAATTTAATTGTAATCAGCTACAATTCTTATGTAATAAAATCAGTTTATTTAGAGTTTTAAAGATTTTAACTTTTTATTACAATAAAATTTTATTAAAATATGTACTAAAATAATGATAACAAATACTTATAAATTATAAACAATTATAAAAATAATTTATAATTTAAAATTTGATTATACAAATATATAACTATAAAAAATAAAACGTTATAACAGATGGGTACAATTTGTTAATAATACAAAAACAAAATGAACTACATCATATAACAACATTGTATCCTCCACTAGTTATAAGTAAAATGGAAAAGCGGAAAAAAGGTTTACAGGATCTTGCACCATTTATTTTGTCCAACGTACATTAGTTATCATGTTTTCAATTTTATTTAATACTTTTGTCTTATTGATGTAAATAATATGTAAACTGAATACAGAATATAATTTCTTTTTCGTTTTAAGGTTGTGGAATAATATTCTTAGAACTTTATAAATTTAGTACTATTTTCAACTATTAGCTTTTGTCAATCATAACAAAAAGGGTTCATACCTATTATATTTACTTTAATGTGAAGAGGTACACACCACACCTTCATATTTCTAGGTACTCCAGCTATTTGTCTGCAAGCTAGTAATATTGTAAAATTGAAATATAAAGTTTTACGTATCTTCCACTAAACTTTTGTATAAGACCTGGCAAAAACAAAATGGTGCAAGATTATGCACGGCCTTTTTCCCATAAGGAAGTTATAGTAAATTTAATTGTTATTTAGAAGTATTTCAAAAAATATTATGCGAACTTAAATGATCAAATAAACACAAATTAATTGATTAGCCATTCAAAAATAAACATTGTAGAAATAGTTTTGTGAATTAAAACTTAAATAGAACTCCTTTTATTAAATAAGAATTCATTGCTCGTAGTCTTGTAGATAAACAATGACTCTAGACCCTTTTCATTTTATGCAGTAATTAGAGGGAGGAAAAAAAATAGGTCAATCGTGGCAAACACCCTCAATTGTTTTTTATCTATAAAATATAATGAAAAAAGAGGGAGACGAGAAACTTTGTGCAAATAAAATCTCCCGATTTACACAGCAATCAATGGGGAAGCCAAGATTTCAAGACTGCCCGGGCCAGATTCAAGCATCTCTTAAAAATTTGGGTTGTAGTTAATTTACTTCATAATTCACCATATTATAAAAAGAATATAGGCCATAAAAGAAAAAAAGAAAAGATTACATATTGATCAGCCTTGTTATCTCGTGGTAAACTAAATCAGTTTCATTAAGAATTAGCCACATGCAAAATTTAAAAATTTGGGGAAAATCAAAGTAGGAGGACGGAAGGGAGGGGACGATTAGATGAAATGAGTCTTTAATTATCGTCTATTCTTTTTTATTACTCGAGACTTTCCTATATTTTAGATCGGGCCAATCTCTGGTGGGTTACTAAAATCAACAGTAATTCTTAAACCAATCTCTACTATATATATATATATATTCTATTAGTGAAATAAATAATTACAATTGTCCAAGATTATCCTCATTCATTAATCTCAACAAATTCAATTAGGACAGATAAACTTCTACTTATATACACAATATATATATATATATAAACATATAAACTCACGGTAGACATATATAAACTCACTAAACCCACACTACATATTTATAAACTCACACCAACTTACAACACATATATAAATTCATAGCATATCAATAAACTTATAGAGAAATAATATTTGAAAATATCGAAAAAATAGTAAAAATAGTTGAAAGATTGAAAAGGAACGGTAGAAATAGTTATAAGATTGATAAATATAAAGAAACATTTAAAATTAACTGAAAATAAGTTCAAATTTGAAAAAGGTAAATATCAAAAAAGGAAAAATCAGTTAAATTCATTGAAAACTCTGAAAATATTGGATTTTGAAGAGGGAAAAATGTATATACATAAATGATAAAATGAACAAATAAAAAATAAAATCTAATAATAAATAGAAAAATAACCTCGCATAACTTATTTTCTAAAGTAGTGACACACCGTTAATTTTCCATTTTAGATCATGGGTAGATTGAAGTAGATAGAATTGAAAATGTACAGGCATATGAGACTATGTGGATTGACAGTGTATGGGCTGGCTAATATATAACGTTAGTATTTTTTTTTCCAGTCCAGGCCATGGCCCAGCCTGAGCTGGTATATAGCTAGGTCAATGATTACAATCGATCAATATATCATTATACGAGTATATAGTATATTATTTGAGAAGTCAAATTTTGTACGCATATATTTAATTAGTAATTTGGTAAGTTTGACTTAATATATTTATCGATTATGTTGACTCGAATAAGTTATATGCATTTATTTAATTATTTTTTATTTTAAATAATTTACTTTAATTTATTTAGGTGTCTTTTCAATTAATTTTTAAATTTTTAATAGTTGATTTTATAATTTATCTATGTGTCTTTTAGAATTATTAGTTAATTAGTAAATTTTTGAAATCTTTAATTGTAAATAATGTTTTAAAAAAATTGATATAATAAAAAATCTGTAACAGGAGAAACTAAAATGGAAAAATGAAAAAATCAACTAATATAATTAACAAATAAACAAATTTAGAAAATGAGAATATTCTTAACAATAAAACACTTCACAAATCTAACATAAACTAAAAAAATTTCTTACATGAAATTTTTTTATTTGTAATTAATTTATATATAATTAATCATAAAAAATAAAATTATACTACCATCTAATCAAATAAAATAAATTAAGGAGAGACCCTTTTGTTAAATATTATTAACAAAATTTCAAAAAGTATTAAATACATATGTGGATGATCTGATATATAAATAGTATAATATTAATGATTTGATTTTTTATTTTTTAAATATAAATTAAACAATACAAATCGTTAATGAAACTGAGCTACACAAATTAAGTGTCAAACTAGAAGATAAAAGAAAAAAAATGTATAAATAAAAAACTCAAGCAATTTTCAAGTATCATATACAAATTATATATATATATATATATATATATATATATATATATATATATATAAGTACGACAAATACAAAAAATACACTTTAAACAGAAAAAATTCATAAACACGTTATAAAAAAAAGTAAAAACTTACAAAATATATATTCACAACCAAAACAAATTAAATTTTTTTAAATTAAATAAAAATCTGTTTTAGAATGATTACTCTTATACTTATTAATATTTTTATAAATTATATTATCACATAATATATTGTTCTTATAGTTGTTATGATACACGAATAAATATATACAACGAAATATAATAAAAAAATATTTTAAAAAATAAATAAAATAAATATATATTAAAATTATCTTTAAGTAGAAATAATCATTTAAAAATTGGTTTGTATTGTGCACAGACCATGCTGCTAATAATACTAAATTACATAATTAGCCCTCTATTTTAAGTTATTTGTATGATTTTGTATATACAAAATTTCTCACTTCTAAATAGGCCTTAAGTATAGTTTAGGATTTGTTCGTTTCTTATTTTTCTCATTATTATTTTAACTTAAATTTTAGTGAAAATGAGAGTTGATTGATTTCGGTACTTTTTATATTTGCAAATATGCTTTGAATCTACGTTTGAAACACATTTTAATATCTGAAAGTTGAATATAATGACCTTTACGTAATTCTTATATTGCCTCAATTTTTATAAAATATAAAGTGTTCATTGAATAATAAGAAAATCATTCTCACTTATTCATCGCAAACTTGAAAGATAAATAGGTGATGCACAATTATGCAGTGGACCGTCAATATTAGAGTACTAATTTTCCAGAGGTTGTAAATTTATTTCATAATAATAAATTCGCAAAATTATTGTCCATTTGTTGTGTTGTATGTAATTTGTCTCAGGGTTTTTACATTTATACTGGTTCAATTTATTGACATTTTGTTTATTTTAATTTGTCGAACAAAATAATTAAAGAGATATATTTTATAATATTAAATAAAATACGATACATACTAAATTAAATTAAATACAATATTAAAGAGATATATATATTGACATTATTATTTTGTCAGTCAAAATTTTATTTTATTTAGTAAATATGTATATTTATGTATGGACAAATCTATATGTATTTATATTTTGAATGTAAATATTTATATTAGATAATAAATAATAAATGTTTTGATATTTACTATTTGTTATTAAGTTTTTTAAGAAAATATTAAATTAATTATTAAATCTCAACTATTAAATATAAATGAATGATTAAAATTAAAAGAAATCTATGGAGTTCCATAATAATTCTAGAGAGGCCGACCCCTTATTTCTTTTATCATTCTCCAATATCCCTGCACGATGACAATTACAATGAGCCTACTTGGAAATGCAGATTAGTGATGTTTTTGAACACCTATTATGATAATTAAGATAGTAATTATGGGTTGTGGACATAAAAAGTTTTCGTGACTGATTTTTTTTTCGAAAGTAAAGATTTGCTTCTTAATTTTAGTTAGATTTTAACTAAACAAAATAAAAATTACTCATTCCATTCACAACAATTATCATTTTGATTTTTTACATGTTAATTTAGAGAATGTCTTTTATATATTAAATATTTTATTTATTTTTTAAGAAATTAATAATAAAAAGTATTTGATATAAGAATTAATATAAATAAAATATTTAATATATAAAAAAACATCACTTAGTTTCACGTGTAAAAAATTTAAAACAATAATTATTGCGAACGACAGTGACAGTGGTCGACGGTGGTAATGGTGACACCGTTAATACTGTTGTGATTAGATTACTTAGGCTGTATTCGATAAAATTGAATTAAATTTGAACGATTAGTTCTTAATTTGAATAATTAAATTTGAATGATTATGATATTTATATAGTATAGATGCTCTAAATTTGAATTAAAAAATTTGGTTGATAACACAATTATTTTATCCATTTGAATAACATTAAAACTTAAATTAAAAAAGTTATTATCAAAGTAAAATTAATTTTCAAATTAATTTACGTAATAAAACTTATAAAATAATATTTTTATAAATTTAATGATAATATCGTTATTCAATTTCGGATCGAGAAATACCTCTTAATACATCGTCATCGGTTTCTTCTCTTGTCAAATACGGAGTAATAAACATTTTCTTTTCTTTTCTTACTAATTAAGAAGCATTAACGGCTATTTAGAGATCATAATTTTTTTTTATCAAATAATATATACTTCTTACTTATCAGGACATCATACAGTTAAGAGGCGTTAAAAGAGAGAATCAAACATGGCGGCCTTAACAAAAACCGGCCCTTAATTTTAGTGTTCCTTCACCATTCAGTTCTGTTTTTTGTGTTTCCATTATTTAGTTTTGGAGATGAACGACGTCACCCTGTGTTAACTTTACTGTTCCGATCAATGTCCTGCCGGAAACCAAGACATTCCGACGTTTTCTGGATTCAATCGGAATTCGATCGAACTCTTCGCCGTCACTCCAAATATGAAATCTCCTCAATTGGAGCCAGGTATGCTTAATTCGGCATTATTTTCCACAAGCTTGGTGCTAACTCCAGAATATATTTTTATTAGTACCATTTTATTTCAAAGATATTTAATCTTATTTCAACTAAATCTGTTAATCCGCCATTGGAGCTCGGTATGAATCTCCTTTTTATATTGATTGCAAATTGCAATTGTATGAGGATTTCTTTGTAATGTGCCGTTGATTTGTTGTATTTTTATCCATCGATTCATGGTATTTGTTTAGTATTTTAACAACTCCTGTAAAATTTTATTCTTTGAATCATTAGTTAATCCGGAAAACGTGAATCTGACAGCAATCTGAGTTTATTTACAGGAGAAATTAATTTAGATTAGACATTGTCAAAAGTTGATATTAGGCATGGTATCAATCAATGTTGCAAAAAATACTGCTAGGTGGACACCGTAAGAGACCGCCTAGCGGCTAAGGAGGGTTTAATTGGGATTAATCGGAGATAGGCGGAATAAGGCATTAGGCTACATGGCCGCCTAGCACCCAGATGAAAGGATTAATCCGTCTACGCAGGGATTTTTACAACCGTGGTATCAATCCTGAAATAAAGCATCAAATGAGCTATAACTTGTTATCTTAATTTTTCAAACTTTTCTATGCACTATTTCAACTGTTTGGTTGTTAATCTCTTCTCACCGTTGCTAACTAAACTGAACTATACCAACCAGTTGGTACGGCAAAATAAGATGAACATATTCTCAACTCAATAAACTATTTCACTGGTCTGAGAAAGCAGTAGTAGGATGTCATTTTTAAAATTTTGATGCACAGATTCCTTTTGTAAAAAATAATGGTTGCACAGATGCACACTTGGCACATGTTGAGGAAAGTTAAATCCCATAGTTTTTAATCTGTCATTTGTGCCACTGAAAGCCGTTCAGATTCAAGAGTTCCTGTGTTCTTTGGTTGATTGTGGATCTATGGTTCTGTTAGTAATATGCACTATCACTATCTGTTTCAGTGGTTCTGGAGCTACAATTGTTTGGAACTCTGGGTATGATAACTAGATTTTGCACTTTTGTAGTCTGTCGTCTAGCTCTAAAACTCTTTTCGCTCCTTCGGCTTTTCTTCTCCTCATCCCCGTGATCTATTGAGAATTTCTCTTTGATTTGTTCTTCTCTTTCTTCCCCTTATCTTTTGTTGTTTTTCAGTTGTTATTGTTATTATTATCATTATTATTTTCTTCTGTTCGGCAAGGGATGAGGATTAGTAAAGGTTCTTTTGCTAGGGTATCAGTCATTTCGTTCGTAATCTATTTTTGGATCTTACTGTTGTAACTTGCTCTTAAATAATGTTACTTTTTCTTGCCAAACATCATGCAATTCTGATGTGTACTTATACAAACATAAAAATACCAAAAAAAAGTTTTATATTATCATTCCTTTAAAAACAAAACAGATGTTACCAAGAAATAAATCTGGTCAAATTCTAGCTGACCTGGTGCTTCATCACAAAGCAGAAAACCATGTTTTTGTTGACCCAGTTTATCTAACAAAAAATGGAAATTTTGGAACTGAAGGAAGGAACTAGCCCCCAATGTGGGGAAGCAACATTTAAATCATATACTATGAACTTAAAAGTAATGGCCATCTCAGAGACCATTTTAATTAATGAAGAATTTCTTCTATTGCTTATATTAGCACACAGGCAAATCCACGGGAGCCTGCTCTAATGACTCCTGCACGCCAATTCCATTGTCTACAATAAATGCCATGGCCAAACCCCATCCAATGTGGACATCCAAGTGACAATGCATCAGCCAGACTCCTGTGAAATAAATCATTACATTGAAGATTAATTATTGCAATTATTGAAGAAACTTTTTTCTTTTGTGTGAGTGTGTGTGTGTGTGTGTGTGTGTGTAACTTTTTATACTTGTCTCCATTCAATCTTACCTGGATTGTCAGCAACGAACCTAATAACTGACCATCCGTTGACAGGTACACTTGCTGTATTACGTAGTGGCGGATCAACAAGGTTGAATTTGGCTGTATCTGTTTTGGGATTGAAGTTTCCAAATCCCTCTGCAACAATGTAGAAGTCATAGCCATGGAGGTGAATTGGATGATTCTCAGCTGTAAAGATGCTTGTTCCCTGTAATACTACTTGCACCGTTGACCCATACTTCAACCTGTACACCTTAGTTCCTCGAATGGGTTGCCATAGTGATCGGCTCACATTACCAGTGTAATCGAACTTCACTGGTGGAGATGCCGGAAAATCAGTAGTGAAAACTCCAGGAATTCCTTGATGATGTGCTTGCAGCAGGGAGAAGTTTGATGGGAGTACAAAAGAAACATTATTCATACTGGCGGTGAAACGTGTTCCATTTGGTCCCTGACAGGTGTTAGGATTTGCACCTGAGGGGCAGTTGTTGAGTCCCAGACCAACAGTGAAGAACAAGCTCTCATCAATATCAGTTGGCACTAAAGCTTTACTTAGGCTTCGGAAACTGGTAGCGAAAGCTGTTGCTGTAGCTGTATCGTTAAATGCTGGGAGAGAAGGGAAAACAGGCTTGATGGAAGCGCCCTTGGCTGGGCATGGTGCAGACTTGTATTCGAGAATGGCTGTTGTGGTAGTATTGTCAAAAGGTGCACCTTGGGCGCTAGCATAAGCACTTGCTGCAATGTAGTACCGTGCTGGTGGCTGATCAGCAGTTATAAGTACATCGGTTGTTTGACCTGGACCCAGCATGACTACATTAGTGGTGAATGGTTTAACATAGGAAGCGTCGGCTCCAACTACTGTCATCTTGTGATTAGCAATGGTTAAAAAGAGCTCTTGGTTCAGTGCAGCATTGATGACACGCAGTAGGTTGGTTTCACCTGAATCCACGGGAATTATTGCCGTGTCTGTAACACAAAGTAGTGGAGTTAATTTTTTGTGATTATGTGTCAATTTCATATGTGAGTTATTCAAGACGAGTTTATAGAAGCAAACCGTTGCTGGAACATTTATAGAGGTCACCAGGTTGTCCGTTGATGGTGTATGCATCAGACACATTTGGAGCCGCTCCTGTTCTTGTGGCCAGTCTGATCACATCAATCGGGTTCGCATTCCACCATTCACCTGATCATCACCATCATCATATATTATAGCACTGATTCAGGGACTGAGATAATCATTTAAATAAAGTTATAAAACTGCATCTTTCATATCCAAAACTATTATGACACCAATGCAAAGTTCACTCACTATTACATGTTAAATTTTAGGTTAAGACTCCAGCTCCACGGAGAGAGTCCCAATTACAAAGTTCTTAAAAGATATTTATGATGTAATTTTGTTCATAAATACCCCTCTAGAGATATGTTAGTTATATTGTAATCACTTGATAGTGGAATTGTCAAGTAGAACTTAAGAACATTTTGTCATTTGACACTACTATCAATCAAAAAAAGGACTTTCATTTTCACAATGAGAAAAAATAAGAGTAAGAAAATGAGAGTCTACCTCAGAAAAGAGAAATTATATATAATGTCAATTAGTTCCACTTTTATAGTATTTGAGTAACCAAACTTACCCAGAATAATAGGTGCTTCACGCTTAGGCTTGGTGAATGGGTAGGAGTCTCCTTCTTTAGGATGAATAATAATAGCTCCATAGACTGTGGCTCGGAGCCATGAACTGTGAGCATGCCACCAAAGTGTCCCTTCTTGTCCTTGAATTGTGAACCGATAGGTGTAGCTCCCCCCTGGTTTAATTGGGCATTGAGTGATAAATTCAGGTCCATCTGCCCATGCTGTCCTCATTTGCCGGACACCATGCCTGAAATATTGTTGCAGTCATGAGAAGAATAAGAAACAAAAAGATATCTAGACATCATTATACTAACTTATGTACATTAAGATATCTCTCATCCCCAGGTATTGAATTTGTTAGTTTAAGAAGGTAATATAGTATTTGCTTGCATGCATGCATTTACCAGTGAATGGTAACATTATATCTGGCTCTGTTAACAACTTTGACCACCAGAGTGTCACCGTTATTCACTTCAAGGTTTGGTCCTGGGAGCTGCCCATTAACTGTAATGGTGCTTCGAGTATTGCACAGCCTCTTCACTGGGGTTGCTTGAACCTATTATATGCAAAACAGTTCGTAAAAAAATGAAATAAACAAAAGAAATAATGAAGGAAAGTTGCAGAAAGAGAGAAGCCATACAACAAAATCATGGTATTGAACTTTTGCATTTGCCAAAGACAATGCATTTGCGAAGATAAGTAACAAGGCTGTGTAGAGAAAAGCATGTAATGGGCTCGAAATGCTGCTGATAGACCCCATGTTTTACTTCACTTTTTGTTGAATGATGGTGAAGGTAGGACTAATATTTAGGTTGTGAAAGATTTGGAAGATTTGATCTTCTTTTATAGCAGAAGGAAACAATAGAGAGGGTGGTTTGAGGTTGGAAGATTAGGTTTTGATGGTCAGATTGGAGGGCAAAACTCAGTTTGAAATCTAGAGGAGTTTGGTGCAACCACTAGACTATCTAAAACATGATCAGTTTCTTTCATGCTTGCTTTACAAGTCCTCTAATGGGGTTTTACTTTCAATAAAGTATTCAATAGTTTAAGTAGTCACATTGAAAAAAACTATTGGTTTCCTTTTGCTGTGTGTGTGTGTGTGTGTTTGCATTTGTTTTCATGTTTCATGGGCAAAAAATTAAAATGTTTTCTCATCTGTTTTGTTTATTGCCTCTTCTCAAACTTGTCAAACCCATTTTTTTCCCCCTAATAAACAAATTCCTGATTCTACCTATGCTCACCTCTCTGAAGTCAGATCGCGCAAAAGGAATATAAGATGTGGTTACTATTTTTTTAATATCTTGTGCTTCTAGAGATTTGATTATTTCGTTGATCTCTTTTTGTTGAAAAAAGAGTCCTTGCCATGGCGTATTAAACTGTTCTTTGTGACAATTTTAGTCATCAATTTAGCACTTTCACATAATTAGGTGACAAAACAAAGACTTAAAAATACTCATGAAATTTAGTCAACTGCATCATCGTCTTATTAATTTACTACTCCCTCCGTATTTTAGTTGATTTTTTAGAGTTTAGATCTCTTTTTTTTAGAAGCCAAAGTAATTTTTCCTAATTACCTTTTTCATATTTCAAGAAAATATAAGTATTTCTATTTTTCATGCAAATTAAATAAGGATAATCTTGGTATAGCAACAATAAATTTAATGCTATTATGATTATGGATGAATGATTTTGGTCCATGTGAATTTAGGTAGTAAAGCAAGTACAAAAATGGAGGGAGTTGTAGACCGGACTAAAATATACACTCAACTTATAGATATAAATGTGTTATTTTGGGGAAATAAGGACTCTGGATTCACGAATGGTGATATTAGAGCACAAGGCTTGTTATTCTGTTACTCGGGAAAAACCAATGCGAATTAATATTTCTAAATGGATTTTTTTTTATTTTTTCATGTGAATTCTATATTGATATAATCTTTAATACTAAACGATTTAAAGTATTTTATGCACAAAATATGAGGCATTACATAAAAATATTAAAAGTACTAATGAAAAGAATATAACATTTTGCTCCATCCCCTAAATTAACATCTTAATTATTGACTTTTCACTTTCCCTTTGAATTCAGGGGGCGAAGCTGTCGTGCATACTGTTTAATACACCTTATACAATTATAAATACGGAAGACTGGAACTTGAAAAAGAAAAAAAATAAGCTTTTTTATGTTTTCTCTAAATTGACCTTTTCTTTGATTTGCTGTAAACTTGAAATCCTGATTCTAACGTGGTCAGAGGTCGGACTTCGAATTAATCAAACTTCTGATCCTCTTATATATATATATTAGTTCAGTTTTAGTGTGGTTATGATTTGGATTGTTAGTGTAGTAATGGAGCTTGTCAATTCGAAGATAAAGTACTAGTTTTGCAATTATTATTGATTTAATTTTCTTTTGAATAAATATAACAAAGTTGAAGGAGTCTATATAACACGAGTTTAAAAGAATAACATCTATATAGTAAAGACAGAAAGACTCTTTACAGTTATTTTTTGTTAACAAAACATAAAAGTCTATGCTCCTTAAAAATTAATCACATCGTTACTCCCTTCTGACTTCCTAAAAATTTGTTGTGCTCCAACTTGGCAGTTGCCACGCAATCCCTTGCCGCTGAATTTTGTCACGCCGCGTGAAGGAGTTAATCACATAATTTTATTTACTTTTCTTTATCTAAATTATATTTGTTACATTATGTATGAAAGGTTGTTTAGTTTTAAACTCTATCGAGGATATGTGAATGATTTTTTTTGGTATGTATTTTTATTTTTAATATGTTTATATATATATATATATATATATATATATATATATATATATATTACATTTGTACATTACAAGGAATAAAATAAAAATAGATTGCAAGAATTAAACATGAGGTTTCTTAACTCGAAAATCTCAATTCGGTACTTTGGAGACCATGTAAGATATTCTCTTTTCCTTTTATGCAAAGAGATTAACAAATATTCTCTTTTCCTCCTAAAAATAGTCTCCTTCCCTACAAGATATCACACATTCTCTTTTCACTAATATAGCTCTTTATCATAAATTAAGAGTACTACACAAATAAAATATATAAATAAAGATATACAAATATACATAACACTTTAATTCGTTACTTTTTAAATGATTGACGCTTAAAGTAATCTTCAAACTAAAGCGTACATTTATTTATGTACAAATTTTACGAGTAAGCAAAGAAAATATAGCGAACTTGGAGAAGATGAAAATCCATTTACTTGGTCAAATGTAAATATCCTAATTAAACATTGTCTATACCGCCATGTCCTTATGATCTTATTCATTTGTTAATAATGAAATAATGCATGACATAGGTTTAGGTTCACTTGTGTTGATTTGTCTGGGAGTTCAATTCATGCCAATAATATATACATTGTTGAAAAAACAAGGTAAATCATCACTATCTTAGCCTAAAATTGTAAATAGGTTAGGACAATCAGAAAAGAATAATAATAATGCGAGACACAAAAAATAAGAAAAATCATTTGTCTTAGTTTTTTTGTTTTTTTATTTTAAGGTTACGTAAGACGCCATTACTTAAATACTCGGCACCAATTAACAACTAATTTAGAGAATTTTTTTTTAGTATATAAAATTCAAACCCAAAACTTCATTTTTCATGAGATGTAATTGGTTACCAATAAGGCTAACCACTAAGTCTCTCAATTTAGTTTTAAATTAGAAGTCAGTTTTCCATTCACATGATACAATTCGTCTCTATTGACATAGAAGTCTAGACTAATATTAAAACTATAATAACCTATACATTTAAAAAAAAAAAATAGTGATTGGACCCTAAAGCCTAGATAATAATTACGACAAAGAGAGTAAAAAGTCTATGTTTCATTTGGTGACAAACTTAACAAACTTTGTTAGATATGATTAGACGGTTCAGACAACAATACAATTCTGTTATGTTGTCTAAAGTAAAATATTACATTAGATTCCAAATTAGGTAGCCTGTCCAAGAATATTATGCAATTCGAAATTTTATTAAAATTTCAGAACCTTACAATTCACGTAACACCGTTTCAGTCAATTACTCAATTGTTTACATGTTTAAATAGCAATTTAGCAGCAAGAAACTCTAGCTTGAAACCCCCATATTTGACCTCTGTGGGCGTTGTTGTAACTTCGTTCTTTCTTTTTCTTTTCTTTCCAAATTTGGTTTTTTAAATCATTTACTGATTTCTTAATCTTACCTAATAAATTGGTAATTTTGACAAGGTCGATCTTGTAATCGGTCATGTGAATTGCAAGTGTCTTAACATATTTATAAATGGACCTTATTGAATTATGACTACCTTACTTGTTTAATCAGCATCCTTAACATCATTTCTTGATGTGAGATTTTATATCCCACTTCGTGTCTTATCTTACGTTCCGTTCTCCTTTATGATTGTCACATCATCTTAGGATTTTAAATCTTTAAATAAAAAAAATTAAAAAAATATACGTGTCATTTATAAAAAATAATGATACATAAGATGAAATACCAAATAGATATAAGATTTGCACTCACATTTTCTTGTTGGGGTGGGGGAGGAATCATTATGTTCAAATAAGTCTTCTTGGTAATTAACTTTATAATATATATTGAGTGGATATGAAGGCGATAATATTTAATTGTGAATTTCGAAATCCACCCAGAGTAATTACAATAATTAGAGTAGTTAATTTCAAAGGGAGATGATTAGGGGTTAATTGCAATAATTTATATTGAATTGATATAGAACTTTTGATTTCAACGCTGAAAATTATTTTTAAAGTACAAGTAAAACAAGGGTTTTAAGTGGGATTAGTGACAACCTTAAAAGTCTCCTATAATTAATTAACAAATAAAATGAGATAGATGGCTGACATTCATTTGTTAAACAAGGAAAATAAATAGTATGCCAGAGTTGGTAGGCTTCTTACTAACTTCGGCCGAATTTTCAAAATGAGACATTGGAGAAGCCTTTAAGAAGAGGTAAAATGAGACCATGATTTAGAAAGTAAGAAATTTACGAAAATTGACATATCGTCAAACCTGTGTAAATGTGTACGTATCTTTTATTTTTAGTTTATTTTTTTTAACCTAAAGTTTAGGTTGAAAAAAAGTTTTCGTCTAAGATCAGATACGTTGTGAATCTTTCGAGAGTTTATAACGATACTTATAGCAATACTTACAGCGATGTATGAAGTGTAAATTAATAAATAGTTGAAAACTAGCTAGTTGAATAAAAATTATTTCAATATCATGAAACATGTGTTTAGTTTTCTAAAATTCCAAAATACAGTTAACTCACTCGTGATGAAGAGTAATGTGTTATTATTCACTTATAAATTTTCTATATATGTTTCAAAATTTAAAATAATTAACATTTTCTAACACGTAATTATTTTTGCATTTAATTAATTTGCACTTTGTACCGTATATGCCACGTGTTTCAAGTAACATAATCAATGCCGACTTGTGTTTTTAATAAATTAGTCTAGGTAACATAGATATATTATGAGTAAAATTCATCGTTAAAATGATAATAAATTTAACAAAAGTACAAGTTATCAATTTGTTTTTTTAGATTGAAATCCTTAAAAGAAGGATATGAGATTATATGGATGTGAAAATGTTATTGCTTTTGAACCAATTTTGGGTTATTTACACAAAAGAATGGAAAAAATTGCAAAAAATTGAAAAGTTATACAAAATTTATCTTATGTAATACATTACAATTATTTAAATACTATGTTCATTGAAGCAATAACCATAGATGCCACACATTATTTACTATATATATGTCACACTAGTTTCAACAAACAAGATCATCCTTATTATTTTAGAAATAAATTTCTGTATTGGATTTGCATTTGGATCAAATTGCAGCTCTTTCTTTATGGAGCAGACTTGAGAACATAACGTTTTGACAAGATTAATAATGAAATTTATCCTAAATCCATGAGATGAAATTGTGTACAAGATTAAAAAGATAGATAACCCATTCACCATTCTCCAACAAAACAGTTGATTGCATATGAAGTATTTGGTAACAAAGTTTCACACAATAGATATGCATATTTCTTTTATAGCTTTATAGGAGTGAGACGTGTACTTGTGAGATTAGTCGAATACCTTCACAAAATAGTTTGGACGCCATAATTTCAAATATATATACAGAGAAAAAGAAAATTGAATTGTAACTCATTTTTATAATTTTATTTGTTTGTATTATATTTCACTTTCTAAAATATATGATGAAATTTTTTTTAACTGTATGAATTTATTTTTAAAATTTTTTGAGTTCATATACACAACTTTTATAATCATGTAAAAAACAATAAATTTTAGCTATACAAATATATAAGTTTTATATAATTATAAAAATCCTGTTAGAGTGCACAAAAAGATGAGAAAATTTATGTATCCCTCTATTTTTTATACTTTTTCATTCTGTAGGATTGAATTTTTTAAATAACTTATAAATTGGTAAATATAAAACTAGTGAATATAATTATGAAACTGCGTTATAGCTCAATTCTTTAGTCACTCCGTATATATTTGAAATTCTTATGCAATATATTGCAGATGACAAATAGAGGAAGCAAATCTACCAAAATATTGCACACAAGGAAAGGTCAATAACAATCTCAACCAACCTTGTACAGTGATTTTCCAAGTAATCTGTAAAGGCAGCAGAAATACACACGGAAAATTTATGGAAGTTGTACTCTTGAATCTTGATAATATCAACGATTCTATATTAAGAACATACTGAATTAATAGAATGCAAAATGTATACCCGAAGTACTTATTTTCTTTTGGAGAAAGAGAAGTGGCATGAAGACCTTCCATTTAAAAGAGAAGTGCAAGAAGCAATATCTTCGAATAAACAACCTCCAATTCTTCATCATCATATAGTTGCTATTATATGGTTCATCTGCAATCTACTAGCACCAAAGAGAAAATGTGTATATCCCCCCTCCCCCAACACACCCCTCCCCGTTAACAAAAGTAAATTGAACAAAAAACTTGAAAATAAGTAATTAGGAGAGAATGTTTTTTGTGTATTATTACTGAAATGAAGAAGTCTTTGTTACAAAACAAACTTTGCTAAAAATCCGGCACTAATCTTATCATAAATCAACTAGTAAACCATGACTCCACTGAGAAACAAACTCCTAAAAATTAGGTCAATTAGAATTCAAAAACAAATCTAAAATATTCAAAGTTACTGCAACCTGCAGTAATTATTTCTTAACAATCCCTCCCTTAAACTGAAAATACAACTTCAGTTTATAGTTTCATCAACATCCTTCAAGCTGCATACGCCAATTAACCTTCTCAAATTTAAAAATGCATTCACTTTGAGAGGTTTGGTGAATATATTAGCTAGCTGAACTTCACTTCTGCAGTACTTCACCTCAATTGTTCCATCATTGTTGAGATCTATTAAGAAATGAAACTTCACATCAATATTCTTGCTTCTTCCATGCATTACTAGATTTCTAGATAACTTAATAGCTGATTGATTGTTACAAAAAATTATAGTTGCCCCTTCTTGCATGAAGTGAAGTTCTTCAAGAATTCTCCTTAGCCAAATAGCTTGGCAAGCACAAGCTATTACTGCAATAAACTCAGCTTCAGGGATGACACTGTCACAATTGGTTGCTTTTTAGATGACCATGAAACAGCTCCAGTACCTAGCATAAAAACATAGCTCGAAGTGCTTTTCCTGTCATATATATCTCCTGTATAATTACTATCAGTGAATCCAACTAAATTTGAACTTTTTTCTTTCTCATAAAAAATTTCAAAATATTTTGTTCTTTGCAAGTAACGAAAGATTCTCTTGGCAGCTAACAGATGTTTCTTCGTAGGATTCTCCATGTACCTGCTGATTAAACTTATAACATGCATTATGTCTGGCCTTGTTGCAGTTAAATACATCAAACTGCCCACAATTTGCTTGTAAAGGGTGTTGTCCATTTTCTTTCCTTCAAGATCTTTGTCGAGTTTCAATCCAAATTCAGTTGGAGTGCTTGTAGGATTGCAATCTTTCAGATCAAATCTCTCCAATATGTCTCTAACATACTTCTTTTGAGAAACAATGATTCCATTAGTGGATTGATGTACTTCTATGCCAAGAAAATAATGCATCAAACCAAGATCAAACATATAAAATTCAAGCATCATGGACTTCTTGAATTTCTTAAACATGACATCATCATTGCCAGTAAATATTAAAAAGACAAACAATGAGCATTTTACCATCACTTCCAGTTTGAACAAAAAGAGTGTGTTCATAAGGACATTTGTGAAACCCTTCATGCAAGAAATAAGTTTCAATATGACTATACCAAGCTCGTGGGGCTTGTTTTAAGCCATAAAGTGTCTTTTTCAACTTATAAACTTTACGCTCATTGTTAATCTTAATATAACCAGGAGGTTGTTCAATAAATACATGTTCTTCCAATTTACCATGAAAAAATGCAAATTTGACATCTGACTGGGAGATGGGCCAGAAATGTTGAGCTGCCAATGCTATCACCAATTTGATTGTGTCATGCCTCGCAACTGAAGCAAAAACTTCATTATAGTCTAGTCCATACTCTTTCTTGTATCCTTTAGCCACCAATCTTGCTTTGTGCTTGTCAACCTGACCATTCTCCTTGAGCTTGGTTTTGAAAATCAATTTAACTCCACTGATTTTGTTCCCTTTTGGAAGATCAACTAACTCTCATGTGTCATTTTTTTCAATGGCTTCAATTTCAACATCCATTGCCTTTCTCCATTTTGATTCTTTAATTGCACTTTCGAAGGTTGTAAGATCACAATCTGAAAAAAGAGCAAAGTAAGTAATTAAATCCTCACTGTCATTAATTTTCATTACCTCATATTCACACATCCATGCTAGACTCTTTCAAACACGAGAAAGACGAGGTTCAGCTGCAACATCTGGAATTTCAGCATTTGTTGATGAAGATTCAGGTTGAGAAAGTGGTTCCTCCATTTTTTCATCACTTTCATCATCAAAAATGACTAGAGTAGGCTATTGCCCATCCCAGTTCCATGTATTCTCTTCAACGAAAACATCCCTGTTAATCACAATTTTCTTTGTTAGTGAGTTAAATAGTCTATAAACTTTAGATGCTTCACTTACACCTAGAAATATACATTTCACTTACACCTAGAAATATACACTTTTCACCCTTAGCATCAGCTTTTTTCTATTTACATCAGGAATATGAGTACAAGCAATGCATCC
Organism: Centella asiatica; assembly: GCA_014636745.2. Lineage (NCBI taxonomy): Eukaryota > Viridiplantae > Streptophyta > Magnoliopsida > Apiales > Apiaceae > Centella > Centella asiatica. The sequence goes on from CM025780.1 coordinate 51,934,611, forward strand.
AAAAATTTTAAAGTGATCCACATCCAAGCTTCTTCTGCTGTCATGTTTTGGACAACAAATGTAGGGCTTTTATTTAGAATATGGACACTCCAATTGACTACTTCTGGCCAAAACTTCTTAGGAACATTCCCTTTTGCCAACAAGCTTCTCACCATGTTGAAGATGGTTATATTTTTCCTCTCTGATACACCATTTTGCTAAGGTGTATAAGGGGTTGTCAGCTCTCTGCGAATGCTATTAGAATCACAAAAGAGAGAAAACTCATTCGAGCAATACTCTTAACCACGATCAGTACGAAGAGTTTTTATCTTTGCCCCTTTCTCATTTTCAACATAAGCCTTGAAGCTTTTACATGTATTAAAAACTGCAAATTTTTCCTGCAAAAATGTAACCCAAGTTTTGCGAGAAAAGTCATCAATAAAAGTAATCACATACTTTTTACCTCCATTTGAAGCTAGATTCATTGGCCCATATAAATTAGAGTGAATTAGTTCTAAAGCACTCCTTGCTCTCCATGACTTCCCTTGGGGACATTGAGAACGATGTTGTTTGCCAACAACACATTCTTGACAAACTTAGGAAGGAATGGTGATTTGAAGGAGGCCATTCACCATATTTTTCTGCTGTAGTGTTTTCCAAGTGACCATAGTGATAATGCCATGTCCATGCTAAATCTTTCACTTTATCATTAAAGCCAGCAATATCAATTTTTAAAGGAAATAACCTGTTTGAACTCATTCGAATGATAATAATAGCTCCTTTATTAGGATCATAAATCTCACAAACACCTTTCTCGATGGTTAATATACAGCCTTTTTCTTGTAATTGGCCAGCACTTACAAATTACTTTTCAAACCAGAAACATAAAGAACACTGAAATTAACATAAAGAACATTGGAAATTGTTTCTACAAAACCATTCTTGGTTTTAATCTTAATGTCACCATTTCCTATTACATTAACAGTAAAACAATCTCCAAAAGTCACAGTAGTACGATAACTTTCATCCAGATAAGGAAAAGAAGACTTAATTCCACACATATGATTGCTGCATCCGGTATCAACATACCATACATTTGGTTGTGATTGAGTGTCCATTTCAAAAGCCATCAATAAGGTTTCTCCCTTCATTGTTTCCAACAAAATTTGACTTTTCTCCCTTCTCTTCGGGTGTCCTACATTAGAGCGGTAATGACCATATTTATTACATCTAAAGCATTGTAACTTAGACTTGTCATATTGCTGGTTTTGGCCTTTTCCTCTGCATTGATATTGATCATCACTTGCTTCAAAATTCTTGCCACCATCTCTTTGACCACGATCTCCTCTCCCCCTTCCTCTGCCTCTACCTGTCCCTGTAGAGTTTGAGGGAAAAGCAGAAGCCTTCAAAGCTTGTTCCTGATTGGATGAACTTTGATTCATCTTTTTGTTCATGGACCAACAAAGAGCTTTGCAACTCATCAAGGGAGAGTGTCTTAATATCATTGGATTCTTCGATTGAGCACACTACATAGTCATACTTTGGAGTCAAGGAGCACAAAATTTTCTAAACAACTGCAACATCCTCCATCTTCTCATCGTGGAAACGCATGTTGTTGGCTATCCCCATGTTTCTTGCAAAGTAGTTGGTGAATGACTCATCATCCTTCATCTGCAAAATCTCAAAATCCCTTCTCAAGACTTGAAGTTGTGCACGCTTCACTCTTGCATTGCCTTGATATTTTTTCTTCATTGAATCCCATATATCTTTGGAAGTCTTCTTGTTGAGAATGGTCTCCAGGATGGATCGATCAACTTCTTGACACAAATAATTTTTTGCTTTTAAGTCTTTCAGCTTTTGCCCTTCATGCTCTTTTTGTTGTGCTTTCGTGAGTGCTATTCCTTCAACTGGTGTTGCCACACCAGATTCAATAACATGCCAATACTCCTTTGACCTCAATAAGTTCTCCATCAGCCTACTCCAATGATCATAGTGACCATCAAGTGTGGAATAGCAGGCTGCACAAATTTTTCAGAAGTCATAGCTCTAATACCACTGTTAACAAAAGTAAATTGAACAGGAGACTTGGAAAATAAGTAATTAGGAGAGAATGTTTTCTGTGTATTATTACTGAAATAAAGAAGCCTTTTTATAGGCAAATTACAAAACAAACTTTGCTAAAAATCTGACACTAATCTTATCATAAAGTAACTAGTAAACCATGACTCCACTAAAAAATAAACTCCTAAAGACTAGGCCAATTAGAATTCAAAAACAAATATGAAATATTCAAAGTTATTACAACTTGCAGTAATTATTTTTTTAACACACCCCGCACCACCTCCGCCCCACCTATTACCTACTCTTCCACCCCCCCACCCCCCACCCCACCCAACCCCATCCCCACCAAAAAAAAAAAGAACAACAAAAAAAGAAAAGGGAAGTTCAAAAGAAAGAAACAATATTTCAAATTTTGACATGCTAAAATGCCCAAAACTTTACTGCATTCCCACAAATGATAGGAGAATGAAGAAGTCACCACAAATGTATGCAAGTGAACTACCTACTACTGTGTAATGTATTCAAACCAAACGATTATTATGCCGATAAAATGGAATAAACTTGTATTTGCACAAACACCACTAAGAAAAGTAACTCAACACCATCAAGAATGAAAGAATCATGGCGTAATCTACTTTACATCTTACTAAGGACAACTAAGTCATAAATCCAATATCCCTTTCTAATCAAATGTTGAAGGGCCAACAGCCCCTTCATCACCAGAACTAGGAGTAGTTTCTTGTCTAATTTCTTCAAGTTGCTGAAGAACTTGCTGAACTTCTGGCCGCGTTGATGGGGATGGATCAACACAATGTAAAGCCAGTTTCAATGTATTCAACAACTCGTCACCAATTGTAGGAGCATCTTTCATCAGTTCCAAATCAAACACTTCATTTGTCCATTCCTCCTTCACAATTGAAGCTACCCATTGAGGCAAATCCCCTCCGTTCATAGCCTCTCCAGGAGTTTTCCCAGTTAGGAGTTCTAGTATTATAACCCCAAGGCTGTACACATCAGTCTTTGTGTTGGCTTTCTTGAGTTTTGAAAGTTCAGGTGCTCGGTAGCCTAATGCTCCTGCTGTGGCGATCACGTTGGAATTTGCAGCAGCTGTCATTAGCCGTGAGAGCCCAAAATCTGCAATCTTCACGTTATCTTGCTCATCAATCAGAACGTTGCTCGAGGTGAGATTTCCATGGATTACATTGACACTACTGTGGAGGTAAAATAAGCCTCTTGCCATGCCTTGTGCAATTCTCATCCTTGTTTGCCAATTAATAGGTGCGTCAGGACCTCTAGCTGCATCAAAATTTAAAGAAACATAAGCCTATATATACAAAGTAGCAATATATAAAGGGTTTTAGAGAGGTTTAAGCTTACCATGGAGGAAGGCTGCAAGACTTCCTTTTGGCATGTAATCAAAAACAAGAAGCTTTTCTCCTTTAGGCCCCAAGTAATACGCCCTCATAGACAAAAGATTCGGGTGTCGAATTTTTCCAATAACATTAACTTCTGTTTCAAACTCCCTTTGATTTTTGGTAATCTTTTCTCTCAATCTTTTTACTGCAACTTGATTTCCATCTTCCAATGTAGCCTTATAAACTGTCCCATAAGTACTTTTTCCCATAATTTCAGCAGTGGCACACAATAGATCATCAGCTGTGAATACTATAGGTCCATCAAAATGGACAAGCTTTCCTCCGGTCTCTCCACCGGCTTCCACCTCGCACGCAGCGGCAACCGGTGGGACCCCCTTTTCACCTCTCGTGGGACCCGTTCTCCCCGCAGCCTCTCCATCCTTTGCTTTTGATGCTGCTTTCCTCCGTACCAAGCAGCAGAGCAATACACAACAGAGTAAAAGTAATACAACCAACAGAGCTCCTGCTGCAATGAGAATAATGTCTCTGGTATTCAATTTCTTACCACCATGACTTTTCGATTTCTCCGGCGAAGGAGCAGGAGGCAATGTGGGACAAATGGTTGAAGCACTATACCCACATAGTTGAAGATTACCAACAAAGGCACTTGAGTTGAACTTTTGAGAAAGCAGAGTAGGAACAGAGCCAGAGAGGTTATTGTATGAAACAATAAAAGATTTAAGATTTGGTAAATCACCAAAAGAATCTGGGATTTCCCCAGTTAGATTATTATAAGACAAATCAAGTTGCCTGAGAGCTAAAATCTTCCCTAAATTGTCTGGAATATGACCACTAAACTGGTTGTTCCTCAAGTTGAGGACAGATAGATTGTGTAAATTGTTTATGGTTTCTGGGATTTGGTTATCAATGCGGTTGCTTTCCAAATTTAAGACAATGAGTGAGGATAGATTAGAGACACTAGTGAGTAAGCTTCCATTAATGGAATTATATGAAAAATCAAGAGTGGTGAGCTTAGTAAGTCTACTTATCTCATTGGGAATTGTACCACTAATCTTATTATGACTCAATGTAACTTGTCGAAGCTCGGCTAATTTCCCTAGAGAAGCAGGAATATTTCCAGAAAAAAAGTTATGATCAAGTGTTAATGACTGAAGGGGAGATGATTTATGGCCTGTTCCACTCCAAGAATCTGGGATTGGACCTGACAGATTGTTGTGTTGAAGGGCAAAGAATATGAGCGATGATGATTGCATAAGACTAGTGGGGATTGTACCAGACAATGAATTGAAGCTAACATTAAGCCTGAAAAGCTTAGTACAATTTGCAAGGCTAGGTGGGATTTTTCCGGTGAGTGAATTGTTTCCAAGATCAAGAGTTTGAAGCACAGGACAAAGACCAAGTGAAGGAGGGATTGAACCCGAAAATCGGTTATTGAATAACTGAAGCCCTCTAAGATTTGGAAGAAGCCCCAATGCAACAGGAATGGAGCCTCCAATGAAATTATCATGGAGACTGAGCTTTCGAAGAGCTTGAAAGTCGCCCATTTTTTCGGTTATTTTGCCTCCTAGTCCCTTCCATGGAAGCTGGATAACAATAACTTGACCTTGAGCACATTTGATTCCAGCCCAGCCACCGGAGCAGGCGCCGTATCCGCTATCATTCCAGCTTCTTAAGAACCCGTTTGGATCAACCAACTCTTGCTTAAAGGATTGAAGTGCTTCAAAATCTGCTGCTGTCACGACTATACCATCCCAATCTTGACTTGAAACAGGCTGAATGATGCAAATTAGAAGAAGCTGGAGAAGTAGAAAGAATTGAACACAAGAAAACATTTCTTTCAAGAACTTAAAAACGTGAAAAGGGTGTTCTTCAGTATTCCATTTTTCCTTCTTTTTGCCTGATATGAGATGCCAATGAGCAACACCAGTAGCTAAAATTTCAAGAATTTGAAAAGGGTATCTGTGAAATGTAATGTGATTTTGATTTTGAGGCAGCATAACCATTATCCACTAATAAAATCATAAAACTAGAAAGTAATTAGAAAAGAAATGAAAGATTGAAGTTGAAGAATATGAGAGAAAATTTAAGGATTTTGAACAATGCCTACAATTGTAAAGAGGGTTTTGTAGTGACTGAGGGGAGGGTTAGGGAAATGGGTTTTCTGTGATGGGGCACGTGAAAGAGGAATCTTGTTTTGGGGGAGACAAAAAATGTCTGGTGTGCTGTGGATTTTCTGAGAGTTGTTTGTTGCCCAAAAGATGTAACGGCTAGTTTTTTTTGAAGTTTAGTTAAAGAGTATAATTATGTGAGCGCGCCTAGGAATAAGAAACCCGAGGGGGAGAGAGAGAGAGAGAGGCGCTCCCGTAACAGCTATAACTTCATTCCGGATCTAAGCACCACTAACTATATTGCGCGGCTTTTATTAAACTTTGGTACTTTCATAAATTAAATAGGTGTCGTTTTTATTTATTTTTGTTACGGAGGAAGTTACTGACTATAAAAACACACATACTCACACTTATACACACATTAACTAGCTTATAAAGTTTTTTATTAATTTGAAAATTTTGAAACTCAAACATTCTCACATTTCTGAAAAAATATAATAAGTGTCTTTTTTAACTTTACATATATATTGTCTCGTATGAAAATTAAATTGTATAGTTACTAAAGCACTTAGTTGAGGTTAATATACGGAAATTACATTAATTTGTTCTTGAAAACAACGAGATAACGCATATTTGTAGACAAATTTTATCTTAGACATAATTATTTGTACTGTCTCGTCATCACCAAGTGTTCTCTGTGAAATTGGGGACGAACTTTAAAATTTCTCTGCTAAAAGATGAACAGATTATGTAATGTCACTTTCTTATGTAGGAATAACAGTTTCGTTGCATTTACTTTAAGGAAAAAACAATCGCATTTAGATTATTTATTTATTTTTAATTTAAGAATAATCTTTACACTTTTGTGTGTGTCACTCTTTTGTAAATAATTGAATATAGAAGATATTAATTAATGTACAGACTAGTGTTAAGTGGAGAATTCTTTATATTTTATTTTTTTTGGTGGTAAAAAAGTAGGTTGTTAGTGTTAATGTGATAGTTTGAATTTGGTAAAGATTGCTTAAGCTTATGTCAATATTTTTGTCTTTTTACTGTTCAAACCGTTATACTTTGAAAGTGTGCGTAGATTGTATGTCTACGACTCTAGGGTGACTTACTGACTTCGATGGAAAACGAGGTTTGGAGTTTTTTTTAAATAATTTCTTTTAAAATTCTTTTTGAAATTTAATTTTTTTTATTATTTAATTTTTTTGTTGCGAGGTGCTCGCTTATTTGAAGTGTTAACTTGTTGAATAGCTCAACGCCTACGGATCCATTTCTTCTCTCCAACTATTTTTTACTGCTTCTTTATTTATTCTGTAAATAATAAATTTATGCATACAGGTTAACTGAAAAAACCTCACAGTTTATTAAAAGAAAATAAACAGCTGGACCCGCCACAAGAAATAGATACCGAGTAATAAAATTATCAACGGTTTTTAATTTTTTCTTGTCAGTTAGTTTGTGCATAAATTTACTATTTTTTAAAATTATTAGCTTACAAACCGTGCAATGCAGGGTGGTGTTTTTTTTTTTTTTTTGTTTTGGTCATATGTTTTTTGTTTTTATTATTGTCCAATAATTGTATAATTGTATTCCTTTTATTCTTAAAAAAGTTACATTTGAAATTTTGCACAAGAACTACCGTAGAAGGAAAATTATATATTTCTCTAATAATGCAGCGAGATTTGAATACATAAATTTATATTACAATTTAAGTATAAATATTAAAAGGTCTAGCTATATTTTATAAATTTGAATATTGATCCAATAATTTGCATATTATATAAATATACTTTTCGTATGTAATTACAATGATTTGAAATCCGTTGATGTTGGAATTAAAAAAAAATTAATAAGTAATAACAAATTCCAAATATAAAATAAAACTAAAGAAAAATGCCGGAAAAGACATATATACTTGTATTTGTCTAAATCTTAAATTACATATATACTTGCTCTCAATAAATAGAAAAACATTAATGCTCTCAATAAATTACTACTAAATTACAGAGAGGAATGCAGTTATTTTAGAATGAATCTCAGAATCATTTTTACAGAGTTGCCTATCTTCCTCAGCTACATCATCTTATCTGTCAACCCCTCTATACAAAAACTATCACGCAAGACTTGGAGGAACATCTCCTCAAAAATCCCAATTTCATCCCATATTTCTTTCCTCTCTTACTGTTTTTTACAGCCCTGAATGTAGGTTCATCAGGTTAAATATGATAGAGTAGCCGCCACAAGAAATTGTTGATACAAATAGTGCACCAAAAATGGTAATAAATACACCTATGTTGGAGGTAGAGCGCATTTCAGTCTCTACAAATTCAATACGTAGACGTATAATGAAATCAACCACAGCCAATGCCACAGAGTGCTGGAGTGAAAGAATACTAGTGTTGCAAATATTACATGAAAAATGTTTTCTGAATTTTTGGGTATCCACAAACTTAGAACACTGAACCTTTTCCTTTGATACCATTAATAAATTCAATTTTAACACAATTGGAGAAGTGGGATTCGACCTTATCAACGTTAGGAAAATTACAAGCCTTACGGATGGAACGAATTCTCAAGCTAAAAACACGAAAAGTGTTGCACATATCAAACGTGGACTCGGTTTGTATACTTTATTAGTTTATTTCTATACCATTGGTTCAAAACTAACGCGAATCATCTCATTCTTTAACAAGGATATCAAAATCTGACCTTAAAATTGACAACATTATATGAAACAATCATAACACAGCATCACGCATAATATCAAGCAAACAAATTATGCACATATCACATAATTTTATGGTAACAACACCCAATCAACGATCATTATCACTTCTCTTCTTGTTCTCATTTACATTTTACACATTCACACTGATATTTCTTGAAATTCTGCAACATGAGTTAACTGTCTCTTGTTTGCCCTACTGAACAAGAAGAAAAGAAAAGAACAGAAAAAATCTTCAAAATACTGTGCGGGAAATGGGGAAACATCATCCTTTAAGGGCCTGTTCCGATTAACTTTTCTCTTTCAGCTTTTGAATTTTAAGTTATAATGTATTGTGCTACTGTCTGGAAACTATTTTTTTTTTAGCTTAATATCTGATTTTAAGGCATTTTTGAAAAGTAACTAAGAGTAACTTTTTGAATTAAAATTAAAAATATTAAATTTTAACTTTAATCTAAAAAGTAAAAGTTAGTCCCGAACATGGACTAAATATCGAGTTATAAGGTAACTCGATCTAGAATATTTCAAATGAATATGTTTATGACTAATTTTAGAATTTTTATTCTGTAATGGAAAAAACTCGTCCAACAGAAGAAATAATTTAAGTAATTCTCCTCCAAACAATGAACGTTATAACGAAAAATAAAAGGTATCCTAAAATTAGACCCAGTGAATTATGTGCGTGTTAAATTTTTACTTTAATTTAACAAAAAATATATGTGTGAGAAATGTGCTCATCCCTTTTTTCCGCCTCTACACTCTTTCTTCTCTCTATATATACACACATGCATATATGTATATATTCAGCTTCGCTGAGATTTGTGTAAAGTGAATTGTCAAGTTGAGGTATGTAGAGATTATCAGCGGTGACGAGAGGAGAGAAATGTATTTGTAAGATGGATCAACAACATAGTTAATTAAAGGATGAGCTACCCTAAAGCCCCATTTGTTTTATTAAGCATCAAGTGTTGGATGCTGAATATAACATTCGAATGTCAAATGATATTAAGATTTACGTGTAAGTGCTAAATTATAATTCATTAAGATTGTTTGATAGTTTAACCGAATTATACATCTGAATGTAACTATTTTATCAATAAAATTTTTATTCTTAAAAATATTAACATGTATTTTTTGTTTCATAAAAAAAGTAATGTAATTGATAGATATGTGAATGTGTGTGTGAGTTTATAGATACTAACCTCCTACATAATAAAAAAATTAAATTAAATTAAAAGAAGAAAATCATGCCGAAGTTGGTATTGTAAAAACACATGAATATCCTAACAACATGAAAGTGTGTTATTTTGTATTAATATAATGAACATACCAATTATTTTATTTTTATTATATTACAATTTTTATGAATAACATTAAATATACTCTTGAAAATAATATGCATAGCAACGGAACGAGTATGAGACGAGGAGCTGTTTACAAACTCTATCCGTTAAAATTACATAGTCCCCTAACCCCCTCCCCCCCTCCCCGTCTTGTTAACGTTTTTACCAAACTCGCTCTGCCCCCACCCCCTTGTCCAAAATTATTTTTTTATTTAATTAATTAATTTTTTTTCGTCATTTTTTTATATTATTCTCTTATAAAATCTTTTAAAATCATTATAAAATATGTTTTATATATAAACGGGTCGGAATCGGAGTTAAATGAGATGATATAGTAAATCTCATACACTATTTTATCCTAATAGGGTTCAAATAATCGGGTCTCATTGGGGTCAGAGTTGAACAGAATATTAACGATTTGGGTAAAATTGTTATACTTGATTAAATGTCTATAATAAAGATGAAACTTTTTAAAAGCGGCCAATCACCTAAAGTAAACTAAATTAAAATAAATATAGATGTTCATTTAATCATGTAATTTTGTCAAAAAAAAGTCATTTAATAAAATATAGAATATAAATATCAATTAAATGACATCTATATTCAATTTCTACGTTTCATATAATAATTAAAATTGTAACTCAATCTCTTTAGTGGGTTATTAAATTACTAATTAAGGAAGCTTTAATTCAATTTTTTAAAAAGGGACCTTTTAATTCAAATGGTGTAAGTATTTATCATTTTACCAATGGAATTTTAATTAAATGTAATGAGCAAGATAGACACAAAGCATACAAAATGTAAATTGGTAGATGCTTACTGAAACAACAATAAAATGTCCACTTTTTAAATAGGATGTAATAAAAAGAAATGTGTGCTGATCATACATGTCAAAGCAAACAAACTTAATGGGTGTTTCACTCATTCGTCAGAGGACGATATCATCAAACACTAAATAAGTGCAAACAAATGCAGCCTAAAGCCCATTTGTTTGTGCTTAATGGTGGTTTATTAGTGCTAAGCACTGACCGAATAAGAGAGAGATTCAATAAGCGCATCTGTTCTAGAACAAGCATTAAAAAATAAAAAACCTTCAACGCACAGATTTATAAGTTAATAGTAATAAAAAAAAAGGTAATTATGAATGAGGACGTGTGAGTTAAAATGAGACCGTTAACAAGAATTTATCAAAAAATTCTATTAAAATTAGAGTCGCAAACAAATTGAATTGTTGACTTGTTCAGCTTGTTTCAGTTCGTTTAAAATTAATCATGAACAAATTTTTTTGTTCGTTTAAGTTTTTAATTGTTTAAATTTTTAATCTCAACTCGCTTTGGCTCGAATTTAAAAGCTCAACTAAATTCGGCTCGTTTAAAATATTCAGCTCATTTAATTATCTCAATGAGTTGATCTCGAAAATAATTTTTTTTTCGTTAAATAAAATATGTTTAACTCAACTCGAGTTAAGCTCGACTTTTTTATACCTCTAATCAAAATTGAATTAGTTGGCTTATATATATATATATATATATATATATATATATATATATAGGGTCGATCCATGTCTAACGTTAGCTCTGGAGTCTTTCGTAGTTAACACTTTTACAGCCGTCCAACGAATGATCCAACGCTTGAGATCAAACTTAAAAAAAAATAAAAATACCCCTTCCGCCAGTGTTAGTAGCGGAAGGTAATTTTTTTAAAATTTTTTTTTCCCTTCCGCTAGTAACACTGGAGGAAGGGAAAAAAAATTTCAAAATTTTTTTCCCTTCCGCCAGTGTTACTAGCGGAAGGGGAAAAAAATAAAAAAAAAATTTTCCCATCCGCTAGTAACACTGGCGGAAGGAAAAAAAATTTTAAAAAAAATTCCCTTTCGCTACTAACACTGGCGGAAGGCCAAAAAAAAAAGGTAAATTTTTTTTCCTTTCCGCCTGTCTCACTGGCGGAAGGCAAAAAAAAAAAAAATTTCCCCTTTCCGCCAGTCTCAGTGGCGGAATTTTTTTTTTCTCTTTCCACCAGATTGGCGGAAAGGTAATTTTTTTTTCCTTCTGTTTTTCCCCTTCGCCTGCCTTCCGCCAGTCTTGTGCTTGATATATATTCTTCAAGGGCAATATTTTTTGAAATCTTCCGCCAGTTTAAAAAAAAAATTTCTTGATAAAGTATTATTTTTTTTAAAGGCTTCTGGCAGTGTTTTTTTTTAATTTTTTTTAATCGTTCGCCTGCCTTCCGTCAATGTTGTGGTTGATATTTATGCTTTTAAGAGCAATTTTTTTTTTAAGTCTTCTGCCAATATAAAAAAAGAATTGCTTGATAAAATATGCTTTTTATTTTAAAGTCTTACTCCCTCCATTTCAATTTGTAAGTCGTTTTAGGTTTGGAGAGATTTTTCATAATGTATGTTGTTTTACAATTCGTAGGCAAATTAATTATTTTTCTTCCATCTTTACCCCTAATAATGACCCAGCTCACAATAACTTCTGTAACTTTGACATTGGGAATGAGTAAAACTAGGGTACTTAATGAAGGGTATAAACGGGATTTAACATATAAAGTTTCTTGAAGTAACCAACAATTATTGGCTCCTTAGTTTATGTGTCATTGGTAAAACGACCTACAAATTGAAATGGAGGGAGTATGTCATATGTTTTTAGTGTAATAGATTAAATTACACTGAAATCTCAAATTGTATAACACACAATCAATAAATACAAATATATAACACACCATCGACAAAAAATATATATATTACAGTGAGAAACAAATTGTATTACATTTAAATCAAATATAATTAAAAGAAATACAACTTCACTCATTGATCGTACATATTAATCATTACTCTTCATCAGAATCCATCATCAGTGATCATGTTTGTTAGAGTGTATGCCTTAGTGGCCAATTATGTAATGATTGTGACACCATGTTTATGTTATGTTTTTTGGTTAAATGATAATTACTTTTATTATGTTTTATTTACTGCGTAATATAAATGTTAATATAATAAATGTCCTTAGAAGAATGATACTAATTATATGGATTCAAGTATGTGACTTGAATATGAGATCATATAAGTATGTAAAGTATCATTATTCTTAAATGTCCCTAGTCGAGTATCATTGTCAGTGGGACAACAATAATACATTGAGACTAGTATGTGGATTAACTGATGGCTATATCTCATTGGTCATAAATATATATGAGATATATTAAGTTGATACATAGGTACATGTTAGAGAACATAGTACTGGATAGACCCACCATGAGAATTCTACATGGAGCGTTATGCTATGTGTCATAAGTAATTCTCATAGTGACAATGATGTAATGGTCCTTCGACCTGAAGTCATGACATTTCTACACAAGGAGTTATGCGTTTTGACATTATCAAAAGTCACCTTTAACCGGGTGGACGATAAAGGTGATTGTTGGATGCATAATGAGTTATGTGAGAAATGAGAATGATGTAGATGGAATTTAACCCTACTATAAATTAGGGGTGATATCTATAGGCCTCTTGATTGAGTGAAACTATGAAATGCATGGTCATGCTCAAATAGAGATTTGTTTCATATAGTTTACTCATTGATCAAGAAAACTGAGATTAAATTATGAAGAGGATGACACATCCATGCCTTGAATTTAATCTTAGATATCATGGTTAAAAGGATTAAATTACATTGAAACATTGGTCACAAAAGGTAACGTCGAATCTATGACTTTATTATTACTTGGGTAACAGTGATGTATTACTAGATGCCGCTCACTGTTTATAATTTTATAATATGATTTAAAATTATTGCCAACGTAATAATAACCTACAGGGTCACACACATAGAACATTCGTCAAGGAGATATAATTTAAATGTCAATGATTTTAATATATCAATAAGATTGATTTAATTAAATCATGACTTTAAATTATATATATATATATATATATATATATATATATATATATGTAATCTGTATGAAGAAGAGTCATTTGGAAGGAAATACGAATATATATTTATTTGTACATATATTAATTAAGTGAGTGCTTGAAATAGGGCACTATTATCAGTTAAGAGTGCTTGATATTGTTGTTCAATCTCGGGAGGCTTATTCGGCCACTGCTGCAATATCGTCAATGTCTGTTTTAACTGCACAAAAAAAAAAGACAAGTATATGTTAATAGCGTTACAAAATAGATATAATGCAATACAAGGATTATAATTAAGTATACGTACCACGTTTATTACGTGAGGTTGGTCAATAATGACACGATTACTGTATCGGATATCAGTAACGTTCGGTTTTGTAATTCATTTTCGTGTCACTTTGTTGTACCACAAGTAGTACACGTCCATGTCCAGTTTGTTGTGTTTGGTATTTTCAGATACTAACAAACCCACAAGATTCTCCTGGAAGTCGTGCCACATCTCTATGTAAGGCGCGCCAAATTCTTCGTAGTTGGAGACTTGGAATCTATTCTCCTTCTCCGCCCGATTCAACCGTAGATGAGTGTGATCAACAGGAGGGTCAGGTATCCTTTGATAATGACAGAGTTGCCTAAGGACTCTGTCTGACATTTGATACTCAATCTCGTCAAAATGTATCAGTGGGATTCGACTGTTTGCGAACAGTCATACCATCCAAGCGTCCTCGTCATCATCATCAACCATTTGAATCGGCTTATACGGCTTCCAGATGAATTTGTCTTGCGGTTGATTTTCAAACTGTGTCCGGTATGTTAGAACGTTGTGGTGTGGATCTGCTCGTCTGTCCTTATAGAAACCATACTTAGCGTATGCATATGCCAGCACACGCGGCGACCACAACTCAGATCCAGGGCGAGGCATTGGACGTCCAATCCATAATCTGTCATATGCCCAAGTTTACACCACTATCATGCATCCCTTTATCCTTCCATGTAACACAATCTTACCCTTAACTTCTCTATAGTGGGATGCATCGTGGAGCGCTCGGTAAATGGATGTTAGGACTGCTGAACCCCAAGCGTAGTTGACTATATCTTCAATGTCTCTAACAAACACCATGTACCTAACATGAAAATTAAAACAACACGTTAGCCAAATTAATATCAAATTATGACAACAAAGAATTACAATAATAAAGACAAGAATTTTTTCATACCTAACTAGGCATATGTCTTTGGTTTTAGTGGGAAACAATATAGCACCACACAACCACAGTATGTACGCTTTTGTGTAGATAGCTATATAGTCAACCGGTGGATCCTCTAGCAGTTCACGAAAACACTCCAACAGCCACGTCAAACGGATACCACCACCGTGTTTTGCTTCCTTGTAGAACTGGTTATAAAACCGTTCACCTAAACAGTCTTGAAACAATATTTTTTGTTCCTTCTCGGATAAGACACCACAAGTAAGGGGTTTCCCGTTAATGGGTAAACCGATTATATAGTGGATGTCCTCCAATGTGATTGTCGCCTTACCGCTATTAAAATGAAATGTGTTTGTTGATGATCTCCATCTTTCCACTAATGCAGTAACGAAGGATGCATTGTGTCTTGGAAATATACATCCGTATGTAAATGTATGCATTCCAACTGCATTAAGTATATCCTTCTGTGCGTCACTCAACATCCAAAGATCATACCTCTGATTACTCTGTTGAGCAACGTCGAGTACTCTGAATTCATTTGTGTTGTATATGTGCGTAGATATATGAGTAGGTTGATCTTCCAACAAACTGTTATCTTGGGGACCCGGATTTAATTAATAATTGTCCATTGCAACCTACAAAATATTGAAAAACCTTAATCAAACACTGCACACACACAAAACATTGCACAAACACAAAAAAAACAGACACACATACTGCACACACACAAAACACACACACACACACACTGCACACATACACACACTGCACACAAAAAACACACACACTGCACACACACACACACACCACACACAAAAAAAAACACACACACACACACACACAAAAAACACACACACACTGCACACACAAAAAAAACACACACACACACACACTGCACACACAAAAAACATACACACACACACACACACTGCACACACAAAAAACACACAGACACACACACACAGCACACACAAAAAACACAAACATATTGAAAATATTAAAAATCAAAATTCAAAACTGAAATTAATAAAAAAAAAATTTATAATTTCGAAATTACAAAAACTTACTTGATTTGGGGCGGTAAACAGCGGAATCAAGCGAAAAGAAGTAAAATTTGGAAGTTGTTTACATGGAAGAAGAAGAAATTTTTTTTGGAAGAGAGAAAGGAAGTAACGGCGGAAGGAGAGAAAAAGAAGGGAAATAAACCTAGCTTGGGCGGAAGAAACAAGGAAAAGAAACGGGCGGAGGAAACAAGGAACAATTTTAAAAAAAAAATACCCCTTCCGCCAGTGCTAGTAGCGGAAGGGGTATTTTTTTTCAAAAATTTTACCCTTCCGCCAGTGTTAGTAGCGGAAGGGAAAATTTTTTTTAAAAAAATACTATTTCCGCTACTAACACTGGGGGAAGGGAAAAAATTTTTTAAAAATAATTCCCTTCCGCCAGTGTTAGTAGCGGAAGGGTTTTTTTTTTTTTTAAAAAAAAGTTTTTCCCTTTCGCCAGTGTTAGTAGCGGAAGGAGTACTTTTTTTAAAAAAAATTTTCTTTCCGGCAGTGTTAGTAGCGGAAGGGTTATTTTTTTTAAAAAAAGTTTTTCCCTTCCGCCAGTGTTAGTAGCGGAAAGGGTATTTTTTTTAAAAAAAATTTTCCCTTTCGTCAGTGTTAGTAGCGGAAGGGAAAAAAATTTTTAAAAAAAATTCCCCTCCCGCTACTAACACTGGCGGAAGGGAAATTTTTTTTAAAAAATGGTTATTTTTTTTAAAAAAAGTTTTTCCCTTCTGCTACTAACAGCGAAAATTTTTTAAAAAATTTTTGAAAATTTTTTTAAAAATTTTTTAAAATTTTTTTTAAAATTTTATTCTTCCCTTCAGCGTATACATGCGATATGAAATATGTTAGTATATTTCTATTTTACGTCAAAGAGACAAAACATTAAATTTAAATACGAGTAATTGTAAAATAATTGTTGACTAACATAGAAAGTCGTGCATAACATGAGTTTATTTTTAATAATTATTTTTTTACTCTTTTGATAGTTTTTATGTTTTTAATGTTTGAATATAAATTTTCTTTTATTGGTAATATTTTCATGTATTATTATTTTATTTTTTTACAATTGGAATATAATGACGATATGAATTGATGTAATATTCTATTTAAATATTTATGTTTCTCAATTACCTAAAATAAATCTTTTATGTTCTTATCATTTTATTATTATCATTATTTCAAGTAACGGCAACAAATAATTAATAAATAATTTTTGAAATAAAAATAATTTATTAAAAGATATATCTTACATATCGAGCTCATGTTTCACACATTCAGATTTTGTATTGTTCTATATGATAAATAAAATGAAATGTTATCAGTTGACTCGTGTTTAGTGCATAATTCAATTTGCTTAATCTGTATGGAACATTATATATAATAATATTATATGTGACTATCACACAATTATTGTCATTATATGATTTACTATATACTATGTCTAATTTAAGATTTAGGCTCTAGGGTTTAGGATTATAATGTATTTAACTCATATTAGATTTGTAGTTATCATGATGATTGTATTATGATTATATTATAATTATGATTAACATTATATTTACCTCATCTTTTGTAGTCATTTTTTTTATAATCATAGTATTATAATACTATTTTATTATAATCATAATATTGTACTTAAATTATTTCAAACAATAACTAATAATCAGAATAATTATAGTATTTTACTATACTCATACTATTAATCATAGTGTATAATCATAGTATTATAATTATATCCACCGATCAAATACATCAGAAAGTCATACAATTATAATTAATATAATTTAAAGGTCAAACTCGATCACGCCTCTTCTTCATCATCGTCTAAATCTAATGTGCTATGTTGAGACATTTGCGAGCGTATCTCCATTACTTTATCATGATTTCTCTTATCATGATCAGTGTATTCTTGACATATAGCACATGTTCGCAGCCTTTTTGCAAATTGAATTTGTTCAATTCCACTCATAAATTTTGTGACCTTCTTACGACCCTTAGTTTGTGACTGAAGAGGTGGAAAATACTCATCTTCTTCGTCAATACTACCACCTTCCATGTGCAGCTTCTTCGATCTGCTCCCACCTTCAACCGTGTCATTTTCTTCAATCATTTTTGACTTACTTATCCATGCTTTCTCCTTCATAGCAGTTTCAAGACCATGCACGTAAGATGATTGCGATGTCGAACCAATTGCTGCAATTTCTTGATAAATCCTATTCAAATGATTGTACCGTATTGTACTAATATCACCGACATCAGAGTTTGATTTAGCATTTACTTCATTTATGTTAACAGGATCACCATGAATTTTGTTTGTATTTCTCGTCCACCTGCCACAAATCAAAGACATTGGAATCTTATTTATGCTCTTGAAGGTGATATACCTCAAAATATGTCTATAAATCATGCCGCTGTGCTCAAAGCGTTGGCATATGCATGTCACATTGTCGGAATCCCCGTGTTTAACGACAACGTAATAATATCGTCGGTTTTGTGGTACCTCCTCATTGAAAACTGTATATCCCTTTGTACCACCGACCCCAAAATTCTGAATCTTACGACACGTTAACTTTTGACCCTCATAGAACACATTCGGAAAGTTTTTAAAAATATTCTTCGTATATACAACTGCCGCATGCTTCTCCAATAAAGTTTCGTTACGCAAATTTCTTGTCTTGTACTCTGTTTCAAGATCTTGCTTTCTCTCATTCAAGTATTGTTTCTCAATGGCTATTTGTGAGTTAATCACAAAATCTTTCAAACCGGTACAATTATTTACGTATTGATCAAAAAAACTGTTCATGGATTCACTTCTCCCGGTTGTAGTCATCCCATCAGCAAAATATGACTTTGAGTATGCTCCGATCCACTTCTCCTTTACATTATACATAGATTGAAGCCACTCGTGATGTTGTAAATCATATTGTTCCACCAATTTTGCCCACCTTCCTCGAATTCGGCAGTTGTCACTGAATACAAACACCTACAATAACAACTTATTATAAATGACAACAAAAAAATATTGACAATTTAACTTCGACTATTTGTAAAAATAGATGCGTACATGTCGAAATCTTCCTTAAACGTTTCGTAACTATTATATAAATGATGAAGTTTCTCCGGGAATTTGTTACTGATATGCCAAGTCCATATCAAATGATTGGTGGAAGGCAATACAGTAGCAATGGCATTGTTCATGGCTCTATCCTAATCAGTTACGATCGTCAACGGAATTTTATTCTCAACCGCTTCTAGCCAATTTTCTAACACCCAAACAAATGTATCTTTTGTTTCATCCTTGATAAGGGTAAACCCAAACAAAATAGACTGATAATGATGATTAACTCCCGTAATTGGAACAAATGGCATCCCATATTTATTTGTTCTATAAGTGGTGTCAAAGGTCACTACGTCTCCAAAATTTCTATAACAAATAATTGATCGAGAATCCACCCACATGATACATGCAATGCGATTCTCTTCGTCAACTTTTATATTATAAAAGAAATTTCCAACACTTTCTGACTTGAGTCTCTTTAAAACTGACAAAACTTCTTGTGCATCATTTGCATCAAATGCGTCATGTCGCAAGTTACGTATAACATTTCGAATATCTTCGACGGTGAATTTAACATTTGTCCTTCCACCGCTCATTGTACTTAACACATTCATGATCAAACTTGGTTTGATTTTTGATCGGTGGAGTAAATTGATTAACTCTCTATTAGCAACTGTTATATTTTTATGTGTTGCCATGAAATCTATTTTACTAGGCATAACTATTGAATGATTGTGATTTAATTCCACTTTTGTTACACGCCAATTATTATTTTGCACGTTATGAACAACAAACATTCTCGCTTTGCACATTGTGCGTTCATAATATCTCTCTTCCTCCGGATTATGCTTCATCATCATTTTCATTTTCAAACAAATTTTTTTTCTTAATAGGTCTACCTGCTTTTCTACATGCATATAGTCTATGAGCTAATTGATTTGACCCCGAATGTTTTCTGATCGTTAAAATTTTTACTTCAAATCCACTATTATGAGCATATGCATTATAATATTTTTCAACTCCAAATATACTTGTAAATATTTGACCCAAATACGGAGGACAAACACCATCACTGTCTATATTTATTTTTTCTTTGTCATTCAAATTATTTTGTTCTTCCATATTATTTTCTTCCTCAATATCATGTTCTTCGTTCTCAACATTCATACTTATATCGAATCCGAATCATCAAAAAATGTATCAACATCATATATTCTATCGTTATCACTCATTTTAAAATTAAGAAGGTAAAGAGCTGAAAACCTGATTTAAATGTCAACCTGAGATATGTTTATTTGATCTGTAATAAAGAAAAATTTTGTAATAAATGAGTTAGATTTAAAAAAATTTTTTTCCATAAAACTAGAGAACGAAGAAAAAAACTGAAACGATAGAACGAAGAAGGAAACTTACATGAAACGGAATAAGATAGTTTTTTGACCTAGGTCTTTGTTATCATATATATATAGCATATCACGAAGGAAAGAAGAAAAAAAATATTGTACTTGTTACTATCAAGCACAAGATTGGCGGAAGGCAAGCGAAGGGGAAAAACGGAAGGAAAAAAAAAATTTCCCCTTTCCGCCACTGAGACTGGCGGAAAGGGAAAATTTTTTTTTTTTTTTTTGCCTTCCGCCAGTGAGACTGGCGAAAACAAAAAAAATTTTTTTTACCCTTTCCGCCAATGACAGTGGCAGAAAGAGAAATTTTTTTTTTTTTTGCCTTCCGCCAGTGAGACTGGCGGAAAGAAAAAAAAATTTACCTTTTTTTTTTTTTTTTGCCTTCCGCCAGTGTTAGTAGCGGAAGGAAATTTTTTTTTAAATTTTTTTTTTTAAAAAATTACTTTTCGCTACTAACATTGACGGAAGGGGTATTTTTTTTTTTTTTTAAGTTTAATCTCAAGTATTAGATCATTCGTTGGACGACTGTAAAAGTGTTAGCTACGAAAGACTCCAGAGCTAACGTTAGACATGGATCGGCCCCATATATATATATATATATATATATATATATATATATATATTCATCATTTCCAATTAAGATCAATAAAGAATTTTTTTTTTAAAGTCTCGTCTTAACTAAAACTTTATTTGGTTTTTGAATATATGGTAAGAGTATCTTCAATCACTTTTCTCCTATCAAAACTCGATCACGAAAATATAAGATACAACGGAAGTTATTAAAAGAACGAATCTCCCTGACCACCCGAAGCAAATTTCCTTGGCCACTAGGCCACCGGATTTTATGGTATAGGCTGAAACCAACAAGATATATATGAGGGGCATATGAAAGATAAAGATTCAAGCTACACCAAAACAAGTCTAAAGAAGCATCACTATTTGCCACTATCCTATAGTACTTCAATTACTCACCCAAAACAAGTCTAAAGAAGCATCACTATTTGCCACCATCCTATAGTACTTCAATTACTCACCCAAAGAGTTAAGGGCATCTGAAAGATAAGACTCGAAATTGATGTTCAACTGATATGAAAAGGTTTCTCTGCACTCAAAAGAACATAATCCTTCACATGATACTAAAATGGAACAATACTGAAGAGCAAGGCCGCCACATATTAACACAACGACAACCTTCATGCCTCAATCAAGCGAGAACGATATAATACCGCAGATTACGATACCGCAAATTAAGTCATTTTCAAAACATTTGATTGTCTGCGTTCACTTGGTCACCTGCTATCTGGAAACCTCTGTAACGGAAATGTATGAGAGTGCCTGGTTTCAATATTGCAATTCGAATTGTTGAAAAAAATGAGATTAGCTGTCAAACCTAAAAATGCTGATATATTTATTTATTATAATAATATTGGCTATAGCCTTACAGCTAAACAATCTCGAATCCTTCATATGTTGGTAGTAATTAGAGATGTACAAACCAAAACGACATTTCAGTTACTACAAAAGTACAAATCAAAAAATCTAGAATGATTAGTGCAAAACACAAAGCAAACTATTCTTCCGCCTTTACTAAAAAATGATCAGTATGAAACACAAACTTATGGAACAAGAGACAGCGTCAACTAGAACCTAGAGCTGTACAGCAAAACACCAAAATTATGTTTCAGTTAGTAGGAGTATGAAACAAGAATCTAATTCGTATAAATTTTCAGATATTCCATTTCATCAAACAAGAGAGGGCTTCAACTGCAGCTGTACAAATAAAACAAAACAACATTTCAATAGCTGTGACAGCAAGAATTTTACGGATCAAGGGCTTAAACCCATAGCTGTTTAGCCCAAAATTCATATCAATTTTTTGATATAACCAATCAAGCTCACTGGGGGTGCCTCGGGTTTAGATCATTAATGCCCCGACAACAATGATTATTACTCTCTATACAAAAATAACATGAATGGTCTACAACTGTACGTATCGACAAACAGCTCATAAAGCAGTTTAATTCATCATTTTATCAGCATGTCACTTGTAAAATATTTCAGAATGGAGGAGTATTTCAGAATTAAGGTAATTGAAAAGTCAAACAAAAACACCAGCGATCAAGAATCATATGTGAATCAAAAACATCATTTTATAACATTTGATTACAAGTCCGTAATTTAAGAATCAAACATAGATCAAGATATATAGAGATGAATCTTGTTTACAAAACCCTAACTGCAAAATTTAGGTGAAATAACTATCTATATCAGAATTTAAAAATAGGGCACATATAAATTTGAGTTTGTGCTCAAGTCATACAAGTTCAGATAAATTCAAAATCACCTTCACTACACTCGCGTGGCAACTGCCGGAGCAGCAGCGGCTGCGGCAGATGAGGCGGCGCCACCTAAGAAGGATAGTAATCCGGCGTTAGCGGGCTCTTGATCATCCAGAAACAGGTCCTCTGGATCCCTAAAAGCGCCGTGCGTGCACACGATGGCCAATCCAACGAGAAGAGCAGAGATGAGAAGTGATCCGACGCTAGTGAGGAACACCACAACTATACTAGACACCAGCAAGATGCCTAGGATTTCTCGATCGGAGAAAGTGCGTCCGTAGACAACGACGGGCTGATCGGGCGAACGGAAGAGGTAAAGGAAAAGCCACGCGCCGAGGAGTACGACGAGGACTAGAAGAGAGAGAGGGTGGGAGAGGAGAGAAACGGCGAGTACGAAAGCTAGTAGCGAGACGTAGTTGACGCGGAAGTAATTGAAGTTTTTGCGGACGCGCGAGGTGGCGTCGGAGATGGAGTCCGGCCGGGAGAAGGAGTTGCGGTCGATGAGCTCGTACCAGGGTCTCCGCTGAGAGAAGGCTTGTCGGACTGAGGAGGAGAGGCGCGTGATGAAGGCGCGGAAGGCGGGGGTGGCGATTGGCTGCTGAGATTGGTTGTTGGCGGAGGTCGATTGGGAGTTTGAAATCGGGAGAGTTTGAGAAGAGGCCATTGAAGAGGAGAGAGATGTAATTTAGGACAAAAATCTGTGTACTCAATAGTTGATAAAAAGACTCCCCTCTCTTTTGTTGTTTAAAAATAATTTAATTAATATCACTCTTTTTAAGAAGAATAAAATTTTGAATTCTTCACTCGAAAAAATTAGATGTTATGGGTATATCTTTTCGATGAATAATCTACTACGCTCTAAATTTTATTAAAAATATAAATAGGCAATAGTTTAAAAGTGTTCGCAGAAAAATATGAATAGGCTATGGTTTAAAAGTGTTCAAATAATTTAGTTTGAAGATGGATAAAATTGTCTGAAGAAAAAGGAAAAAGAAAAGAACTGTCTATACACCATAAAATATTTTAAATGAAATAAAAGTTAAAATCATCTTGGGTTGCTGATGGCTATTTTAGAAGTATTCTTACCATGAAAATTGGTCATAGACGAACAGTTTAGTCCTTTTTGTTTACTGATAGTAAGGGATTGTGCAAATATGTAGGTTCCTTTTCTTTTTTTTTTTTCCAGCAAAAGTATGAATCATTTTATTGCTACAAAAATTTGTTATAATGGTAAATAAGATTATAAATGAGTCGGGTTTCTCAAAAATTAAATCAAGTCAAACTAAATTACATTTAAAAAATATAAAGCACTTGAATTTATCTCATATAGATATGAAGGATTTTAATATATATATACAGGGAAAAAAGAATATATAAGTCATGTATTAGACAAACTTACCTAAGATCATTAACTAAAACGACATAATTTAGGATTTAGTAATCTTTCATAGGGTTTTTAATTCTTATATAATTAAAAAAATATATGATACAAAATTAAAATTACATCGTTTTATTAAGTAGCCTTAGACAAGTTTACCTAAGTCATGCCTTAGATTCTTCTTCCCCATATCAATCCATGGCTAACGTTAATACATTTATAACCGTTGATTAAATGATATAAAAGTTTAGATGGAACAAAAAAAAAAGTTTTTCCACCAGTAACACTTGTGGAAAGCTTTTAATCTTAACTCTTTAGTTTTTTTCTCTTTTCGCCAACGTTAGTAGCGAAAAGAAAAAAAAACTAAAGAGTTAAGGATAAAACATTCCGCTAGTGTTACTGATAGAATTAAAAGCTTTTCGCCAGTGTACTGACAGAAATACTTTTTTTTTTGTTTCATCTGGACTTTTAGATTATCTGATCAACAGTTATAAATATATTAATTAAGAAAGTTTCGGAACTATGGATCCGCCTATATATATATATATATTACTAATAGTTAGCAAGTTTTGAGAAAAGAAATTTGTGATAATTTCTGTCAAACCTGTTAAGTTTTGAGAGAAGTGATTTGTAATAACTTCTCTCAAACTGCCTTTAGAACTTATACATTGAGAACTTTCATGGAAAAATTAAATTAGAAAAGAAAAAAATAATAAAATAAATTAGAAAAGAAAAGAATAATAGGTAAGGAAAGATTTTTTTTAAGTACATTGTGTGCTTGTATATATATATATATACCTATATTATTTTTGGTTACAACACGCCAAAGGTAAAGGAAGAGATTCATAAGTGTGCTTTGAGTGATTTAGCGAGAGCTTTTTGATATTTGAATTGACAACGAAATCGCAGCTATCAATTGATCAATTATGTAATCAATTGATTAAAGAATTAAGCAATGTCGTGGTTATTAACAAAATAAGACCACGGATTAATTCTGTAATCAACCTCGTACTTATTAATAAAACAAGACCATTAGATATCATATCAACCCATAAATTATCAAATCTCGTAATTATAAACGACACAAAATATCATATCAATTAATCAACTCTGCAATCAACCTCGTAATTAGTTGACAAATATCATATTAATCGATCAACTCTATAATCAAACTCGTAGTTGGTCGCCTAATATTTTTCAAAAAACACATTTAGATTTATAAAAATTAGTTTATTTCCTATTCAAGAAAGCATCTCAGACCAATTGATAATCCACCTCCAGAATCAATATTCTAAACCTCACACCTAAATTAACCCCTTACCAAACACCCCATAATTCTACATGTGAACAAATTTCTATGTACTTGACAAATCTTCCACATCAAAACTCCGTGGAGTCCTAATGAGATCCCACAGCCTGCTTCATCTAACTTAAAAGACCTACCCAATCCATGTTTAACTTCATCCGATCAAGAACTGGAGTGTGGAGACTCCCACTCACACCCCACGTAACTTAATACATTATATTTTAGATGCAATGAATTGCAACAAGTCTATAATTATCGATAAACCGCGAACAAGAAAATAATTCACGAAGATTTCGGAAGACTTTGGTACGTCCTCAGCTTAGTTATTTGTCGACTCGTTGGCTTCCTGATTTGTGGCCCTCCGGAATAGCTAACGACACTTGACTTTTGAATTATACGACACCTGAATAGCTAATGGCGAAAGTCCTCGTATTGAATTTCAATTCAATAATAATTTCATTATTTTCAAAACATGACTTCATTTCAAAAAAGTGATAGTACCCCTATTAGTTTTTCATTTCTCCTTTTTTTTTTTCAATCTTTCAAATTTCAACTCACTCTCTTTCGTAATTTCATACTTTCAAGTTTCAACTAAAAATTGTTAATCACTATTTTCATTTATAATTGTCGTCTAACGAATTTCTATTTATATTAAAAAATTATAAATATCCTCTGTTCCAATATCAAAATTATATTTTGACAAGTTTTTATAGTCAAACGACATCAAATTAAGCTAATTTTAGTCAATATAATTGATATAATCTTATAGTTTACGAAAAAATTAAACAAATATTCATACTATCATTTGCAATCAAAACTATTATAAATAGCATTACTTCTAAAATTTAATATATCATCGTTATACTCAAAGTTAATAATGTATCTCCAATTTTAAAATGGAAGAAATTTTTGTAGTGACTATTTAGAGTAATAGCTAATTATAAACACCTTCTAATTTATATTCATCAATCAACAAATAAAACATAAGGCCTAAGTATTCAACTCTTATTACGTAATTTCATCATTATTATTCAATCTTCTCTATTAGTCACATTACAACACTATATTATATTGGGTAAAATGCATTACATCATTTATGATTTGACCCATTTTACATTGTATTACACGTGGTTTGTAAATTCTCAAATAACTATATGTAGTACTAAAAATTTAGGTGATAATCTGCTAAGTTTTTAAAATCACATATGGTTATTTAGGGATTTCTAAAATACAAGTGGCGAAATATAAATTGGGTCAAATTACAAGTGGTAAAATACATTTTACCCTATTATATTTCCTTCATGTTATATTTTTTTTTTTATATTTTGGTTTTTGACAAATAATAATATTATATGTTTTATTCTAATTTACATGATCAAATAATAAATTTAATCATCAAAATTTTCAATTATAATATAAAACAATTGTAATGACAAATTATAAATGAATTAGGACTTATATTCTTTGGGCAAATAACAGGCCGGTGGTTTAAATGGAGATTATTTCTACAACAGTCTTTGTTTTAAATTCATTCCATTGCAGTGCTATTATCATTGTCATATTACTGTTGTGCCCTTGATTATTATTTTATATTATTATCTCCCTTTCCATCTTTCCCTCTCTATTTCTTCATTATTTGTCTTCCTCCTCCGTCTCTATCGTCACTATCACACACCATTTATTTTCTTCCACCATTTCGACTGCTGATCGCCGACCACCACCACCGTCGTCATCATCGACGATACACCACCAACAGAGTGCCGAAATTCATAGATCCACCGCCAGCGCTGTTAAAATCCATGGTTGTGCCACGATTTTACCAGATAGTTTTGTATCTCTCTCGATCGCAAATATATCCCTCTCTAGTGAACTCACAGCACCCAAAATAGGTTACATCTATTGTATCTTTACCTCCACCATTTCAATATTACAGTGACATCATTTTCTCTCATCCCCAACATCTCCATCCTTACGCCATTAATTAGATCTGCCTTGGCTTTAACGACATCTACTTCTATCACCACCACAGCCAGTTCGATCCACTACATCGTTCAAATCCATCACCAATCAACTGCTTAATTTCGTCAGAATTTATGAATATGTTAAATTGATGCTGGAATTAGTGAAAGAGCTAATATCCTGTGTTCAAATTCAGATATTTGAAATTTTAATTGTTGGTATTTTGGTTGAACTTGTACTGGTACGCATTATATATTTATATTCGTCAATAATTTTAATTAATGAATTGGTAAATTTAGCAAGTTCCTCAATAATTTTAGTTAACATATTAGAAAAATTATTTGAGTTATGAATATCTTTAATATAATTATTTTATTTTGTTGTTGTGGTTGATTGGTTGTGTTGGTGGGATTGGCGGTGGAGATGTTGGAGTTAGTGGTTGAGGTGGAGACGACATAACGCATTGGAGGTTGAATATCTTGATCTTTCTTTGATAATATATAGATATAACATTGTGACTTGTGGTGGCGTTGATTTCTGATAATAGTCACTTTTATAGAGGTCACGACGGCGGTGGTGATAGTAATTTATGATTTGTTGCTATTGGAGGAGTGATGTTGTTAAAGGTGGATGTGATAAAATTATTCACGTGTGTATCTTCTGATCTTTTTCATTCTTTTTGTTTCTTTCAAATCTTTTTAGACAAACATTAAGAAAATTACTGAGACGAGTAATTTAGTAGTGTTGTCGGTATATTTAGTAATTTTAACGAGTGAATTTGAAATTTTAATTGAAAAGTTAAAAGCCGTTAATAGAATTGTAATCATGTTTACTAAATTTGTAATGGCTGTGGTTTGTAGTGGATATAAGGGTGATAGTAATAAAAAGTAGGTGTAATTAGTAATAAAATAAAATTTAAGTATATATTTAATTGTCATTCTCTGTTGTTTAAATATATGTTTTCTTTTTATTTTTTTTCTCATATTTTCATATATATATACACACACACATTGTGATTAATATATATAGTTTTCTTCTCCAATTCTGATTCTCATTGTCTTTTTTCTTATTTTTTCAGATTTGCTAAATATTACTAATTAATTGTCTAATGTTACTAAAAAAATTTCTTATGTTCCTAAAAATTTTGTTTATGTAACAAAAAAATTTACTTATATTACTAAATAGTCTACTTGTTCATATCTTCTTTGATTTAAATAGGTTGATTGCGTGTAAGTTTTTTTTTAAAGTCCTTTAAGAATCAATGTTTTATTAAATTGGAATGAAGTCAATATAAAATATTTTAGCTCCCAAGTAAAACAAATTTGAAAGGAAAATTTACTAGTAATGAATTGTTTCTGTGGATCAACTCATGTCTACTTTATTAAGAATGGATATAACGTATTATATTCTAGGTCGTAGCAAAATATAAAAAAAAAATCTCAAATAGTAAAATCCATCCCCTATTTAAGCAACTTTTTAAAGGACTATCCATCTTAATAAGATCTAGAAATTAGACTTTTATTAGCAAAAAAAAAAAAAAAAGAAAGAAGAAGAAGAAGATGACGGGGTGTGTGTTTAGCCTTAAACCAGTTTTGTGACACACTCAATAAGTTTTCCAAAAGAATATATCCTTCAAATATAAATTACTAAATCTATATTCAATTATGGGCAAAAATAAAATTGCATCATAGGATTGGAATATATGCCTAAATTAAATCCCTACAATAGCATATTACCTAATTTGGCATGTAGTATTCGCTTCCAAGTTTCATGAATGCATAGGCTAGTCTTATATGTGGATTAGATGGAACCAATTTGGGCTTGGCTATTACGCACTCAGCCTAATTAAAGTAGAACATGTGTGTTGTGGTGCAATTATTGTCTACAAGCAAAGAATCGTATTCTCCTTTTGTGCACTCGACCTTATTGATCAAAGTGTAATTGACACTTCTCATTCTCTTCATTTCATTTGTTTGCTTGCCAAACTAATTAAAGTTATCATCATAAGTTAGTTATTGGAGTAAAATTCTTAAGCATATTATGGGAAAAAAACAAAAGATGGGATGAAGATATTCTTCTCGTGCAAATCTTCATTCGACATAATCGAGGTAGTATAGATTATGAGATATTTTACATTTTATATCCTTTAGACAAAATTGATGTTAGATGATCAGTAATAATACACTATGTTGTAGTATCTATGTGAATAAATTTATACACTTAAGAAAGGAGGAGATTTTTTTTAAAAGGTCAGTATAGTAAATTTTGTTATATGGGGTATTAAAAATTTTATTTGGTTTTGACAAAAATTGACGTTGTTGGTATGAAAATATTCATATGACATGTGAGAGTAATACTAATATCAAGAAAAGCTATCTCGATCTTTGTAAAATGTGATTTTGTATCATATATATAGCGAAAATTTGAGTGAAATGTTTCCGTTAGTGGATGTTAATATTTGTTATACAAAATACAACCCCTAGTAGTAACCCTAAAATTTTAAAAAAGAAAAGAAAAAAAAAATACAACCTCTATAATGTTTTTTTAACAACAAATACGTTTACATGAGGTCACAACAAGTCAAGACTGCAATAATAAAATTATTAGACAATTGTAATAAATATTTTACAGCGTATAATATGATAATAAACATCGATACTATTAAAATTATTTCAAGATTTACTAAATTGAAAATCAAAATAATTTTAATCATGGAAGTTAAGAGTAATAGACCTATCAGTGTATCACCACTCACGGCTCCATATTTTAGCGACTGATAATGCTGCATTTGGTTGCGAATTCTTAGTAGAAGTCTTATTCGGTCTATTTAAGTATTTTATATTTGTAGAAAATAAAATGTTACAAGTAAAACTGTAAAAGATTTAAACACACGTACAACGGTCAGATTGGCTGTCTATTTCATCAAAGGCTCTTCCAGTACGACAAGATTACATGAAGTTGTTTAGGCAAAACATAATTAAAGATATATAAATAAAAGACTTAATGACCAAATTTCCCCCCTTCTTATTATTCACTTTTTAAAATGTAAAAACTTTTGAATTTGTTAAAATTGTGTTGACATGACTTTGTTTAACTCAAGTACTAATTTTATTATTTAAAATTTTGCGGTGTTGTAGTTTTCCTAATTAGAGTTTTGTAGAAGATATATGGTGCATCATAAAACACATATCAAATATCATATTGGTAATAATACTCATTTTTTATATTTTAAATTAATTTTTACTATAAATAATTACATGGATTAAAAAAATTTCTATTTTATACAAATAAATAACACAAATATTAAGTAAAATATATTATAAATAACGGATATAATCGGTAACGAATATTTCAGATACGGATATGCATATATTAATATTCGTATTCATTTTAGATTGAATATAGATACTATCCACTTTTTCGAATGCAAACGGATATCGAATATCTCATTTAGCATTAACAGCCCTACTTACACACATACATTGATATAAAAATAGGGGTTCGTCATGGTTATAGAAATAGGGGTTTATTTATATAGGAGAAGAATTTTTATTTTTTTGAATTTGTATAGGAGATGAATTATAACTATTTTATACAATGAATTTTTTATATATTATTATGCTATAATTTCTATAATTTGTCATCACAATTTTTAATCTTATCACATCTGCATCTTTACAATAACACATTTTATAAAAAATACATTTTGTTTAATCAAATATACAACCTGAATATATATAAAATAATATAAGTTTAATATTTTTTAAACTGAAAAAGCAACGTATTATTGATACGAATCTTCTTACGTACTGTATCTGCTTGCAGTTTTGCACACATTAACAGACAATGGAGATGATAGAACTAATTAGGAAATATGAGAACCGTAGGGGAGATTAGAAAGTTATATCTTAATCTTAATTAACTAACTACTAAACACGTTATTGTTACTGTTTGTATTGTCAATTATACGTAATATGATCATCATTTAGGACACACTTAAGTCTTAAATCATACAATCATCAAGGAAATCTTTATGCTTGAGAAAGCATTACGTATCTCATATCTGCTCCATCTGTTCTTAATTAACTAGCACCTTCAGATTTTTTTTCTAATCAAGTTGATCTTTTTTGAAACTAAAAGTTCTATTATTTTGTGAGTATATAAATGATAAAATTATAATCATAAGAATCTTCATAAAATCTACAATAAAACCTACTTAGACATTGACTTCATTGGTCATCGATTACCTCCTCTGAAAGTGAGAAGATCAAATTTCTGATTCTTATAGGCTAATAAAAAATGTTGTAAGACATTTGATGAATGTGTGAGTATGCGCGTGAGTATTTAGGCAGTGACCTCTTGTGTAATCGGAAAAAAATCTACAATAAAATCTATTTATTTATATTGTACGAGTATAAGTATATAACTTTAATTCCAAAGTAAAAAATTAATCAAATTGACCGAAAAAAATTTAAAAGAGTCAATTAATTAAGGACATAAGAAATACCGATAACTACTATTTCCACGTGTTATTAATATTTTCATCCCATTATATACCATACTTAACATTTTGAGATCTACATGTAGAAACTTGTAAATCATTAATTTCCATTTCTTATTATCTTACTAGCTGTCTTCAAAAGGGGAATGTGTAGAAAACTGGGTTAGAGAAATTAATTACAAACTTATCATTTCTCTATTTATTTAAATCAACACTCAAATTACTTAATTAGGCATGAAAATTTGAGATTTAATTGCAAACTCTAATTTTCATATTTATTAAGTATATATATATTTTTGACTTTTATGACCTGGCTGCGCGTATAGACTCTTACCAGGTAGCATGACTCTCTACGATTCTCCTACTGGGCTTAATTATCAAGGAGAGATGGAATTACGACTTAAATATATATTTGATCCTCTACGGCTACTCCCAACGAAAAGGATTTGGTCAATTGCATGCAATCTAATTTTAATACGACTTTTTATTTGAGTTATTTATTTTTTAATTGTAAACTTGAATATGGTTGGAAGATACGAAACATATAAGATGGAGAGAGGTTATTCAAATATATCATATATGTCTATCTTAAATATTAACGTGTTTGATAATATATGATATTTTACGGATATTAAAAGTATGATTAATTAATAATAAATTATTATGATTAGTTGCTTTTGTGTGAATTATTTGAAATAATCTTAAACGGAGTATTACTCAAAGGAAATACTAAGAGGAGATAAAATTGGAAGGAAAACGTATGAAGAGAAAGAGTGTGGGAGAGAAAAGTTGAAAAAGGAAAGTTGTAAAATGAAGTGTGTCATAAAGTATTTAGAATATGAGAGAAAAAAAAATAGCCGAAAGATATTACTTTAGCCATTTAACCCAGTAAAAAAAAATGCTACAACTAATGTGAGTCTATTAAAAGAATGTTAGCAAATAATTTGGGATGAACGGAGTACATGGAAAGATATTCACTATAAGAATTAATTTCATCCGTATTTGAGAAGGATTTATTTTTTATAATGAATACGTTGGTTAAAAAGTAAAATGACATAAGATACAATTATTTATGTTTATATAAAAAATAAAAAATAAATAAATAAGTAATTATTTTTATCGGTAACACCTATTTATACTCATAAAAGCAGCACTCTTATATGTGTTATTAAACATAATTTTAAAGATTAAGTACTTGATAAATGAGTAAACAAAAAGAGTTAACAAGTCAGGTAACCAAGACCGACACCAAAGTTTCAGTTTAATATAGGACAATTAAGCCATGTACTTTATTGATATATATATCTACAAAGTTTACTTTACTTTTGACTTATCTCCCCACCCGAATCTTCATTCCTTGTTTTTCACCTATGAAATGTCTTTAAATAAGAGCATCATATTCCTAGTTCATGAACACACAAAAAACTAAACTAAAAAAAAAAAAAAGCTATAGTAATTAGTTAAAACCAAAAACTAATTTTCATGGCTTCTTCTCATACTTCTTCTTTTCCAGATATATGGACATGGCTTCATAATCTTCCTCCAATAAATCAATGGACAACAAATTCCATGTCCATAACAATATATTCTTCTTCATCACATCCTTCTCTCAAACTCTCTTTTTCAAAAAACTATCAATCCTATTCCTCCACCATGCTTTTCTCTCTTTATGCAAATTACCACCTTCCAATCTCCCTTTGGACCTCTAAACCAATTAAACTCAACACAAAATCCACAAATTTATTAGACCATGAAGAAAACATCTCCAAAATATTCTTAACTTTCATTGAAGTTGTACTTCAATATTCTCCTAACAAAAACAAAAACAGTATTTCCTTACTCAAGCTACCAAAGTTGAGTTCCATAACAAACTTCAAAGACATCTTCAACTTCTCATTTCTTTCACTCTCTTTCATCGTTTGCATCTATGAAGCTCCTGTGGATCTTCGTCGCGAATGCCTTGAAATGCTCAAGAACCAATTTGCTTGCGCAAAATCTAGAGAAGAGTCCAAGTGGCTCATGAGGTTATTGGGATCAAACATTGAAGAACAATGGATGAGATCCATGAACCTCGTGATAACTAATTGGATTGCGGAGCTTCAAGAGCAGCATCATGTCCTTAAAACACCATCTCCTTTGTTTTCTTACGCGATTCCAACGTTTGGGCTATGGAAAATTCAGTTGTATTGTCCATTAATAGCCATGGATATGGAGAAATCAAGTAGCCCTTCACCTGATGAAAAGTTGGTTTTTTCTTTGAATTATCATCAAGTTGAGGGAGTAGTTCAACTTGATTATAAAGTGATTATTCAAGAGAGTTGGATTGAGGTGGTAGCAAAGGTTGATAACATAAGGTAACAAGCATTTATTTTAATTTCCTTATAGACAATCTACAAAGTACCATTGTTATATTATTCATCCATCTCAGAATATGTCTATCTACAAAGTACCATCGTTATATTATCCATCCATCTCAGAATAAGAATATTTTTTTCTCCTTTTAGACGTATCATTGATTGAGAATTTAATTTAATATTTTTAAAGTCGAAATAAAATGTGAAATGATCTTTTGAATTTGTGCTTAGTGAAAGTGGCTTGATGGATTGGGGTGATAGCGAAGGTGTGTTAATGACATGGATAATTATGTTTATGAGAGCTATATATGATGAAAAAGATTTTTAAAAAAAATTATACTACAACTCTTCAAGTCCACGCGTAACATCCTTTCCTCCTATGTGTGAACTTCATAGAGGGAAAAAAGTTACCATAAATTTTGTCGTTATGATTTAATGTTAGAAAAGAAAGTAAATGAAAAATTTTCATATCTCCGTTTATAGATGTGTATTGATTATATATGCACAATAAAAGGTTAATAAGA
The DNA here is from genome assembly GCA_014636745.2 of Centella asiatica. Taxonomy (NCBI): domain Eukaryota; kingdom Viridiplantae; phylum Streptophyta; class Magnoliopsida; order Apiales; family Apiaceae; genus Centella; species Centella asiatica. The sequence continues at coordinate 51,969,195 of CM025780.1, forward strand.
ATGCCTAACTTGTTCACATGATGTTTGTGAAAACTACTACCACCATGCTTGAAAAGTTATGTGGCATTCCGTTTTAAATTAAAGCAAGAATATCTACAGTTAACATAAACCTTATTTGATTTTTTGGTCACATTTGTTGGAAGTTAAGGAGAATTTGAATGAGAATTGCTCTCTCATTAATTTGGAAAGATTTTCATTTAGAATGAAAGATGTAGAGATGAGTTATATGAAGGGATTTTTGTCCCACATTGAAAATTGGAAGGAATAGTAATCACCTTTTATATGAGAAGATAGATGAGTTAGTCAAGTGGACTTGTTGTACTATGCTCCATCTATTACGACAGAAGATGCAGAACCATTGATTTCGATATGATCTCGTGATTTCGACATGAATGATCTCACGGTTGAGAACGTATGGAAGTAGAACCACTGATTTCGACATGACTGATTTAGACGGTCAGAGGCTTGTTCCATCAGTTTTAAAAATACATAAACTTTCGTCTTTCATCCCTCATCCCTGATCTCTGTAATTCATTGTATCTTGAAAAATAGTAGTCCGACGATCGAGACTAAACTATTTTAAGGAAGTATCTTAAAAAACAGTAAGACTAAACTGTTTTAAGGAAAACGTATTTACACGTGCCTTGGATTTGTCTACTTTATTTTCTTTTAAGCCATTTCGAATACTACTATTTTTAAACCCACATAGCTAACACAATTTTCGGTGACAACAGTTGAAACTTCATTAAAATTGTAAAACGTTACTTGCTATAATGTGATATGCTTCCGGTGCCAATATAAAGTAATTCATCCGATAATATTTAACGTCCAAAAAACTGTCATTGTCTAATATTTAATGTTAGAAAAGAAAGTAAATGAAAATTTTCATATCTCCGTTTATAGATGTGTATTGATTATATATGCACAAGAAAAGGTTAATAAGAATGCCTAACTTGTTCACCTGATGTTTATGAAAACTACCACCACTATGCTTGAAAAGTTATGTGGAATTCCGTTTTAAATTAAAGCAAGAATATCTACAGTTAACATGTATAGTTATCAATTAAAACCTTACGTGACTTTTTGGTCACATGTTCAATTTTCAGTGACAAAAATTGAAACTTCATTAAAATCGTAAAACATTACTTGTTATAATGTGATATGCTTCCGATGCCAATAAAAAATAATTCATCGGATAATATTTAACATCCAAAAAACTGTCGTCGTCTAATATTTATGATCATGTGCAGGTGTGATGTTGTAAAACTAGTAAACGATACTTTGATGAAGGAAAGAGGAGCAGGAAAAGCAGAAAAACACTTCCCTTCTCGGATTTCTCTACAAATCACTCCCATTCACCAAATGAATGTCTTAAGCATTTCAGTCAGCAAATCTTCGGAAAATCCAATCCGAGACATAAGTGTCGAGAAGAGCATCGAAGGCACCTTCAACCCGCCCACTCCCGGCTTCAGTGTCACGGCCGGTGAGACCGTGACAATGAGCCTAAAACCATGGAAATTTGAGCAATCTGTGCATGGAAATAGTGGAAATTTGAATTGGTATTTGCACGACAGTGTCAATGGCAGAGAAGTATTTTCGTCCAAGCCTTCGATGTTTTCGTTGCTCAAACCGAAGGCTTGGTTCAAAAATCGATATTCGAGTGCTTATAGGCCATTTACAAGACAAGGAGGGATTATATTTGCAGATGATGAGTATGGAGAAAGTGTGTGTTGGAAGGTGGATAAAAGTGCAAGGGGGAAGGTTATGGAGTGGGAAATAAGGGGGTGGATTTGGTTGACATATTGGCCTAATAAGCATAGAACATTTTATACCGAAACTAGGAGGTTGGAGTTTAGGGAAATTGTTCATCTTACACTCAATTAAAGTGAATTATTAGTTTGCTCATTTTTATACATGAATATGAATTTAATAGATGATATTGTAACTTGAGAGAGATTGTTTAAGTTGTTTATACTCTGTGTTGATACTGATTTCTGTACTCTTGTTTACGAAAGCTTATGATGTTACTCTATTTTTATTTAGACATTGTCATCGACTTTTTATAACTTTCTATGTGGAAATATGTTTTTGTGTTTCTTCATAAAATGAATTTTTACTATTTTTACTAACTTGAATAATTCTAACCTTGTAAATGGACAGAGTAGTAGATTGTATAAATTTTCATACTTCTCTAAAGATATATAACATCAATATTATAACCATGTAAAAGAATTTTAAAAAATGACTCTTATATTTGAAGATAATTTGCATTCTCACATATCGTACGAATATACATTCCCACATATTGTAAGAATTTGCACTCACATATTGTAAGTATTATAAAAATATACATTCTTGTTTTTTTAGTTATATATAGAATACTACATAATACATTCATTCATCAATAACTACAAAATTGAAAATATTTGAAATTGTAAGAATAAGAAAAATTGACTCCTACCAATTTAAAAAAAAAATGGACTAAAATATATTTTTCTTAATTTTATGTGTACGCGTGCGTAAGTGTATACATATACATATATATATATATATATATATATATATATATATATATATATATTATATTTAAATCTTTTGTCGCATCTACCTTCTAAAACTCATCTTATCCCACATACAAAAATATGTTTAAAATAACATTTGTTTCACAAAAAAAATTTACATCTACATAATTTTTTTTATAATATTATATTTCTAAAATTTATCATTATAATTTTCTTATCTTATCATTAGTTAAATATTCATCAAAAATATATTATTTTAATATATATTTTAATTAAAAATATAATATTAATAGTTAAATTCTAAATATAACTTTTTCCGAGTGAGTATGAGTTTTCGGCAAACTTTTGACATCCCCTAAAATTTACCAAAAACAAAGAAAAAGAAAACCATAAAAAAGGGAAGAGAAGGTAAAATTCAATACCAATTTTTTTTTTTTTGGGTACAAAAATTCAACGCCATTTTTACTTGGGTGCTAAAGTACACTGAAAACCCGAAGAAAGTATTACAAAGGCGCAGGATACGAGCCACGTGGCCAAAATTCATACAAACGCGCATGTTAGCAAATTAACAGAGCAGAAAACAGTGGGTGGAGAAACTGATGAGGGGGCGGACATTTCTATGCAAACACAACGAAGAAAAACACACAAATCACACAGCTACCCGTTCCTCGCAATTCACAATCTAAACTACTATAAATTCCTTTTCTTCGCTCACGCATTAGAACTTCGCTGATTTCGCCGCAAAATTCTCTAAAAAAAGTCTTCCGTCATCACCACCTCCTCGTCCATGGAGTCCGCCGTTGTTCTCCGATCCTTCCGCTGTAAGCTTCTCTCTCCTATCTTCTCACTCTGTATATCTATCTATCTCTATATAGATGTAGGTATGTGAATTGATTTGAATGAATGATGAGTTTATGAGTTGAAGCTAGCTGTGATTTTCTCCAATTTGTTGCGCGGATTTGCATTTCGCTTTAGGCTTTGAGTTGTGCAATTAGTCAATGTTTAGCATTTTTATTTTGGTTTCCGTAGATCTCTAGATCCGAATTTAGATAAAATCTCTTTCAGTATTTCGTGAGCTTGTTAGATGATTTTTTTTTTTGCTGTTGTTCGACTTGCATTTGCGATGGAAATATGTATTTTGGAGTATTATTTCTCTCACACGGTCTGTGTAGTCCTACTTGATAATCCTTTGTCGAATCCTGAAATTCATGTAATATGTTAATTGAAAAGTTCATCTATTGTAGTTATGTACTTCTGTAACAATTTGCATATTAAAACAGTAAGTAAACGGTAATATATTCAATTTCTAGTTTTTTAAATTTATAGCATGACAGTTCTGGCAAAGGTACTATTTGTCATATGTTATCGGTTGATATTCTAGGTTCAAATAACATGAATAACCTAAGTAGAAAAAAAAGAGCAAAAATTGCAGTAGAAGTTCCAATGCTATACCTCCAATTGACACTCAGAGTTTGTTAAGAATACTGATCTCTGAATGAGAAAAATGAAGAAGTGTAATACTTGCCACACAGTAAAAGCTTAACAAGTTGGTCAGATTATTGGATATTGTGCGAAGATTTGAGATGATTTTTTGTTGCCATTTTCTTTTCAATTGGTTTGTTGTGTGTGTTTCTTTATTTGAACAAGGATAATCCGATGCTATCCAACTATTTGTTAGTTTGATGTACCAACAAAAGCATGATGGTTTGACATATAAAACATACATGATCTTATGAAAAGTTGAGAAAGAAAACTATACAGTTGAAAAATCTAGCGAAACCAAGTCATGGTATTTGAAGTTGACTGATGATTTTCCTATTCCATATGAAATTATTGCTGGTACTGGTTCCAAACAATCCTACTACTGCTTCAAGAAGTGTGATTTTGTCATAGGGTAGTCATTCGAGTGATTGTTTTGAATTAATTTTTACCCCTTTTTAATTAACTGTACTGAGTGTGATGCATAACTTGCGTCAGCCATAATAATTGAAGAGCAGAAAGCAACTTAACGCATACAACTCTTTTAAAAGTTTCTTGTACTTACACATATTCACTTCATTGACAAGGAATTTCTAGCTGCCCTTTGGCTGATGAGAGGTATTAAATGAAAATGTGCTATCGTGCCAAGAGTAAAGCCTTATCTTTTTCCTGTTGATGCATAGAAATTGTCAAGTTACAAAAGTCATGAACTCGTATAGTGTGTTAAGTCTCATATGGGTTCCTTGAAGACCCCCAGTACGATTAACTGGTTAAGCCCAATTCTGTGTATCTGTAACACTAAAAGGTAATGTTCCACATCCTTACCATGTATCTAGTACCGAACTTTTGTGCTTCGGGGAAAAATGAAAAGAAATAGCAACACAGGGACAATATGAAGAAAGAGGAAAACATAGGCTCATTCGGAGGTGTGGTTATTTTGTGAGGAGTATATCTCTCACTTGTACCATTTGAGAAGTGAAAAGCGTATTGAATTTATTGATCGAAACAAGGAAGAAATAAAGATAAGGTATTAGAAGCTTCTTTTGGTTTTGAAGGTCTTAACCTACCTAATCTGATAAACAAAATAGGTCTTAGGAGGGTGTTATTCTTTAGAGATAGGCACTAGCTCTTTATGAAAGAGTCTTAGTCTCACAAATTGCAATATGAGTAGATTGAAATCTTATGAATTTACGCTACAGTCACCAACAATCTATATGTTTGATATTCATACTCATTTATGTTTTTGACTTATGTCATAGTAATTGATATCGTCATGTACATATTTTCCTTCAGGTGCTTTATAATGCATTATTCACTTCGATATAACATCACCAATAAGGTCATGATATAATGCTTATGCGTTTTAACATTTTTCCAGACTCTGTAGGCAGTTTCTCAAACATGCGATCCTCCCTTGAGAAGTCTAGCTTACTTACTGTGCATAATGGCACACGGAGGCTTCTGTCTCCTCATATGAAGCAAAAAGGAACAGCAATTACATGTGTTAAGACATCTGACTCTTCTGTGGTATCAAAATCTGATGGTTAGTTCTTTCTCATGCATGTGAGAAGGATTGGTTACATTAGCAAATAAGGTGTTCTCTGGGCACCATACGTACAGTTTAACAACTACAGTTTTGACTTTTGCTTTCTCATATCTTCTCCATGATCATGGTTTATCAGATTTTTCATAAAAATTTCCCCTTAACCGTCCTGTAGCATGTATTAGATACTGATAATTCTAATTGCCTAGAAAATATTTCTGGAGTGGTAGAATTTTTGGATACCCTTCATTGGACTATGAGATAATGCTGGTTTTCATCTCTATTTTGGTTGTGAATATGCTAAACTAGTGAGTAATTATAGTAAGGAGTGACTTGGAAAAACAGAAATTCATATCCAATTTTTTCATATTTTCTTATTTTCTTGTCTGCCCTCTTTTCCTAAATTTTAGTTATTATAATGGACTAATTTTCATCAGATAACATCCAAGGGTCCATGGAGAAGAAATCTATTAGAAGTGCAACATTTCCAAGTGGGTTTGAGGTGAGTTGAATATCATTTTCTTTTCTATAATTCATGTAATATTGTTTACATTTGGCGATGGACTCTGTAGAAATTATAATTCAGTCGTGTACCCTATATATTATGGAGTATCTTACAACCTTTCTTGTAGTTTCAAAATATTCTTCATACTAACATTGATGAGCTATGATCAGAATTAAAGTTTGGTCCGCATTCCATCAGCTTTATGCAGACGACTTGAAAGCTTTTAATGTAGGACAAATTCAATAACAAGGAAATAGGGAAGAATAAAGAGGGAGAACAATTAGAAAGAAAAGCATGGGTGACTTAACAACCGAAAAATCACTTCCCCCGTCATTTTCAGTAGGAGAGGAATGGAAAGAAGAAAAGAAAAGGAGAAGAAGAAGATACTACTAAAAACTAACTTACTTTGTTTGGCAGTAAGAAAAATACTAAAACTGGTAAATTCTTTAATGTAATTGATTGTGTCCAGTTGCAAATTAATCTCAGAAAGCAATGTCTATAAAATGATAAATTGTTTATGACTTTAAATTACTCTTAATTAAATATTAAATAACCCTACATCGCCACTATTACTTAAAGTAAAAGAATATGTCATTCTTTCTTTTTAATTGAAGATACTAAATGACTTAATGATATACAATGAGATATCTCCTTTGGTTTTCATCAGTAGTTTCCCTGACTCATCTTCTGATTGTAAAACTGAATGTTTTCTCTGAGTTTATTCTAATCCTAATGCTAGGTTGAAAAATATTCCAACTTGTTTCCTGTGAATAATTTACCCACTTCTGATAGGCTACTATTACTGTTTGCTACATATATCCACTGGTTTGAGGCCAGTTTAGTTAACTACATTTGCTAGTGGAACTTGCAGTTGGTTGACGTAATAGATCTCAATTCTGATAATAATACCGTGCATTTTTTCACCTTATAAATCTGTGCTTGAGATAACTGTGTTAACAGTAGTTGGTCTATCTTTAAGTTGGTGTTCTGGAAACATCCATGCCTTTTGGAGACTTGGCAGTTGGTAGACATCACTGTCTGTATAGATCCTTGCTGCTTCTGTCAAAGAATTTAGTTTCTTCTACCAAATACTTGCATTCTCAGTGATTTAAATTTTCATGTCAGGAGCTGGTTCGGGGAGTCTGTGATGAGACACAGATTGCTGAAGTAAAACTGAAGGTAAACCATAATTTTCTCTCTAATTTCTACATTCTCAGTTTGAATTTAATCATCTCCTGTATTGCATGCATTTTGGTATACTTGCTGAAATCGTAGTAAAAGAAGGCTGGTATTGACTCTGAAAAATAACCTTAAAACTGTTATTGTTTGTTTAGTTCTCATCCATCACTAGTATACTTATGCTTAAATATGAATATTTTATACATAGTTGATGCCTGTGTAACTTTTGATAGATTGGAGACTTTGAAATGCATCTCAAGAGGAACATTGAATCTCCTGTTGCTGTTGCTCATCCCGTAGCACTACCACCTGCTCCAAGTAAACCAACTGAGTCAGCTCCTGCTGCTCCAGCAGCTTCTCCACCAAAAACTTCAGGGAAGACCAATCCATTCACAAATGTTCCTATAGAGAAGTCCAGGAAATTAGCAGCACTGGAAGCTTCTGGAGCTACTGGATACGTTCTAGTAGCTTCGCCTACAGTATGTCTTGCTTATCTCTTCAGTGTTAATATATTGTAGCGCTTCTTTGTTATTATTTTCTTTGATTCCAGGTTGGATCATTCCGAAAGGGCAGAACACTAAAAGGAAAGAAGCAGCCTCCTAGTTGTAAAGAAGTATGTGGCAACTTATTTTGCTCTTTTTTAATTCAATCCCATCCCTTGTAATTTTGGGCTCCCTATTTGAATACTGAATTTTCAACTAAGATTTAGATTTATATAATTGGTTATTAGTACTGTACTTTTACTTTTGTTACTGTTAATAAAGCTGCATATATTTGTCTGTGGTTTTTATGGAAGTACTACCGTCTTCAAAATTCTGATCTGCATTTTTCAAAATAAACAGGGAGATCAAATCAAAGAAGGTCAAGTAATAGGCTATCTGGATCAGTTTGGCACTGAATTACCTGTTAGAGTGAGCATTTGTAGCTTCAGCTCTTCATCATTCTTTTGAAATTTGAGACACATGTTTCTAATGACCCGTTTGTTCTCATGGTGCAGTCAGATGTAGCCGGAGAAGTTTTAAAAGTTCTTTTTGATGACGGTGGTATGCATTCATTACTATACTGTTCTATATTGATTATTAGTTGTTACATCTTGTGTGCCTGGTCATCTACTGCAAGTTGTATACTTTCTTGAATTTGGAATAACATAGTAATGTCTCTGTTCCACAATAATAAAATTTGAGATACGTTCATAATTATACAATAAAAAAGAAAAATCATGAAATTTCCAGCTTACCATATGAGCATTGTCAATCTACCACAGTTCTACATGGTGTTCGGTCATGATTGGTAGAATAATGGTCTTTAAAAGTCGTATTTTTAAAATGCATCAATAATTTTGGATTGGAGAGAGTATTCATATATTTTTTATTTCCATATGAAGGTCGCTTGCAATCTAACCACCTTATGGAACAAATATTGTTGATAATTTTCATTTCATTTTTTTTCACGGTAAAGTCTTGTGCGTTATTTATGTAATTATGATACTTGAAGTTTTGACAAAGTCATATTCATCAACTTGGTCTGTGGAATTATTGTTCACGAAGTCTGGTAGTTATCGCGTACAAGCAATATTCAGATGAGTAACTCCACTAGTGGTATATATGTATTTTAAACCTACTTGTCGCCTAGTCATACCTCTACTTCTGTAAAATTAAAATAAGCTCCTTTCTCAACCACGCACACACACATATAGACAATATGTATGAGTTTTACGTATCTGTTCTATGTTGCTGAAATGCAAATGTCATTTTCTTTATTGATGTAAATATTAAATAATGTTGCCCATGATTTGAGTATGTTTTCTGGTCATTTAGGTACTTGCAGCAGTTGATGTATTGTTCTAATTAAATATAATATCAATACTTCATTTCTTTTGTGTGTTCTGTAATCTGCAGAAGCTGTTGGTTATGGAGATCCCCTTATTGCTGTCTTGCCATCATTTCATAGTATCAGGATTTAGAATGTCCTCTGCTATTTTTCATCTTTCACTAAAGAAAGATTCACAATCTATTCCTCCAACTTCTCACCTTCTGCAATATTCCCATGCTCGGATTGGGAGCACAGGTAGTTTGTGATGTGTACCTTTTGAGTTCATCAATTAATTTGACGAGAGATCAAAAGCAACTGATTAAATAGGTAGTAAAGAAGTTTGTAAACTGTGATAGTAACGATTTTGTATACCGGCCTTGAAACTGTCTTGAGAATGATTTTATGCTTTGGACCCAAGAAATAAATTGGGCTCTGATTTGCTCAGTGTCAGTTCCAGATCTGCGGGATGAGAAATTACATTCTCCCTTTCCTAACTTGAACTAAAATGATGCAGTTTATAAAATGCAGAAAGACAATTTCATGTCTTTTAAACGAGAGGCAGGATTGAAATGACTATTTTTGTGAATTGCAAATATTGATTAGCGACGATTGTTGGCAGGATTTTTTTCTTTGCCTTTAAAAGTATTAAACTTTTTGCCTAGTATCTGCCTGCACATATATCTAAAAGCAGTTCTAAACTACAATTCTTTGAAGGGAACTATATGAAGCTCAGCTCAGCAAAATTTCAATGTATAGTATGAAATTTCGCCATCCAAATCCTCTATTTCCATTCGTTTAACAATTAAAATGAGTTTTTATTTCAGTTTTTTATTGAAAAATTGAACATCCCAAGGAATACGTGACAAGACAAGATATAGAACACCAAATAAGAGCTGCTGCTGCAGAGATCCTTTAAAATTATGTATGTATGTATTTTAGGGAGTTAAAATTAAGTCCGTGTGTATTTTAGGGAGTCGTCAGTATTTTAGGGAGTCGTCAATATTTTAGAGGTTAGGGATATCTGTATTTTAGTGAGTTGTTTGTATTTTAACGATTATGGAGTTTTCTGGATTTAGCGATTAGGGAGTTGTCTGCATTTTAGGGAATGAAGTTAAGAAATTAGACAAATTTTATTTTAATAAATTTTCTATAACAGAGTCATCAGTATTTTAGAGAAAGAGATTGAACAATGATTTTCTATCCATAGAGAATTACTATTCACATTCATTCCCTTAATAAAATATTAAATATTTCTTTTTATCCATTATTTTTTAATTTTTCAACATAATATAATATAATATATATATATATATATATATGTTATACAATATAAATATCAATTATATTCAATATTTATTATATAATCTAATATATATTTATAATATATAATACATTATATATAAAACATTTAAATTTTTTCATAATAATTAAATTTAAATAATATATTATAACATATATAGTTATACGCTATGTAACTATATGTGATATCTATTATAATATATAATATTATCTATATAATAAAATATAATTTATATAATTTCATAATAATATAATTCATATACTATATTATAATGTATACATACATATATAGTTATGATTTATATGTATATAATATATATTTATATATAATTGTATATAATATGTTAATATTATGATTTGATGCTTTTTAAAAATAATTATATAATATATTAAGTAATTTATTATTTTACGTAATATATATACACTATAATATAAGTATATATAATATAATTTACTTTTCTATAATATTTTATATACTATAATATACTTTAATGTTATGTTATATTATATTATACAAGCTATTAAATATATCCTAATTAATATGTTATAAAATAATAATATATTTTCCGACGTAATTGTGTAATTTTTAATCGTAAGTATTTTTATTAATGAACTAAAATAATATAGCAAGTAATTACATAAAATATATAAAGTCATTATTTAAATTTTATAAGTTTGTATAGTAAGAAATCTAGTAGAGTTAGTTTGAGAATGTTATTAAGAGAATTTATATAATGTGTCATTTACCTATAAAATAACAAATGAATTAAGGGAATCCACTGCAATTGGCTTAAGACCGAGAGGATTTGGGGTGGAAAATATGAGCCTCAATCTAGTGCATTTGTGATGCTACACTTTATAAAATAGATAATACTCTATCTTTTGGGCATAAAATATCATATTTTTCTTAGAAAGTGTGGCATGAATTTTAAGATATCTTAAGTTTCTGATTAAATGTTTTAATTTGAAAAACTTGAATGTCAATTGAAAGTATATATTATATTTGAATATAAAAATATTGTGATAACGATAAAGAAATGAGACATTTGATGTACCTTAAAAATCATGTAACACCCCAAAAAGAAAAGTCTTTTAGTTTAAATCATCTTAGGGCTAAATATTATAACATTTCACACGCAAACACACACGGGCGTGCAGGTAGATTAATAAGGAAATTTGGGGGGAGAAATTAAGAATAATAAATAGTAATTAAGAGATGAAAATATAATGTTATAGGATAAAAATGAACATTTACAACACAATTATTACTCCTAGCGACCTTTTAATGTGTTTATTTTAAAAAAGACTTGTGATGGAAACTTTGAAAGGAGTAACATTTATGAGTAAAAGTTAAGACACGCAAGAATCATAATTACCGTAATTATAATTGAAATAGAAACTGCACGGTTATAATTACCATAATTATCATTGAAATAAGAAAAACTGCAAAGGTGTTCACCCGTTAGGATAGTCATTATAAAGGACAATCACCACTCCAAAATCCAAAGTTTCATAGTTCAGATACTTCTGTTATGTCAACATTAGTCGTCCTTTATAGCTCATGTCTTTACATTGTAAGCTGCACACTGCACATCATATATGCTATTGAAGTTAGAAGGAAACCTTCATTCAATATTTATAAATGTTTGAAAATGTACGTCATATAGTAATGAAACTCAAAGTAAGATTGCTGAGAAAAAGCATCTTTTTCCGATTGCATTCAAGTTAGTGACCTCCCAACCACATCCATCCTTGTAGACTTCGATCTGTCAAATGTTGGAACTCAAGTTAAGACTAAAGAAACTGTTTGTAAAGGAACTCGATGAATGTAAAAAGAGTATGGGGATAATTTCATACCGTGCTTAATATTTCGTCATTTTCTGTTATACCACCAATGATATAGATTTTGCCCCCAATCACAACGGCTCCAGCATATCCCCGACTACTGTTCATTGAGTCCCCAATCATCCATGTATTGTTACGAGGATCGTAAACCTCAACAGTTGAAACCATGTTAGCTCCATCGTGGCCCCCCAAAGCATATCTGCAGAAAGATCTTTCATCATCATGGTCTTCAAAATGATGACTGTTTACAATTATGGCATAATTTACATGAACAGATGTATATGCATATGCACGTGTGCAGGTGTTCCGCACACATGGCTCACAATACACCATTTGTGAACATTGCTATAGAAGTGGGATGTGTGAGGAAAAATAAGAACAAATAAGCCATGTGCGAAGAAATATCCACAAAGAAAAACAAAAACTGAAAAGAACATCACAATTCAAAATATATTAGTACATAAACTTTAATAACGCTTTAAGGCAAGAGCATCATTTTTCTGAGAGTGTAATAATGATAACATAAGTTTATTCATCAAATACGAATATCTATTATTATTACAAAATTGATAATGAATATAACTAATATGAAAAATTCATATATTCCCAAGGGATGTTGAATCCCCATTGCCTCCGTCAGAGAGAAAATCTACATGTCTCTATACCACCAATTAGTAATATTATAAAATGAATAAAAAGAAAACCTATTTATTAGTTGAGAAATGCGAGAAAAAAGAATCCCCTAGGGTATGGAATCATGTTCTGTCCATAAATATTAAATAGATCTCGTAAAGTGCTCAAGTGCTTATTAGTATGAAAGTAAAGATACTTTCTCCTTAGGCCCCAACTGAAAAGAAGTGTTACATCTAATGCAACAAATTTGTCGCACCAGAGGAGCTCTATTTCTATACCAAGGATCAAGGATAACATTATCTTCCATTTTGCATTCTCATCCACTACCATTCAATCAAGCGCAGTGTGTTTGGGAGAGAGAGACTAGTTTCTAACAAAAAGTTTGCCATTATCACATAGCTCCTTCAAGTATTCAATGGAAACACTAGTAGTCCAACAAAATTTTGCGCCATTATCACATAGTTCCTTCAAATGTTCAGTGGAAAGAAATAAACTTACAACTTTTCATTAAGAACGGCCACAGAGTGGCACCCCCTCCTTGAGGTCATATCCCTGAGTGTAACCCATGAATGTTCACGAGGATCAAATCTTTCAACAGAGCTGCAATGTAGACATGAAACAAGAATCATGAATTAACACATAATTTACGAGACCTAGCAGTTAAGCAAACACAGGGAAACTGCAGCCCCGCCCCTCTATTCTATATTTGAAGTCCGCAAGCAAATGATTAGGTAAGTATAAATGTATAATGAAGCCAGTTTATTTGTCAATAAGAGGAATATATACATAGATGGATGGAAAGAGCTTAAGATCGGATGCTAACAAGCCTAACATTCTACAAACTTATCTTTGAAGCCTCGTCTGCAAAAATAATTTAGCTTTACCGTTAGTATTCTAGTATCACTCACCAGTTTCCTTATTCACCAATCTCTATACTTATCACTTTGTTGAACTACTTGCACTCACAAAGAAAGGTGGTGACACCTCTAGTGTAACAACTAAAACAAGATGGTAAATTGTGTTATGTGTTTTAACCTTTCTAAAAGGAATATTGCTATAAAAAAAAAAAGTAGTTCCGGAAAATTATTCCACTTTCATTATATAATCAAACATTATTTAGATGAAATTTTGGTTGATTTTCTTAATATATATAAGAGCAGAGTTATCTTAGAATTATATACAAAGTAGGAACAACCAAATTATAACCACCAATCCAATACACCACCCAGTTGCCTAAATATAACAAAGAAAATTTATTTGTTAAAACATTAGAAAAAAACCTAAATGAATGCATGCAAAATAAACTGATAAAGAAAATTTCTTTAATCCTGCCTCGCAAGTCGCAACTACAAAACTGATGTGTGGACTTAGTAAGAAAAACTGAAAGAGAATTTTAATAATATATAGGAAAATCATTTTAAAACTTTAAAAGCGCTACCCACTATTTATTTAAAAAGAATCACTAAGGTAATTAAAAGTATAACATATCAGAAATGAACAGTTCATGCAATAGATATAGGTTAAATTAGACTTGCTAGGATGTTCATTAAACAAAAGAAATAAAACGCAAATGATCACCTCAAGTACTTTCTTCCATCATATCCACCAACAACATAGAGTGCGTTATCAATTTCTGCAGCTGCTGGAGAAAATCGCTGGACAGAAGCCATCAAAAGTCAAATTTAATTGTTCCCTCTCATGTCAATTCATATTTATGAGCATATCTAGCATATTATTATGAGAAAAATCCCAATCACCTTATACTGCATTGACTGAGTGTATATCCACCTTCCAACGTTTGGATCATACATTTCCACCTCGGAGAAACAGTCAACTCCATTTCCACCGCCAATTGCAAAAATCTTGTCACATAAAAATGCGCCTGCTAAGCTTCCTTTCTTCTTATTTAGTGAAGGTCGACTCGCCCACTGATTACTTGTTAGGTTGTACGATTCAACTACAAGAAGCACTCAATTTTTCTTTATTTCATTTAAATGTCAAGAAAGATTCAAAATTTAATCTAGAGATTTACTTAAGATTTGCACGTATACCTGTGTCATACCACACATCACCATGGATACCGCCAAAAATATAAAGTTCACCATTCAACCTTGCTGCTGAGGCATATGACCTCAGAAAGCTCATATGGCAAAGCGATGTTACTATATCACAGGAAGGAGAATAGGAACTTAAAGATGACAACCATGAAGAACCATTAAATCCCCCCACTAGAAGAACAGACTTGTCCATAATTGGACAGGAATTGTCAGACTGTCCATATTTGACCTTCGGGTGTCCAACTGAAGAGAATGCTCCAGATTCCAACAAATAGCACCAATTTTTTAGTTGCTCAATTCGTACTTTTGAATCAACCTGACCAAGAAATTATAAGATAAGAGGTTATAGCCAATAGAATTGAACAGAAACATGTTAAAGATAATTATACAGTTGATATAATAAAAAAAGTAAATGAAACAAGACACAACTTGATATCCATAGAGGTTATTGCTAACTTATGCCTTAAACAGGATAATGATGGATAGTACCAGTTCATGCTCCAAAGAACAGATTTTCATAATTTGTTTCCATTGAGACCACTTCAATCCTTCAATTTCTTGCATCAGCTTCATAGAAGATGCCACAATAATAATAGTAGGTCAGTAGGTGTAAAAACAAAGTAACTTTTCACAGACATAGGTACTGAAAAAGACAACATTTGTAGCTTAACTACCACAGACTGAATATCAGAAGAGTTTGTGGCTGTAGAACATTTCTGCAGATGTACAATGTCTGCAAAAGAAGGATGATTATTATCATTTTCACAACTTTCTTCTGAAGTCATCTCACTGCTCCCAGTAGAAGGGTGCGGAACCTCACAATTTGCCTTCTCTTGAGCATAAATTTCCCCTGCATTATAAGCAGTTGAAGTTTCAGAAGCCTGAGATTCTCCATCTAGATGAGGTGGAAAATAAGATGCTTCCAAATCCATATCGGACTCCTCCGACTGAGAAACTTTCAACTGTGAACCCATGGTTTTACAAAGTTCATCTTCATCAAGTGTTTCACCAGTAAGAGCATCATTAACTAATGGGATATTTGGAAGTGGATTGGGCACTTCCATTGAAGAATTGGAATACCAAATTGACTCCCAGGTTTCAGAATCCTCACAGTTTTGTCCAGCATCTACATCAGCTCCTTGACTTTCAGAAAGGAGGTTGTTCTCTCTGCCCAGACAAGGTGTGCATGAAGACTTCAACTCCATATTGGACTGATCCAATGGATGACAAGTTAATGTTGAGGCTTGGGTTGAACTTTTGAACAGTGAACTCCACATCTTCTCTGGAACGCAAAAGTTGGTGTCACCAGTAACAAAACCCTTGTTACTTAAAACAGGCGAGTCTCCTGTCTGCCTTGTGTCAGAAGTTGGTAAAGAATAGAATAAAGAGGTCCACTTTGTTGTATTATCCAAGCAAGAAATATCCTCATTGTAAGGAGAAGACATAAACAATGAAGTTAACTTGCTAGTTTGAGTCCGATCTAGCTCAAACCAAAAAAGCTGCTGCTCATAGTAATTGTCAATAATTATTGGTCTGAACTGGTCTTCAGTCAAAGTGCAGCACCGCCTTTGAATACGGACTTTAACCTAGAAACACATAGAATCGAATAAACTCAAATATCTGACCATGACCATCTCTATTTTGAAGCTACAAACATGTTTCTAAAAGGAAATAAAAAACAAACTATTTCAATTTCTACTCGTCTATAACAGGTGCAGAATAATACGACGGTGACGTGCCAATACCTGCACAGGATATGGTGTTTCCGTGTCATCATCCGTCCACCCATAGGGATTTATATTCAACTGTCCATAGCTAGTAGCCTCAAATATACCATGAAGCTTTCTGTCACTATAGTTGAATAAGAAGAGAGTTAATCCAGGAGTGATGTTCTTCACGTATGAAAAATGAGGAGCTGGTAAGCCTGTCAAAAGGTTTATGAAAAAAAGTTTAGTCTATAACGAACAATCTCAAAGGTTGCTTTTATGCCAGGAAAATGTACAGTCCATCAATTGTGAAATAGAGAACTTAGTTATTGTGCAGTATGGCACACGGGCACACGGGCCCGCGCACACACGCACAGAGAGAGAGAGAGAGAGAGAGAGACCAAATAGCTGCTTGAAATAGCATTCTTTGATTGTGTGATTCTTGCATCCAAAAATAACTGAAGCTAGGTCACTCTTCCTCAGGTTTCTGGCAGGAGCACTACAATTAGCTTTAAGAGGAGGTCGATATTTTTCCTTTGGTGGCATCGTCATTGTTTTCCTCCCTCGTCCCATTCTAGATTTAATAAAATGCACAAGTCCAACATTAAATTAGTGAACTGGGCCCAGTAACATCTTGATATACTTGATTCCGTGAGCCTAAATATTAGCCTCTTCAATCACAAAAAGATCAAAATTACACCATAATATAAAAATAAATAAATAAAAACAGAGATACTAATAAATTGTAGAATTGTATTATTAAGAAGTTTTGAATATGTTCTTTTAATAACAGTTAACTAGATCAGCATCACATTGTCTAGAACTCAGAAAGGCAAATTTAGAAAATAAAAAGAACTTGATTTTCTTTATTTGTATTTTTTTTAACCAAATGAACATAATCCTCAAGTACCAATTTAAGTAAAACAAGACAGAATGAACAAAAGCATGTATGCAACCTTTGCTTCTCATTTCCAATAGTTTAGGATATCAATTGCTTAATTCAAACAATCCAACTTAATGTAGTTGCAAATGAGAGTCAACCAGTCAGATGAAATAATGAAAGTGTAGCTTTTTGAAGAAAAAGCAGTACTTTAGGGATAACATTATCTTAGTGGCGTCTGTAATTGCATTGGCATTATCATTAAAATTCATAGGAGTGTGTGAGCATATAAACACATACACACTCACACACAAAACACACACACACACAAGTAGTGTTTTTACTAGGGACGAATTGATTTTCAAATTCAACAGAGGTGTTACCTATTGGAATTATGCCTACAAATAATTATATAAATAGACGAGTAATTAGTTGTGTTAAGGTTGTGTCGAAATAACCTACATTCATTTAAATTGGATAGTTATAATATTTTGCTAAAAACTAATTATAATTGATGAGGTTTAAATAGTTTAGGCCCACGACTATTTTAAATGGACTTACAGAGTCGCACACAAAAAAACTGGGTTATTACTAAACCAAGTTCAATTCTGATTAGGATTTTGATATGTATATCAGTATATATGTCAAGATAGCTAATATAGCTTGTCACAGCTATTGCACATAAGATTTATGAGAGAAAATCCTAAGGAGTTTTTCGCTAACACGTGTGGACAAGGTGTTTCAGTTCGTGTGTGAAGACTAGTAAAAGCGCTACAACTGACGCATAACAGACACACAACAATCGTAGTTTTTTTTCTTACTGCAGTTCATTCGAAATTGGTATGTTTCTGATTATAGTATACGTGCAGATCCTAATTCATGAATTTCGGATTTCGAATTACACTTGTTTTAAAATATTAAAACATTTCTGTTGTTCAGAAGTTAATTTGAATTCCTTCATTATCATCACCGGTATTTACATAAGTGTTCTATTACACCACATAACATTGATACCAGGTAGTGCATATTGTCTCTAATTTGTAATTTTCTATGACAAGAAATGAACTGAAAAAAGTTTAAGAGATAGGAAAGGAAACTATTTTCAAGGCAAAAGAATTTAATAGGAAAAAAATATACATTTTCCCAAAATGCAAGGATTTTAAGGAAACAATTGAAACATGCTTATTAACCCCAACAAAGAACACAAAATTAAATTTATTGGTACCACGATAAGCAGAAAAACCAAAACAAAAAGAAGAAATAGAAAGGAAGGTGAAGGTAATATAAAACAGCAAAGAGGAAGAAAATGAACCAAGTATTATCAAAGTATCATTAGCAGACAAACGCGAAGACAGAAAATTCATTAAAAATGATAACACAGAACATTGCATTAACTTGAGAAAATTTTTAATTGAATAATGCTAATCACATAAAACAGGAGCCATCATTACAAATACCATGACGGCATACACATGTTTAAACTAGCTAAATTCAAAACAAAATAAAATAAAATAAAACAACATGCAGTTCACACCATGTAGCTTCAAAGAAACAAAATGTCCACAACCTGACCATCAAGTAATGAGAGAATCAGACAAGGGCTGAGAAAGAACATCTATTCTTTTTTTTTACATTTTTTTTTTAAGAGAGAAAATATGAGGACACCATGTCTTCAACACTTCACCATAGCCTTGGTTTAACAACTCTCAGAAGGGTAACCGCTTACCAATGCCTTAGTAATGCACTTATCCCTAGAAATCATGATGTTAGGGGTTTTAATGCAAAATAACGAACAGCAGAAGCACAAAATGAAAACAAAACAAAAAACAAAACATCATGATCACAGGAATATCATATTAACCTTGCCTTAGATTGGGGAAAGAGTCTATATTAAAGAAGAAAACAAAAAATCACAGTATCAATATGTCCAGTTCTAGTCAAATAAACAAATCAAAGCCTCCAAAAACTCACAAACACACACACACACACACACAGCGATACACAGTATCAATTTTATACTGTGCTTAATAGTAAAAAATTGAAGTTACACCTGATGCACTAGCCATAGATTACTGATATTTAAGTAAAGCTAGAAGAAAATACCTAAATACAACTCGAAAAGTGAAAATGCCGAGTGAAATTCCGACCGGCGAGAGAGGAAGGTTGAAGAGAAAGAGTAAAGAGTGAAAATAAAGAGTGCGTTGGAGAGGGAGAAATGAGGAGAGAAGAAATGGAAAGTTTTAGAGAGAGAGAGAGAGAGAAGGTATGATCGTATACGAACGACCTGAGAAGTGTGAGAAGCCAACTCCGCCCAAAAACGCATGTATACAGTACGTGTTTATATAATCGTCTCCGCTGCATCATTTTTTGCCAGTTTCGAACAAAAACAAATAATTTATGTGAAATGTCTTTATTGCCCTGATGTGATAAGAGTGACAATGGGTTTTCTTCTACCCATCTTTATAGCTTGGTTGTGCCAGTGAAGTTTATTTATTGTTTTCTTATTTTTTTGGTAATTTTTTTTTTTTGGAAAGTGTAAAAAGTTGAGAGTGAGGAAAACTTATTCCTCCGTGTGTCTAAATTAAAATAAGAAAGTTATTTTTTTGTGGGGCCTACTAAGGTAGACTGTTTAAAAAAAAATTGACATTAAATTTGGTATATTTTCTGATTTTTTTATATTTTATTTATTTCTACGACTTAAATTATGTAAAATATATTTAAAATTATAAGTTACATCCAGAAAAATTGAAAGGAATGAATAATGGAGAAAAAGTCTAAGTTCTGTTTGGTTGTAGTCATTCAATTTTTTTATTAATTGTATATTGCATATGACTATTAAAATGCCATATCTAAATATAAGGATGAAGATCATTATATACGTTTATATATTAGGCAGGTTCATTGGCGGAGGCAAAGGTGCATGGCCACTGGCCAAGGTGCCACTCAACTTCTCATATTTTAAATTCGGTACTTTCTTAAAATTATACTATGGATACACGTTTATGCTATAAAAGAATATATAATACATACACGTTATTAAACTTATAATTATGATAGTTATTAATAAACTGTTTCAACCAAAACTTGTTCTAAAACAACAGAGATAAAATGAAAGTCCTAATTGTAAGAAATATAAGAAGAAACAAATAATGTAAAAGAACACATACTAAAGATTATAATGAGGCAAAAGAAATTACTGAATATGAGATAACAACTCTTTCGCAAAGAAACGGTAGAGGTTTTTCTTAAATCTGAGAATTATCCCTCAACGTTTAATTGTTGCACGTTTCATCAGTTAGTACATAGAAGAACACATACAATATAATTAATATTAACTGCATCAGGATAACATGTCAAAATGGTGAGAGAAAAAAAATACAATTAAACGGGTTAAATGTAAAAAATAATATATAATACATAGAAGAATTTTATAAAATTCAAAGAGTTATAATAGATATTTCAAATAATCGGAAGGAGCCACCGCCACCGTCTCTCCCAACATCGTTCTACCCCGAATATCAAGCACAATTCTACAAACAAAACACATATAATAAGGTTAGCGACATGGTCAAAGAACTTTCGATCACATCTCACAAAACATTTTATTAACAAACATATGATAAACAATGAATTATATTTTAAAATCGAATCGATTGTAAAGTAACCGATATGAACTTACCGATCTAAATTTTGATTAGTCTATCTTCTGTATTTTGTCCATTTTGATTCCTTTTGCAAAAGAAGAAGAGAATTAGGAGTTTGAAATGTAAAATTAAACAAAATTGACGTTAGCAAACGAAAACGAAAAAAAGTCACAAACTAAGTTTAAAAAGAGTTCACCATAATTGAAACCTTAAAGTTGGAAATAGATGAAGAGAAGCAGCGGTTTCACTAGGAGGGCAGATTCATCGGAGAGCATAGGACATGGATTGATAAACTTACTTTTTTGTTTTTTCTTAAAGTGTGACGCGAACTCATCAAAATCAGTTAACAATTATTATGAGAGTCTGATTTTAAATAAATAAAGATAATATTCTTTCCATCTCAACAGTATAGACCGGAGATGTTTCATTTATTATATTAACACAATTAAAATACTTATAAATCCAAAAGCAAAGAAAAATAAGAATGATTATCAACAAGACGATTAAAAAGACATTTTGAAGAATCTTATCGTAAAGTAATGAAAGATGTCTTGAATTTATAATGCTTCGATAAAATAAATTTAAGTTGAATTAAATTCAAGTCGAACTGATTATTGATTAAATAAAGAAGAGTGTAACAAATTCATTTTAACAAACAAAAGTTGTACTCAGATCAAAATATGTAGGTAACTAAGTGGAGCACTGAGCCAAGCATATCATAAGAATTGAAATTTTTAATAAAAATTAATAGCCTATTTTAAGTCTAAACAAGTGTCAACCTTTAGAAAGATTTAAGATAAGAATCTTTATATATTTTGAGTCAGTTGACACATTTCTAATCTTGTGCAAAGCTTTGAAAATATACATAATGCGAAAATTTCTATGCTTTCCTAATTTGGTAGATTGCAAGTCTAAAGAGAAAAGTTTATTGGCGGATGACTTGGGCATGTTAGTGAATTACTCTTTCCATTTTTATAACTTTACGATTCATTTGATGTTTTCATTTTGCGAAGCATTATTTTCATTAAAAAAAAAAAAAAGCAATTGGTAGTTGTACGTATGGACTCCAAATCTTGTACATAGATTATTTGTACTGTATAAATCAAAGATTGTATTGAAGAGGAATTTCATGTAAAAATATCAAAATAATTTGTGAAATCTCATGTGGAAATATCAAAATAGTATGTGGGAAGGGGGAGGGGGAGGAGTGTTGTTTAGAACAATTTTTCTTCCCTATTAATTTCGCACTTTTAATTTAAAATTATTGTTTGGTGTAATCACTATTTCTTTTCTACTTAAAGGATGAATTAGATTCAATTTTTAACAACAAAATTGTATTTATTTTCAACTTTAAATACTGACAATTGCAGTTTGTAAAAGACTTTGTAAAAAAATAAAAGAGTGGTGTCCCATTCTTTTGTTATTTTCTCGTTAGTTATATTAAGTGGGGGTTATTTTTAAGTATAAATGTTAAATTAGTTGATAAGATATACGATCGCTGTAAATATTATTCTAAATATTATACACAAATTAGAACCAAAACTTACTAGTATTTACAAGTTAAAAGATAAACAATTCGAGTGCAAACAAACAAACTGACTGAAAATTAAAACAAACCCCATCAATATTCCCTACCTCTATTCATTGATATTGCCCATGAATTGTTATTATTATTATTTTCACCATAAGAAGAACCTGATGAAGATGATGTTCTTATCATCCTAGGAATACCATGAAGTTGTGTATCCACCACCACAGGCTTCATTGATCTGCTAGCAAACTTCCCTCCAATTCTCTGCTGTTGCACAACAAGAACTGATGTGGTTGTGTGCATATCCGGGGAGGCTAACAAATCTCCGATGACACCGAGTTCGGGGCACTCGCTCCACTCGTCTAGGCCAGTCATTAGAGCAGAATCTTGATGGTGTTTCCCTACTATCATCAAATCAAAACCTTGTTGAAACTTTCTGATAGCTGAGGATAAGCCAACTCCATCCCTTACCAACTCTTCTTTGTACATAAACCTTTCGTTCCCGGATTGTAAATGTCGAATTTCATCAATCAAATTGTTGTCAAACTTTCTTTCCCTAGCAGTGTCACCTCCAAAGAGAAGAAATCGAATAACTGTCAATGTCACATTCTCGTGTGTAGCCATTCGAACACCATAACATAGTGATTCTATGTCATCTACACCGCCAATGTAGATGACTGCGACGTTGTAAACTGATTGAGTATTGATGATACTAAGTGATCCGGTTAAAATTCCCCTGTCAATCAATATCCCAAGAGAACAAGGGATTTTTTCGATGATTTTAAGGTTGAATCTTCGTAGGGCACGATCCACATGTCCTATGTTTCCATCAATGGCCCATGTCTTGTGAAATGGAACTATCACAATGTTGGTATTTTGGTCGAGTGCCAGCTTGCAAATGTCTTCATGCATTGTGTCAAAGTGGGAAGCTGAAGTGTACGCCTGTAAATAAACTCTGCCTTCGTTGTAAGATTCATAAGTTCGCAAGGCATTAATAATGTGAGCTGATTTTGGAGCACTAGAGTGTGTGTCATTTCTGTTGGATTGGTGAGCGATGAGAATTGGGGCAGCGCGGCCAACAAGCTCTACCAGGATTACTCCTATGACTGCAATGGGGCTATCCTCGGATGCATGTGAAGCTTCTAGAACATTTACAAGTGAAGGGACATTCTCTTGGTTATGAATACACACTAGTATTCGTAGCTCTTCTTCACGCTTGGCGTGTTGAATGGTTCTTCTTCTCAATGGGCGTAACCTATTGGATGGATTGTATAACAATTTTATTAATGGGGTTATGATTGCAGTGATCAAGATCACCATGAGAACAGAAAGAGCAAACTCCTGCTGTGTCAAAGCCTGCCATTACAAAAAGTTCTTTTCAGTATTCAAGTAAATTCATTTTTGTCATTAAAAGTTAGATGACAAGAAGTTTCTACCCTAGTCCTCAAATGGTTTCAGAATTTTGGGGTTTTCAGAGTTAAGTTTATCTTCAGTTCACTCACTACAGAACTATGGATCCAGATTGCATATACTTGTCAAAAACCTATTACTTGGATATGAACTGGCTTATATAGTTGCAATAATATAAGCTGCACTGCACTTTTCGTCTAAAGTTTTGTTGGTTATACAAATTACATGCTATTGAAAACACACAAATTTAATTATATCAGTTGACAAGGTATGAGAATTTCATAGAAACTGATTAAGATTGCATTTGTCAAACATATTGTAAAACAAAATAAGATTGTGAAGAAGATGTACCCGATCGTTCATAAACAAGTTGTACAAAACTAGCTCACAAACACCTCTAGCATTCATAATGAGTCCAACCACAAAAGCATCTTTAGTAGGCATATTGTTGAAGCACGCCAAGACTATGATAGTCGCAATCTTGACAAAGCTAGAAAAGAAAAATATGAACCCCACAATCCACAACGACTGCCAGTCAATGGCAAAGATGTTTGTTTTCAAACCGCTAGCAGTGAGGTATGTCGGATAGAGTATCTTGAAAATGGGATAGTGAAGTTTATCAACCAATGCTGATCCCAAAGGCGGTCCATCTGGGAATGCCAAGCCTAACATGATCGGCCCCAACACAATATGCTGCCCTATAAGCTCACTCGAAAATCCAATAATCATGAGAATCACAAACACTGTAACAATATGAGTTTCTTTCAATTTCCCCTGTTGTGCATGTCTTAGAACGTACCTCGAGACAAGTGGCTTGATGACGTTGAAAACCACAATCACAAGTCCGAAAATTGATGAAATTCCTAAAGCAGCATCCAATACAGTTTTACTAGACATTATTGTTAAGCCTACAGCAGTCAGAAGCACTCCAATTATGTCAGTAAACATAGACGCGGACAAGGCAAGGCGACCAAGGTCACTGTTAAGGATTTTAAGCTCAGTAAGTAGTAGTGAAATGTTGGGAAAAGCTGTCAGACATTGTGTGCAAGCTATTAACTGGATGGACTTTGACAGGCTTGGATCCATGGTGACATACTTCTGCAAGAGGAATGCAGCTGCTAAAGTGAATGTTAGGGAAGCAACCATCACAGATAGTCCAATGATCATGGCCATTCGTCCCGGTTGTACCATCATTTTCATATCACTTTTCACACCTATTACGAAAAAGAAGAACATGAGGCCGAACATTGCAGACGTTTCGAATATATTTGAGCCTCTAGGAGGAAACAGATATTGTCCCACAATGTTTCCTAGAGCTGAAGGACCAAATACTAAGCCACCCTGCAGGTAAGAAATTATGTACAAACAGACCATTAGATTGCAACTTTTACTCCTCGTAGTCGGTCTCTCTAGGGTTGCTACGTGTCGTACTAAAGTTCTATCTATAATTATAATTCTTGAAATGCACTTCATTAACAAAATGTGTCAAATCATGGAAGCATATAATAATAATCTTACAAATTGAACTTAATGCATATAAAGATTAGTCTCTTGGTGTCCTAATCAAACCATAATGAATAACAAAAATTCAAAAACTAAATTATGGCACTCACTTCATTTCTTCAAAAATATAAGATCAACGTGTATATATACATGTATACACTACTTTTTAAAAAATGTTAAATGAGGTAGTTATATAATCCTAGTTATTCAACATTAAATACATTTGTTTTCGTAACCTGTCTTTATGAAAAGTATTTCTTTTCTAATTTTGAAACCAACCGACATAATTAACTTGGCTTACCAAAAATTGTGAGACAATGGAAGTTTGTCCAAGAGGCCTAAGAAATGAATCAAACAACAAGGTGGTAGTAGAACTCATAGAAAGTTGCAACAAGAGAATGGGTGTAGAATAATGCATAGGGTTTTGTTTCAACCAAATGCCCTTAGACCCAACGCTCGACTCGGCTAGGCATATAAAAGTATGGCCTCCTGATTTTCCTGTTGCTGCATCCAGCAGCCCATTGGCCATTGACCCTGTTGCCTCAGCTGCCATAACTGCTAATTAAGCAAATGAAAGAGGAGAGAAGAATAAAAAATTTGAAAGAGGAGAGAAGAATGAAAAAAATTGAAAACTAACAAGAATGAAATTGATTCATTTTTCTTTGTTTTTTTAAAATTTTTTTTTTTTTTTTTTTGGTGTGTGAGAAATTGAAAGAAAAGTTGAAAAGAAAGTAGTGTGATTTGCAGAAACAGAGAAAGAAGGGAAGGAATGGTTTGCCTACAATTTTGGTGATTTTTGACTAGAGATTGTTACAAGTCGATGGTTTAAATTTTTGGTATCTTACGTTGTATAAGGTCTTCTATAATTTCTTTGTCATTTATAATTACTTATTACTCCATGACAGAGAGCCTATAAAACAAATGGCTAGACTACCCTAATTACTAAACAAATTTGTTCCTTTTCCTCCAAATGTTAGAAGTTAAATGTAATTAATGAGGGGGAGAAACTATATATGGAGTCTTAAGATTTAACGTCGTCAATGAAAAAACAATATTTATATGAGCACAAATTAAGTTTTATTGTTTATTATTTATTTGTTTTATTTTTATTATTGTTTTATTTTATTTGGTAATAGCTTGGTATTAACACATAAGGGAGGAAAAGAAAAAAAAATAAATACTCTTTTTGAGTTAGCTCTAAGGAAAAAATAAGTGTCATTCAGAAGTTTGTCTAACTCTATCAAATGTTAAACAAAGTAACATAATATGAAATATTTATTATGAAGTTTATAATATAATGACAATGTTATATACTCACTGGATATTAATTAATTACTGTAATTTCACTGGTAACATTTTCAATTATCTTTAAACTCAATTTCGTCATCTATAAGATTATCTCAAAACACGAAAAATTCATTTTCATTTTATATTTTGAAATCGAGTGAGTTATAACAAACTTTTCGGACAATTTACATGTCTTAGTTATCAGAAATTCATTTTCCATTACTATGTACAATCACTTCCACAACTAATATTATTATTATTATTTTCTTGATATAGTACCCTTTTTTTTAAAGTAGTTTTGATATATATATATAGTACTTAACACGTCAAGCTAAAATGACTATCAGCTAAAATACCATTTTTATTCTAGATTAATTGGTTATCTTTTCATTCAATCTACTTGCAAGTGTTTTTTAAGCAATGGGCATTCTAAACCTCATTTTACGGCTTTGATCAAGTGTTCCTTACAATCTGAAGCTTTCATTCCTGGCCTGCTTAATTTTCTATGAGGGGGGGAAGAGAGAGAGAGAGAGAGAGAGAGGGAGAGGGAGAGGGAGAGGGAGAGGGAGAGGGAGAGGGAGAG
>CM025780.1:51996712-52011715 GCA_014636745.2 Centella asiatica
GAGGGGGGGAGAGGGGGGGAGAGGGAGAGGGAGAGGGAGAGGGAGAGGGAGAGGGAGGGAGGGATGTATGGGAGGGAGGGAGGGATGTATGATGTATTCATTCATCATATAAACTGGTATCCCAAAAAGTTACATGTGCATCTTCTCTCAATGCCAACAAACCTCCTGAATAAACTTTAAGAGTAAGCCTATATGCACTATAAAATAGACCGGGAAATTAACGAACACTGATTACCACAACTGCAAATTATTATGATGGTAACAATTAACTGACAAATTACAGAAACTAAAGGAAGCAGAGGAATGACAATGTTCAACTAGAATAAGTAGATATTTCAACCCAAACATGTTGCTAGTTAATTGAGTTGTCAAGCTGTATAGATAGGAAATATAAATATTGTTACAATAGCACATTGCTGTAACATACATTCTTTATCCCAAGAGTTCGGTATTTTTAACTGGAGAAAGGAAATATTTTACAAAAATAGGAACCCACATAAAATATTTTAGGAGGATGACAGTTTGAAAGGGTCAAATACAATTTTGGGAGAAATAGGGTTTCAAATTTTGGGAGGACAACCATGGAAAGGAAAAGGTATTGCAAACTTATTGCGGGTTACATCTGTATTTGAATGAATTGAACCTTCTAGTATAGCGAGTGTTATTGAGGTAATTTTGCAGAATTCCTTTTCATTTTCAATTTCCAGATAGCCCGAGATCTGAGGGGACACAGATGCAAGCGGAGGAGGGGGCGACGGTGTGGGGTTCCGACGAGAGAGGCGTTTGGGGGTAAATAGGTTTCTCCCATATCTGTGTTCAATAATATATGGTCGATTCGGCGGTGGTGGTGGTGGTGATGGATGGTCGATTCGGTGGTGGGTGGTGGATAATGGAATACGGTGGTGGGTGGTGGATAATGGAATACGGTGGTGGTTCCATGGTAAATGTGGCGGATATGGTGGGGATATTGGTGGTCGATGCAGCGCATGTGTGGCGATTGGTGGATCATTTGGTGGTCGATGCAGCGCATGTGGGTATTGGAGGATCATTTGGTAGTTCTCCGAGTAAACGACTCGAACAAGAGTCGGTTAATGGGTTCGGATTTTATTTTAATTAAAATTTTAATATTTGAATTTGAATTTGAATTTAAATATTAAATTAAATATTATTTTATCTTAAATTTTATTTTAATCGAATTTGAATTATTTATAAACTTTATATTTGTTAAATTTTATAAAATATAGATTATATTTATACAAATTTTTATACTTTATAACACGTACATTTTATATATATAATAATTATTTTACTTACAAACATCATTATTAAAATAAATTATACAACATATATTATACTTAAATAAATTATTAGCACAAAATTAACCCTAAAATTTGATATATGTTATAATATTTTAGTATAAAAAAAGTAATCGAACTACTCATTAATATATTTACTGAGGATCTCAATGTTCACATTATATTCGTTTAACTTGTCGAACTTTAAATAAAATATCAAATTTTATTCATTTTCATATCGAACTCAAGTCGAGTCAATTAATTTTCAAATTGAATCTAAACGAATTCTAAACTGTTTGAATTTTATTACAATCTTACTCCTATTTCTTTAGTTTGTTTGCACTGGAAGATTGACTTATAAATAACTAATGGTTCACAGAAAAATATACATATTCAGAGTCTGTTTAAGAATTATTAAGGGGTGTTCGGGAACATCTTAATATTTAACTTAATATTTTTTTATTATAAAATAAATTAAATGATTATAAATAGTTACTTATAAGTAAAATATTTAATAATAATTTTATTTTATAAGTGAAAATATAAGTTAAAATAGAATGAATAATATTTGAATACTAATGACTTATAAGTTAAAATATTATACATTTATTAAAAAGGACTTGTAAGTTAAAAAAATTTATGACAAAAATGATAAATATGTAACTACATTTGGTCAACTCTACTTATTTCATTTCTACTTATAAGCAAGAAAATAATAAGAAAATTTTACTTGCTTATTTTTTTTAACTTATTTTCTTACTTAAAAAGTTATAAGTAAATAAATAAGACATTACCAAACAAAATTATTTTAAAAACACCCTATAAGTAGATTTGACTTCCTTATAAGTATTTGTCAAACACCCACTAACTTATAAGTAAAATTATAAGTTAAAAGTAAGTGATTTTATGATTTTCCTAATAAGAAAAAGTGATTAGCATAAATTTTGTCTTATAAATCAAAATTTTGGTCAAACATATTGATAGTAAATTACCTAATAATAAGTTGAAGAGGTAAAACAATAAATCCTTACTTTTTAAACTTATAGTTTATGTAATAAATTCATTTCTAACATATTTCCAAATAACTTTTCTAAAAAAGTGTCTAAACACTATTAGAGCACTTGTAGGAGATTCTAAAGTTTGTATGTATTTGAGGGGACAAAACTAAAGAATATTTTTTTGTATATATAAAAAGTTAAACAAAAATTTCATCCAAAATCTTATGACACTTCAGCAGAATTCTCTAATTACTTCTTCAAAATGGAGCAATCAATAGTGATAAACGTATCGAATGTCGTTGTTCCTCAACAACCTTATGACATCTTTGATATCAACATCTAATTGGTCATTAGTGAAAGAGTCTATGTCAATAATTGATTCATACTCAATTTTATCTAGTTAATTTACCATCTTTCTGAATTAGATCAGAGACAGTGCTAAACTAAACTAGCAGCATAGTTGATATTAACCTCACCACTAAATACATTCACTTTAAACTTGCAGTATCTTATTGTAAACTTACATTAATCATATTATAAATTTGTAGTGCCAATAGATACACTATTTCAATACTGTCATTATCGGACATTGCAGGTTGAGCATCTATTTCTTGTATATTGCTACACACGGAGAACAAAGATGTGTACCTCCAGCAATAATAAGAATGGAACCATAGGCTGGGAGGATATAGGTCTAACCATCTAAACTTCCCATTTATGGCATGCTATAGTTATGAAAGACAGATATTTTGCGAACCTTATTCAACTTTAAGTTGTTGTCACCCGATACCATTGATGTCCAATAGCTTTGATGTCCATCGAGTATATCCCTTCCTTGTGGTTAAGGTAACAACTTCATGTATGGCCAACTCCCATGGTGTGACTGTACGAGGCTTATTACGTACTTGCTTGTCTGGTACTTTTCTTTCTTTTCTTTGCTCAATACCAAATAAGACTAACCCAACTTTGGGTTGTGATGGATGTCTCTTAAACTAGTTTAAAATTTTTTAAGCACGCAAACAAACTTGAGTAAGGGTTAGCACTTTCGGATAGTGTGACGTTAGGGTTGGAACTATAAACATAAATATAATATTTTGCAATGATCTTACTATATACTTGCATTAATAAACTCACCGTTTGTGTAAAGTTAAAATTATTACTACAACAAGAAAGTTTTTATAAAACAATAAAGTTATTGGAGTTTTTTTTTTACCATGCGAAAAATTTATTGAACCTCTTTCTTGTCAACAACAATGAAATATACTACACGGTATAATCTTGTTGGATCCGAATTTGAGGGAACATGAAATATCTTTTCTTAGACGATATAATCATGGAGTTTTGATTTTTATGAAGATAGATTTTGAAATTAAGCAGAACATAATGATTACTAAAAATAATCAAAGGAGAAAAATTGGGAGAGAATATTAGAAGGGTGAAAAGGTAACTTAATAAATATCTTTAAAAAGAAAAACAAAAAAGAACTGAAAAGGAGGCTCAAAAGATGCAGATGATTTGAGTGGAATTTTACTCATAAATAATGACTGACCTAGGATTATATGTAAGAAAAAAAAGGAGAGAAGTCTGATGAATTGAAAAGTAACTAAGAACTAAAAAGAATGAAATTAAAAAAAAAATTTCCTTCGTTTTTCTTTTTTGGGTGTGTAAGAAATTGGAAGAGAAAATCTGAAAAGAAAGTAGTGTGATTTTTGCATGTTCTTCTACATAATTTTTTAAATTTGCTCTTTTATACATAGAATTTCTAAAAAAGGTTCATCCTTTCGAAGATCTCAAAAAAATAAAAAAGGGCGAATTTTTTTTATTTTTTTGACGGGGAATGTGCATATCTGGAAACAGGTTTCAAATAACAAGTTTTTGTCTTTGAGCAACCTTTGATTAGCTATTTGCGGATACAAAGAAAGAAGGGGAAGGAATGGTTGATTTGTGTTACAAGTAGATGGTCCAAGTTTTTGGAGTCTTGTACTGTACAAAGGTCTTCTATAGTTTCTTTTCTCTATTCTTCGCGGTTACATACTTGTAATTACTTAATACTCCGTGACAGAAAGCTTATAAGAATAATAACCGTCATAAAGTACAAAATCGAGTGATCTTGGAAGAAATACTTGAATCACCCTGAAGTAAATTAGTGAAGGTGAAAGTTTTTACTGTTTTACTTCACAATTTTGTTGTTGAATCACCAAGGCTGAAACTGGTTTGTTAATTTCTGAAGAAGCTAAAATGACCCCTAATGGCCCCAACTCCTGCACATCTTGCCCATCCGATAAACCTTCCAATATCGGTAGATTATCTCTATGGCGCCGCCCTACCATAATCAGATCAAAAACGTCCACCATCGCGTCGATCAACGCGACAACATCAAGCCCATTTTCCACCCTCTCTTCACTATAAATAATGTTACTCTGGTTAACACTCTGAACCTTTGCCTCCCGCAAAATTTCTTTATCAAGAACTGTATCCCATGTATCTTTACTTGACTCGTTTGAATGCACAACCCGAATAACGGTTAACTGTACTCTAACTGATCTCACCATACGTATAGCATAGGCAACAGCTTCGCGATCATCTTCGCCCCCCAAGAAAATGACTGCTACATGACACCGGGAGTGCCCCGATGATAAGCCAGAAGCTTCATGGCGAATTTTACTACGATCAATGAGAATGCCTACTGAACAGGGAGCCATCATCAGGACTTCACGGTTTATATTCCTCCAGATAGTATTGTCCAATACAATTTTCCCCTGCTGACTCCACTTGCGATGAAAAGGAAGTATAATTAGCGAGGCTAACTTGTCAAAGGCGATGGAACAAATGTCAAAATGCATGAATTTGGGGAGTGACATTGAGGTGAAGGCTTGGACTGAAACTAATCCTGAATATTTCTTTTCAAAGGTTTGGAACAGAGTGATCGTTTGTTGTGATTTCGAGACAGCCAAGGAATTCTTTTGACCCAACCCATGGTTGATCATGAGTGGTAAGGCCCGACCAACAAGTGCAACAAGATTAAGTGAATAGACGGCAATGGGAGCTTCTTTGGCAGGACTAGAAGCCTCTAGTAGTCGAACAGCAGCTATGGAATCTTCAAACCTATGGGAACATGCCAAAACTCGGAGCTCGGAGTTGTATGGAATGTGTAGTATGTTTCTATTCTGATAGCCTGTGTGTGTTCTTGAGGAATCATAAAGGAATTTTACGGAGAGATGTTGGAATAATCCAAGCATGGCTAACCATAAGAATAGCAGTGCGAAGGTCTCCTCATCTATTGACTGCAAGTGAAAGAATAGCAGAAAGTTAGTCACTATCATGGCTTCAGTGAAAGAATTCTAAAGCCGGATGTTAACATTACATACCTCACGCCTTAATTGAGAATAAAAGAATGCACCTTGGACAATTCCTTGGGCACCCATGATTATGGCAAGAGTAATACTATCTCTCACGGGCAACTTGTTCAGCAAAGCTGATCCAAAAGTAATAAAGAATTTCGCCACCAAGGTCCAAAAAATTAAAGTAGAAATTGCCCCAAGGAAGTGGAGGTCAAAAAAAGCTGTTAAATCGATCCTTAATGCACAATAGGTTATCAGCATTGGAGAAAACAAGCCTATTATAAATGTGTCGAACTTTTCAACAAGTGTTGAGCCCAAAGGCGGACCATCAGGGACTGCCAACCCAAACAAAAATGGAATATAATGGTGTGGAAGTCCCACGTTATCACAAAATATAGCTGCAAGAAGAACTCCACAAGAAATGAAAGATATATAGATCCGTTTCACAGGCTTCCCTTCTGGCGTCGTTCTAATTATTCTTGAGAACAATGGTCGTGCTCCAAATGTAAAAAGCATGACCCCGACAAGACATTGTAGGAAACCAATCATCCCCACATACCTAGTATTTTGGCATAGTATTATGAAAGTGTTTACCAAATCGTCTATTAATGCAGATGCCAATGAAAGGCGGCCAATCTCTGAATTCATGATTTTCAGGTCAACAAGGAGGTTAGCAATGACAGGGAACGGGGTTACAAAGAAAAAACCAAGTAGTACCGAAACACTTGGCCTATGATATGGTGATAAACGGTGCAGTAGGTTCTCAAGTATAAAGTTCAAAGTGATTGAAGGTATAACGGATGTGGCAAGGCCAATAGTGATACCCCTTTTTCCAGCTTTGAAAATCATGCCTGGATCCATTTTCACTCCAACTAGGAACATAAAGAAAATAAACCCAAATTTTGTTAATGTCTCCAGGAAAGGATCATCTTTCGGAAATATCAGTTGTTGTACTCCTCCAGCCACATGTCCAAAAACAGTTTTGCCTAGTACGAGACCAGCCTGCAACATGCATAAATGACACGACATTTGATCGTTAACACTCACAAATAATAACTTACATGCACTTTCTTTTGTTAATTAGAAAG
Organism: Centella asiatica; assembly: GCA_014636745.2. Taxonomy (NCBI): domain Eukaryota; kingdom Viridiplantae; phylum Streptophyta; class Magnoliopsida; order Apiales; family Apiaceae; genus Centella; species Centella asiatica. Next base: position 52,003,435 of record CM025780.1, read on the forward strand.
AAAATAATTTGGTGACACTTTTATAAGCTATGAGCAGAGACAAGGCAGTAATACCCCTGCCAAATCATAACAGGGAAATTAGTATTCTCTCCATCTGTCCTCAAATGCTAAATTTACAGACATTAATTAATTCTGAAACCTCAAGGTTGCCTTATCATCGTCAGCCATCCAGAAAGGGAGGCACACAAGTGCTATATTTGATTAAAATAACTTCAAGCGCATCTATCAATTATAGCAAAAAATAGTGTCGAAGCTTGATGTGATAAAACCATTTTTCTGTCTTAGGATGAGCCCATATGTGAGTAATACTACATCCATCCCATAATGAACGCAACATTTCTTTTTAGATTTTTGTGACATGGGCTTTAAGACGTGTTACAATTATACTCTAAGTTACATTGATTCGGATAATGTCATATCAAATGCATGTATTTTTAAGAATCTGGCACCGGTACTCCTCAATTTTACCACATTTTTACACTAAAATGAAATATCTCGCACTCACCCTTGTCCGGATGTCAGACACAAATATTTTGAGGAAAAATGAAGAGTTCATGTAATATAGATTATAATTAGATATCTTATATTCATATTTATTTTAATATTTTGATACGTTCACGTACATACCATACTTTTTATTATTCCAAAATTTGATCTGTAAATATGTATTCTACACGCATTTAAATCCGTGCAACAAAGACTCAAAAAAAGTGTGGTGTTCATAATGTTGTGCACCGGCACTCATTTTTTCATAAATTTGGAGATATTCTACAACTTCAAAAAAATTAGCTTCATAAAGTGAATGAACTAAGCCAATAAATGTTGGATAGAAATTAGCAGATGGAGATACATTACCAGGATCTTGGAGATAATTGGTGGCAAGCTGAAGCGTCTGAGCAAGAGATGGAAAGACTGCTTGAGGATGTACATTAGAGCTATCTGCAACAGCAGGCGCGGTAATGCATGAAGGAGAAAGTGATCATGTTCATCCTTTCTCAATGCTAACAAACCTCCTGAATAAACTTTATCAGTAAACCTACAGGCACTATAAAATAGGCCGGGGTTTTCTTCATCGGCCATGAATTTTGTCGGGTTTTACGAACGCTGATGACTGCAACTGATAATTATTATAATTTTAACAATTCATGGACAAATTGCAAAAACTAAAGGACGCTGAGGAATGACAATGTTCAACTAGAATGAATAAGTAGATATTTCAACGCAACCATGTTGGTAGTTAATTGAGTTGTCAAGTTGTATAAATAGGAGATATAAATATTTGCTACAAGAGTATTAACAATAACCCATTGCTGTAACATACATACATTCTTTATCCCAAAAGTTTGGTATTTTAACTGGAGAAAGGAAATCTCTTACAAAATTAGGAACATACAAAATATTTTAGGAGGATGCCAGTTTGAAAGGGTCAAATACAAGTTTTGTGTATTCGTTATTATAAGCTAAATATAGAATTATTGAGTTATGAATCTAAAATAATCATGTGTATGTTGCTTAACCAAATTAACGATATATCTGAGTGTAAAAATTGGTGCCTTAACTATAAACCAAATTTAATTTGTTCCAAAATAACTAATACATTTGTCAATCATCGGTGATATTTCAATTACATTCAGTTTTAGATTTGACTATCGAAAAAACTAATCAACTACACGATTTATTAACACTGGAACACAGATGAATTTTTCAAACCAAAAATTAACCTGACTTCTAACAAATTTTAAAAAAAAAATGCTTTGTTGCAGCTGCAATGGAAATTCTTTATTTTTAATAAACAATTGAATGATATGGAGTATTAATATTTCAAAATACTCCTGATTAGAAAAAGAGATAAATGAGAGAGAAAAAAAGGACAAAGGAGAAAGGAAGACATCTGCAGCAATCCCACCCCACCCAACAAGAATTAAAAAATCTAGTTCATAAAACGAGAAGATCAGCAAACCCAGATCACAAAAATGCTACGAAACAATAATATCCGGTCAGAAAAGAAATTAAAAATTCCGCAATTACTTAAAAAGAATAGGGTTTTGTAGAACTCGTGATCAATTTTTGGAGGACAACAATTTAAAGGGAAAAGCATTCCAAAGTTATTGATCTGTTACGGGTTAGATTTTGAACGGAATTGAATTTTCCAGTATAGCTGATGTTGATGTAATTTTGCAGCATTCCTTTTCATTTTGAATTTCCATATTCGAAAACTTGGATTGAGCCCCAAATGACCAGATCTGTGGGAACACAAATGCAAGTGGAGGAGGTGGTGATGAGATGGGGTTCCGCCGAGGAGGGGGCGGGGCGACGAGATAGAAGTTTGGGAGTAAATAGATTATTTCTCCCATTTTTCGTTCTTTCTAGTTCGTAAGTATTATTGGGTTCAATAATATATATGGTATAGTGATGGATGGTCGATTCGGTGGTAGGAGGTGGTGGTGGATAATGGAATGTGGTGGTGGTTCCATGTGGTTGATATGGTGGTGCCGTGGTGGTTTTCGGTGCAGCGCATGTTGACCGGTGAAGGGGAAGGGAGGGAGGGCATTGTTTTGAATTCTTTTGAGAAAATCATTATATAATAGTGATTTCATTTTTTGTCTCTTAGTTTTTTCATTTGTTAATTATATTATTTACTTATGAGCCTTTAGAAATTTATACTTCGTATTACATTAAGTTACATGTATTTTTTTTTTATTAATTTACATGTATTAATTAATACCCTTGATTTTCTTCTATTAATTTGCATTGAAAAAAGTTTAGGATATACTTCATCACTTGACTTGTTTACCCCTAACTTTAGGGAACCTTTTTCATATAGGAAACATTTTATTTTAGTTAAATTTTTTATTCATTAATCCTTATTTAATATTTCTTTCGTTCCAAAATAAATAACTTAACATATTTTTTACACATAATTTTAGATAAAATTTAATATATGTTAAATATTTTATTTTATTTAATGAAAATATTAGATAAAATTTTTGAAAATATAGATTAATATCATCAAAAAATTAAATTTATTTTAAATATCTAGTATATAGTATATTTAACATAAAAATGTGTGTTGTTAGAGTAGTTAAGTCACTTAATGGACTGATATAGTATATTTTTTATTACTATTTTTTAAAAAATTAAATAAAATATTTAACGTATAAAAAAATTTCACTAAACTTATATGTAAAAAAGTCAAATGTCATTTATTGTGAAACGAAAGGGGTAAAATTTTATAGGGAGTAATAATAGAATTTTCAGATTTTTTTGCAAATACCAATGAGAGCATTAATTAAAGTATTTGTCAATACTTTATTTCATTATTACCCCTCTATAATTATATGTTTCTAAGAGTTATGTAATTCCAAAAACAAAAATTATATTGTAATTATTGAGGGATGAATTAAAAAGTAAACGTGAGACAATTTCTTTAGGATAAAAAAAATGACAATTTTGTTGTAATGACAAGTTTGATATAATCTCTTGAAATTGTCAGATTTTAAAATAAGATTTATTGGTAATAGTATTATAAGTTATATTTGATTTTTCCTCCACGGTTGCGCTTGTCAACAAACTTTATTCTTCTTCTTAAAACGAGATGTCTTATTCAGTTGCGCACATGGTAACTTTTTAAAAAGGATCCTGCATTGATCAGCAATGCTAAATATACAGGGCCGTTTGAATTTTTATTTATTTATTTTTTAAATAAAGTATAATTAATTGGTTGCAACATTGTATATTTTTCATGTTTCTAATAATCTAATAGATAGAGAACAGAGTATGTATAACAAATGTGTTAATAGAAAGATTTGGTGGTATTCATGATTTATCAAATTTTAGAAATTTTACCTATATAATAAAGTGTGTATAATAATTTTTACCTGTATAATTTTTTTAGAAAATGAAACAAATGAACAATCAATACCATTAACAAACAAATTAAATACATATTGTTAGTTCAAATTGACCTTCAAAAACACAATTAGTAATATTATAATTTTTTTAATTACATGGAGACATGAAAATTAGTTGTAACTAAACTACTAGTCCATTAACATGACACCATATTTGACGAGCAATCATGTCTCTAAGTTCTCACATTCGGCGTTGACTAGCACGTGATATAACAAGCTCTATAGAATTTCTTTTCCTTGTACGTTCTTCATTTCCTTCAATCATGTTTTCGTTCTCATAACGATGAAACAACTCATCTTCTCTATTAATCCTCCTAATAAAATTATGTATGGTGCAACATGCAATAGGTATATACTTTTGAGTCTTGACAGAATACGATGACATTTTATACAAAATTGGAAAGCGAGCCTTCAACACACCGAAACAACGCTCAATTACATTATGCAGTGATGAATGTTTATAATTGAATAGCTTTTCAATACCTACTAGTGGGCATTATTTCTGATACTCTAATAAATGATATCTTTCACCTCGATATGGAGACAAAATTCCCGGCATATTACCATATCCAGAATCAACAATATAATACTTTTCTGTAATAATATAAAGCAGAATGAACAAGTAATTAGAATATCAAATATATTCTTTATTATAAATGTAATTCTAGCACAAGTTACCTCCTTGAGGCATTGAAAATTTATTTTCTGGATTGTATATAGTTTCAAAAATGACCCTGGAGTCATTTGTCGTTCCTTCCCAGTCAGACATGACATACGTAAAACACAAATAAAATGAACATACACACATTACATTTTAAAATGAACATACACACATTACATTTTGTGTTGTCTCAATCTTTTTCCCACGATAAGGAATTTGATCCTCAGACGGAACTTGTGCATCAATATGAGTTCCATCGATTGCACCAATAAAATTCTATAATATTAAACATGAGTCGTATGAGTAAAACTCAGCTAAGTAATATCTAAATAAAAAAATTATAAAATACAAGATAAAATAAATTATATACCTTAAAGAAGGGATAATATTTTGGATTATGAACAATTTCTAAAGGAATATGATTTTGTGAAGGTGGTTGGATGAGCAAAACTCAAAGTTTGCACACTTTTTTTAACAAATTATTAAAAATTATTGAAATTGTTTCACCTGAATGCTAAAAACGATCTGCTGTCATGTGATTTTGCTCATTATGTCCAATTATATATAAGAATATAGCCACCTATTCTAGTACACTAATATGTTTAGAATCTTTCAAATCAGTTTTCAACTTTAACTCACTACATAATGCTTCAAGTACAAATGGATCCATTCGTAATAAATCATAACATCTACCTTCATGACCATTCATTAGTTCCAAAATAAAATTGTGAACCCTTAGAATAGAAGTTCTCATTGGCCTCTTATTGTAATACATATTATGATATATCAAAATACCTATCAAACCAAGTACCATGGCTATATCCAACACTTTTTCTTCGTCAATCATATCCAACTCTTCAACCAGTGTATTATGGCTACCCAAGCTTTGCAATTGGGATTCCATCCTGAAATAATATATCAATATGAGACACATATATTTTTGACAGTTTTAATATATTTATATAACAATAGCACAATAACAACAAGACAAGTATAGTAAGAAACACACGGCCCAGTAGAAAATACACAAAATCGTCTTCAAATAGTTGATAAATTTTAATAGTAAATCCACAACATAGTCTAATACAATCAAATAAAAAACACAACAATGCCTAATACAATAAAATAAAATAAAATCACATAATAGAAAGTACGATCCTTAGGTTCATAACAAGATCTCTCTTCCTATTTTTGGGAATTTCCATAAACATCTCTCTCCAAAGTGCATCATCACGTAAAATTTTGAACGCCTTAACATATGCGCTACCATTGATGTCATCTAGTTCACCCAACATTTTGATTGCATCTCTTAGTTGTTCTTTTGATTGTTCACTTTGTGCAAAGCTATCAACTCCACTTGAACCCTCACACCAACTGTATCCTGACGTATTTCCTTGCATCAGTTTTTACTCCATCATTTCATACCTCCTTTTTTACTACTCAGTTAAGCCCTCAACAAAATTAGCCAGTGTAGTTCCATAACCCCTCTTTTTAACACGACGACGAGTGCTTGATCGACTCCTTTTTCGATCTATTGGAGAACCAATTTCAACTTCATTCTCTATCACTACATCATCATCTCCCAAATTTTCAATATCTTCTTCTAAATCTGAAGGCATAGTGCTTGATGATTGAGCATGCTTACCAGTTGCAGTAGTATCTCCAAATATAACACACAGATATTTGTACTTAGAACAACAACTTTTTTTACGAAATCTATCAGCCAAAATATTTACCTAAAACGAAATAAACCATCAATTTATTCAAAAAAATATTTTATAAAGCTATATATGATTATAATACAATAAAAATTTTATTGTTTATCTACCTTTTTTAGTCTTTTTCATATCTCTTTGTCAACAATTGGCTTTCCGGTAGTGGGACACCAATTAAGTCTTGTTTCCTTACATAATTGGGTATATAATTTTCACATAATCCTTAAGCCATTAAACTTGGTCTTCATTTGCTCAATAGTATAGGGGTGTCCTGATTTCGCCACCAACTCTTGATGCATAAAATTCGAACTTGTTTGTGTAAATGTAGTAGTAATTCTATTTTTCTTCTTAACTTCTTCTTCCATCAAGTCAATGAAAATAAAAGCATTATTATTCGGGCACACATCCCTTGGATTTTCACCTCGTCCAAATTTTTCAGTTAACTCAACAACAACATCATCAATATTTCTAGAACTTGTCATCTACAAAAAGAATTAAAATTGTTCCAAAAGGGGTACCTTCCTAACAGAAAATTAGCCAAGAAACTTGTTTAAATTAGTTGTCAAAATAATAGATTCCAAGATAACTTAAATTGAATATGGTATTAAAAATTTTGATAGCAGAAACTAAGCTTGAGAACAGTACTCGAATGAAAGTTTGTGGACAATATATATGCAAATTTACCATCCTTGTATAAACAACAATGAAGGGCAACGATTGGAAAGAAGCACGGTTGGAAAGAAGGGATAGGCCTCGGAGAAGATGAAACATACCTGGACACCACCGTCGGAGTCGAACCCTCAAGAATTGAATGGAAGTGAAACTTGATGCAGTATTATTCTCACAGAGAATGGAGAGTATATCTAGGGTTGCAAGTTGTATTATTCTATAGGAGAAGAGAAAAGTTGTATGCGTAATAATTTTTTCCCCCCAAATCAAATGGGAGTGAAACTTGATGCAGTATTGTTCTCCAAAAAAGAGAGAGTATATCTAAGGTTGCAAGTTGTATTATTCTACTGGAGAAGAGAAAGTATGCGTATTAATTTTTTTTCCCCAAATTTGATGTCGTGAGGATTCGATGAATGGGTCGCCGTTTTTCATTTCGTAAAAATGAAAACAAACACCACTTTTCCATGTTTTCATTTTTGAACCCCAAAATGAAAATGTTTTCATTTTTTTTTTGAAACAAAAATGGTACCAAATAGTCCATCTGCTGTGTTTGTTTTCAAAAACTAAAACAAAAACCAAAAAAAATGAAAATGAATAAGAATTCAAATAGGGCCATAGACACAGATAATGAGTTTATATTGCTTTTTGAAATTAAAAAACAAAGCTTCAATTGAATATGTAAATATCCTAACACAAAACCAACATTTAGAGCCCACAATAATGTTTGAAGAACATCAATTGCACAAAGTTTTTTGAATGTTATTCTACCAATCTTATGATTTTATAATAACATAATAGCATCGACTCCGATAACCTAAGAATGACAACTACTATCAATAAAAAAGGGAGGTCAAGCTCTTGTTACTTGTAAAATTTACAAAAGATACATTTTCAATAGTATTTTGTTTACCTATTGAACCTACTAATCTTTGTTTTTTTTTAAAAAAAAACAAGTGTTATAAATCAATAATCAAGTGCAATAATCTTATCGCTCTATACAAAAAAAAGGGGAATAAGTAGAGAAATTTAGTAAAATTAACTTGTTAGAGATTGATTTTAATTTTATTACTAACTTGTCATTATCTTTTTTTTTTTTTGTATTAATTTTATGATTAGATATGAAGTTTGATTTTTATATTACCAACTTACCACTTTAATATTGTTGTTGTTAATATTGTTGTTGTTGTTATCATTTTTATTGTTATTGTTATTCTTATTATTATTGTTATTCTTATTATTGTTATTGTTATTGTTATGTTAGTATTAGTATTAGTATTATTATTCTTATTGTTATTCTTATTATTGTTATTCTTATTATTATTATT
>CM025780.1:52016715-52064454 GCA_014636745.2 Centella asiatica
TTATTATGTTTATTATTATTATTATGTTTATTATTATTATTATGTTTATTATTATTATTATTATTATTATTATTATTATTATTATTATTATTATTTTTATTATTATTATTATTATTATTATTATTATTATTATTATTATTATTATGTTTATTATTATTATTATTATTATTATTATTATTATTATGTTTATTATTATTATTATTATTATTATGTTTATCATTATTATTATGTTTATTATTATTATTATGTTTATTATTATTATTATGTTTATGTTTTAGTTTTTAAATATAGTAGTTGTAATATAGTAGTGATTTCTTTTCTTTCATCAAACACTTTTATTTTGACTCATACTGTTGGTAGCCAATATTTGTTAAGCAATATAATTATATATATATATATATATATATATATATATATATATATATATATATATACATACATACATATATATATTATATGTTATATATTGAAAAGAGATATAATTTTGCGTGATATAACACTAAATATTGATCCCAATTTTTTTATGTTTAAACTTTAATGAGGTTTTTATTTTTTTTTTACTTTCTCAGAATTGTATTTGTACACATAAAAGAATTCTCTAATTTTAATTTCTTTCATTCTGACATTAAAGAAAGAAATACACATTTTACATTTTTAAAACTATTGTCATATTTTAGTTTTATATATTACATATATGTGTATAACCATTATACTATACTTGATTTTACAAATAAAATTTTATTTTAAGAAAAAACTATTAATGCTTAAGAATGTTGTAGACTTATTTTATTTTAATCATCATAGAATTATAATGACATCATCTTAATGTATAATATAAATAAGTTCAGACTTGAAGATTAATATATACAAAAAATAATTATTAAAATTAAAAATATTAATTTATATAATAAATTTTCAAATTAGAAAATATCGAAAAGAGACGTGTTGCGAGCACGTACGGCATTAACAGTTTGTTTAAGAAAAATAATACTCCCTTTGTTTTTATTTAATTATTTTTCTAGATTTTTTTTTACTTATTTTTTTCACATTTCAAGATAAAAATAAGGTTATTTTTTTCTATTACCTTTTACATATTTAAAGAAAATATAAGTTTTTTTTTCATACATATTAAATAGAAATAATTATAAAATAACATAAAATAATTTAATGTTATTATACATATTAATCATTAATTTTAATCTGTGTGATTTGAATTAAAAATATAATTAATAAAAACGGAGGGAGAAATAACACCGCTAAAAAAAAAATTCAGTGTGCGTAAATTCCACCATAGTCCATAGATACATCCGTAACGGTCATAAAAATATAAAATAAATAGGTTACTAAAGGATAAGACCAATGACATGTCTCTTGAGCCGAGAGCCAAGACTATAGTGTGATACATTTTAAATATTCTACCTCCTATATTTTTCACTAAAAAAAAGTAATTGTGAATAAATGGCAAACCAGTAAATTGAAACCGGTCAGTTCGTTCGGTAGCTAACAGATCGTGTTCCGTTATGCTAAGTTATTTACGCCAATTTTACTAATTGATTTTTTAATTTATAAATTTAAATAAATATATTATTTTTTTAATAAAATCTTTGTGTATTACATATGTTCCAGATTTTCTATTATGTACTACTTCTATCTCAAAAATGATGGGAAAGGCATCACAGCGACACTTAATTTTATGACATTTAGTATATCTAATATATAAGACTCTAAAAATTTTAATAATAAATTTTAGTTATTTCTTCAATTATCATAAAATGTGTTATTAATAAATTTAATCTTCAATATTAAGAATATAAATTAGAGAAGATAAAAATAAAATCAACCAAAATAAAAAATAATATTTATTTTCAACGTGAGAGACAAAATAAATATCGGTGAAAAAAATTCGATATTATATAATTGATGGAGATCACAAAACGTGTCGCTATTAATATCATACGATAAAATAATAGTCAAAAATTTGTAGAAAACAACAAAAAAAAGTTGTATTTGGTACAATAGTATTACTATTCAGTAATTATAATAGTTAAATCTGAAACAACTGTAATTTTCTTCAATTCTAAAACAACTACAATTTTCTAACTAAATCAATAAATTATTTGCTTAATAATATAGAATAAGAAAATTTTGATAGTTTTATCCAAATAACCTAATAAAAATATTATTTAAGTTGGTAATATAAATATTAAATAAATATAATAATAATAATAATAATATATCTGACACATGAAATGACATAATTTCAAAAAACTACAACACAAACTCAAGAGCTGGTCCTGTTGTCGTAATATAAGCAAACTTTGTGACTTCTTCCTTGTCAATCATATTATATATACCCAGCATCAGTGTGGATAAGCTTAACTTCAGAGTCAGTATCATTATCAGCATCAGCTCTTCTTCAAAATGGCAGTGAACGTAATTTCGAGTAACATTTCATCAACGCCGACGACTCTCAATCCAAACGCTCCGATGTTCGTGCCTTCGGCGTATCGTGCCGTCGAGGATTTCTCCGATCAGTGGTGGGCCCTCGTTGAGTCCTCCCCTTGGTTTCGTGATTACTGGCTCCAAGAGTGCTTCTCCGATCCTGAAAATTACGATCCTACCCTCCCAGAGATCGATGATCTGTTTGATTCCGACGACGTCGAGTCTAACACGGTCAAAGGTGAGTTGACCATACCGAGTTTATGATTCCAGCTCGCAGACTCGGTTCTTAATTCGCTGTTTTGATTTTGTTTTGTTTATAGATGTGGAAAAAGAGATCGGAAGGGAATTGGTCTCGTTGGGAGTGTTGAAGTGGCGGAAGCCGCGTCTGGCGGCAGAGACGGCGAGGTTCAGCCAGAAAGCTCCGAAGATCGTGAACGTGAAGGTTAGTCCGAGGCCGATTCAGCAGCCGAGGTAGAGCGAGTCAGGCGTTGTGACTCAGTGAGTATTAGATTGACCGAGTTAGAGTTTATGTGTGTTGTCGTCGTTAATTTGTGGTTTGGATCTATAGGCTGATGGTTTTGTACAGTGACTTTAAGATCCTTTTGGTCATGACTCCCTAGCACCCTGTGTACGAGTTTTTTAACGAGAAAGAAAAGAAAAGATAAAAGAGAGATTTTCTTCTGGCTTTGTTTGGGAGCGTAGGGAGACAAATGAAAATTAGCTTAAACTTTTCATTATGTTGTCAGTGGGTTGAGAAGAAAATAAACATAAAGTATCAATTTTATAGTTGTATCCTTTTAAAATTGAGATGAGAATTTGATTTCTTAAGAAAGATGAAGAATAATATTAAGAAAAGTATGTACAAATTAAAAATATTTTTTCCTCCAAATTTTCTCATATTTTGGGAGAAAAATTGAAGGGAAAATCTTTATTTTTTCTTCTCATTTTCTTTTCTTTTCCCTTTAAAAAAAACTCAAAAACAATTGGAAGAAATATTTTTTTCCCATTTTCTTTTCTAAAATAAACTCCGGTGTACTTACTCTGCAGTTTGTAACTTTCCATTTGATAGAAATAAATTGAAATAAACTGTAACGTAAAAAAAAGGTGAAATAATAAAACATAGGAGTTGTTTCCATTTCATGGATTTCAATTTAATTTTGGTTGGATTAGAAAGATTGATTTGATGGTAAAAAAATGTACTGTTTAAAATGTCTATATACCGTGTATAACCAAAAGAAAAGAAAAGAAAATGTTCATGTTTATGTACCGACTGCCGAATATTATTATTTGTGCTTGCAAGTCTCATCTTTTTACGGAGTAGTATTTTCTTGAGAGATTAGTGGTCTGTAGATGAGGATTGTATTGAAACAGGACTATAAAATCTGAATAATCAAATAAATTTTTTATATGTAAAATATTGTGCGCTCTAATATGTTTGATGTCAAGTTCAAACTTGTTAAAAGAAAAACAGTATTTACTAATTCTTTTATTGATCGAGCAAGCAAAACTTCAGCGCATCCGAATGTCAAGCAAAACCACAAACAGCAAGTTTATTCAAAAATAATTCATAAACCTCGCTGAATATAAGGTAAAAATGTCCTTGAGAAAAAACCAAAAAATCTTTCACCGGTGATATCATAAAGTTTTTATGAAAATCTACAAACTTATTATATTCATTCATCCTTATATTTGAAAATAAGATTGTATAAGGGTTGATAGTTTAATAATTAGTAAGACTCATTGTTGACTTGCACGGTTACAATTAAATCTTTTATATTTTCTCATAAATCTTTTTAATAACATTTAAAAAGATTAGGCCACAATTACTCAAGAAATTACTCACAAAATTTCCATCAAAGAATTTAATGGTGAAACCATTGATCACTAATTTCTACTAATAAATAATAACGTGCCTAAACATTACATTGTCTCATCTGGTTCTGTTAACTAGAATTATCATCTCTCATCAATCATCATTATTTATCTCCATTTGCATAATGAGTACTAGAATAATAGTAGTAAACTCGAAATGAGTCGACTCAGTAGCATTGTTGAGATGAAGCTTCGTCCTCCCAAATACTTGATTGTTTCCCAATCTTCTGAAGAGCTTTCATGACGACTTCTTTTGTTACATTGCCAGTCACCGTCACCTTATTCAGCTGTGTATCTACATCATATGTTTCTATATCTGCTCCCCCGTATTAATAATATCACAAAAACAAGATATTATGATTTTCATATATATGGTGTGGTTCTTATGAACAAATACGAATAAATGATCGATTTTTTTTATGTTCTGTTTGGTCGGTAAGAATGGAACATAATAAATATTTATCATTTTTATTTGATTCTTTATATATAAATTTACGAGAAAATAAAAAATAAGTGACTGTTTTCATCCGCAGTTAAATTTTGTGATTGTTTTCGTCAGCGATCACAGAACTTAATTGCTCTATATCAAGTTAAGTTCTGTAACTGATTTAGTCAGCAGTTACTTATTTTGTGGCCCTAAATTTATTATTACTTTTGTCATTTAACAAATTTTGCTATATTTCCGGTTCTTACCTCTATCCTTTTACATAGGATGAATTATGATAACTAATTCTAACTCGACCAACACTTCTCTATTTTAGTAACATACTTGATACTCATTACATAACAATTTCAAAGAGTCTGTAATGATGAATGTAACTATATTTTACTACTGACTAAAAAAGTCAGATCCAAGAGACTTGAATCGAAGACAAAACTGGACCTGGGACTGAGATGACTTAACCATTTGGGAAAAAAAAGAATGACCAAATTGAAAGCGTAGGAAACACAAAGTTAGAGAAAAGTTGAGGATATATGTATTTATACCTTCAATCTTCTTGATGGCTTTCAAAATCTTTTTAATGCATTCATCGCAATGTAAACCAACCTTTAATTCCACCACCTAATTTAAATTAAAATTAAACATAATTAGTCACGCAAAAAAAAAAAAAAATTGTAGAGAAGTTGAGAGATCATCAAGTTTCTTACACAAGTAGCCATGCCGATTGATCGAGCTGAAGAAGTTAGTTTTTCAGTTCACTGCTCAAGAGGAGAATGAACAGGAAAGTGTTGTATATGATTGATGCAGTGACTAAAGCAATGTATGAATTAGGGGGATAATAACTTGGTGGAGTATATGATTCGTTTCTTTCCCTTCTACGAATTTTACTTTGATAAAGTAGCTTTTTTGACTTTAGCTCACACTTATGGACGGCTAATACTATTCCATTATTTTGGTTTTAATCATACAGTTATTTTTATTTTATTGTTTAATTTAAATATTTTATTAATAATTGTAATTTAATATTTTCTCTATTTTAAAATATAATTTCAATTTAATTGTTGTTTAATATCAAAACAGTATGAATTAACTTAATTTTGATCGTACCATAGAATTTGTTTTAGCATATATATTAAGTATTACTAATTTAATCTCATATATTTTTATTTGTATTTAATATATATATATCATTATATACTTTATTATCAATAATAACATATTCATTAATTATTTTATCACATAGAACATATAATATCAATAAAAGAAAAACTTATAATTTTAATAATATAATTTAAAAGGAAAAAAAAAAGATAATAAAATATAGTACTTAAGAATTGGAATGAATATGAAATCTAACATTATATTTAAAATTAACATTTTGAATTGAAGTGAAGTCAACATAATTTACAATTCAAACTCTAATTAAAATATATTATTTTACACTTACTCATATATATTATAGATATTATGTTAATTATTATATTTGAAAATGTATTCCACTTATCCAAAGACAAAGTTAGAGAGACCATACAAAAATAAAATATAAAAAATATTAACTACAAGAAAATATAATAAATACATATAACAGAATCAATCGGACAATTATTAAACTAATCAAACCTAATCAAGCAAATCACAATTTAATAGATTATAATTAAAGATGTTGATTAAATTAATTTGAAAAAAAAATGATGATAAATGTTAGTAACCCCAAAATATAATAGTTGCACAAAAATAACTCAATTAATAAAACAAATAATACTTTGAGCCAAACGATATAATTTTAATTAATTTCATTTGTCTAATTTATAATGTGTTTATGTATATACCTCAAAATAATTAATGGTGATAATATATATTTCAAAGTTTCTTAATATAAACTTAATAATTGTTGTACTTATTTTATGAAATTAATTTTAAATAGGTATGATAATTATGTTAATTAAACTATTAAATATCGCATTTAATTTTTATCCATAATTCCATTAGTCATGCATATAAAATTATTTATTATATTATATTCATATAGTTTATTTTAAAATTTTCTAATTATGGATTTCGTAACTCATAATAGAAGTAGAAATTGGTGAAAATATAAATGGATTATGAGCATTTGATGAAAGTAGAAGTGGATTAGGAAATAATTATAATGAAATTAAATAAATTTAAAGAAGGTAATATTGGAAAGTAAAAGTACGAAACCATGACACAAAAATAAATAAATAAATATATCTTTGTGCTTTTAAATATATAATAGATGTCTTATCAAAACAACGTAGTCCCTCCGGTGATATATCTTACGTTTAAGTTTGTATATTTTTCATTCAAATACAGTTAATTTCAATTTTTCATATAATATTTATATAAATAGTGAGCCCTCTTATTTTTATTTTTTATTGTTTAATGTTTTCTATGACACTAAATTTAATGTAACATCTAAGTTTGTGTCGATGGACTGGACACATGTTAGTTATTGTAGAAAGTATGGTTTCAAAGCTAACTTAAGTTCGTCAATTCAGTCTCAACATCACAGGTTAGGCCGAGATTAAGTTGTTTTCTTTTTGTGTGAAACAATGTCCGGGAGAGAAGGGAATGCATTGAGATCACATTTTCTCCTCCAGTCTAGAGTATTGATGACTATA
Organism: Centella asiatica; assembly: GCA_014636745.2. Lineage (NCBI taxonomy): Eukaryota > Viridiplantae > Streptophyta > Magnoliopsida > Apiales > Apiaceae > Centella > Centella asiatica. The sequence continues at coordinate 52,024,114 of CM025780.1, forward strand.
TCGACACAAAAAGATCTCACTTTCCTGAATTCTTATTTATTAGTTATTCTCATTTGAATTCCTTAACTTGATTTGTCGGATGAGAAATGCGAAACAAAAGAATGATCTTCTTACTTAGATCATACTCTTTGTTTCCTCTCTTCACAAAAATGATGAATTTATTGATTTATCATATCTTAATCCTAAGTCAGGACTAATAGGATTCGAACCCGAGGATTCCAACATAGCGGTGTCCTGATTACAATCCCAAGTGAAAAACCTAAAAATATTTCTTTTCTCCTGGAATTTAGATGCCTATTTTTTGTCTTTTTCTTTTTCTTTTCTTAAGATTTAAATTGGGGAACTATTGTTACATCTCTAGAATAGAATTTCAATTTCGAATTTGTATAGTAACTGTTGCTACTTTCTTGTTGTCCTCTCCAAATTTGGAATTTTTATGTTACGTTCGGTTTTATTATTTTAGAATGAACAAAGTCGACGATTTTTGTTTAATTATCTTTACAAAATACAACATTTCTTGCTCCACTGTGTTCTGCAAAATAAGTTAAAATTTTGATCCTCACTAATTCTCACATGTATTAGCACATTCTAACAAAACTAATCTATTACACACTTTATCATCTTTTTCATTTCAAAACTTCTTATGAATTTTATGTCATCTTTCCATTATATCACTATTTCCTTTTCTTAATCCATTTATTTCAATGCACAAAGAAATCATGAAATTGCAACCAAGTACACCATTAATGTACGATATGCAACAGTACTTCATTTGTTCAACAAAAAAAATAATATTTAAACTTTTGACAAATATTAATATAAAATTTTCTTTTGTAATAAATGTCATTTAAAGATAAAATTAAAAGATTCTAATAACAAATTTTAAAAAATATGATATCGTAATGAAAAAAATAATGTATATATTTTTTTGTACAAATCTTATTTTCAAATGTTAAACCCAAGCTCCCTCTTGTTAACAGGTATGGGGTATATTTAAAACTTTATGCTAATTAAGTAGTAAAATGGTAATATTCCAACATCTCATACACACTTATGTTAAAGCTAAAGTGCTTTTTTATGTCCTTTCTATGCCCCTTATTTTTAAGCACAAGCCCACTAATCTTGTAGCTCAAAGCGGGTATTATGTGTAAAACTCTTCTGTAAAAAAAGGTTAAAAAAAGAAAAACAAAATTGGTTACATGAATGTTTTGGTTTACTTTTCTTATTCGGTGATGAAAACAAATTACATGAACAATAGTTTTAAAATTTAGTACAGGTGCTATATAGCATGAATAAGTGAAAGTAGAAATACAGTTTGGTAAAGAATTGTCATTGTCTTTAAAAGGGATGCTATTTTATTTTGTAACAGAGAGAATGAACTTGGGCCTCATCATCTTAAGCCCATCAATATAGCAGGCCTAAATCGTTACTATCGGGCTGGAGGATTTGGATCCATGTAATGATATCCTCAAGTCGAAATTTAAAATGATTTTTAATCTTGGGCAACTTCTAGGTCGGTCCATGTTCAAGTACAAAATTCTTTAACAGTGTTCGTGTTTTTTGACTCTTCCACATACGTAAATGTATTTTACGTTTGATAAGTTAATGTTTTTAAGTTATTATTTACGAGTTACTATTTTTTAGTATATTCTCAGTACATTTTATAAGTTATTGTTACAAATTACTATTTGTAAGTTACTATTTATAGATTACTAAATTAAAAAAACACTTATAAGAAATACATTTGTAATTAATACACTTTTAAAAAATTTTACACTTCATAATAGATCGGCCAAGAATTATCTCTTTAATCTTAAAGGCTCTCTCCACGAAAACTAAGAAATAAAGCATACTTCTTTGTTAAATCTTAGAGATCTTCTGGCTGGTACAATTTTATTATTATTATTAATAATAATAATTTAGATTCACGATCCTTTAAATACTGGCTTTGCTTTTAAGTATGATACTGCTTTTACATAGTCTAGAATTATTATCTATATATTTACATAATTTATAAATATCGTTTGCAATTTTATGTAAATTAACTATGGCACACAAATGAAATCAAAATTTTCACGTAAAAACACTTAAAAAGTGCTAGTTGAAAGTAATTATTATTTTGTTAATCAAAAAGGTTAATATTGTCAATATAGAAACGTTATTTCCAATAATAAGTATTAGTCATTCTTATACATGCACCGAAAGTTTATTAAATATGGCAATAATTTTTCTAAGGTTCAAACTAATTTCATTCACTAAAATAGAATTACAAGCAAAGAAAAAGGATAAATCTTTCCGGAACACAGAAAACTCAATTACATTACCCTCATAAAAATAATAAAAATTTTAAAAAATATATAATATATCATCTCATAAATAAAATTGATTAAGCAGCAATATTACTATTTCTGGTTTGAAAACATCAAAAACAGAAAATAACTTTTTTATTCGAGTGGTTGTCATTTTCTGATGAAAATGAAGAAGAAATTAGGAAAAGCTAAGGTCTATTTCCCAGAAATAGTCGCTGCCACTTCATAACTTTTAGTGAGATAACAAACCTTTGCTTGAGTCATTATTATCTTCATTTAAATAATTAATGTAACAAAAACTACATTTCCCTTTTTGCGACTAGATGTACACATCTTGTCCGATAACAACATGAATGAAACTTTCTGACAAGATTAGTTATTCCATTAAAAAGGAAATCGAATATATTCTCAAAATTATTTTCTAGCCAATGCAAGAAAATGACTTCGATATTTTCTTTGCTTATAAAGTGATAGCATTTGGGGTCTTCTTATCACTATGATATATGCTCTAGCATAAAATTGTCATTTGCTTGTGGATAAATAAGTTATTGAGGTTGTTGGAGAAATTATGACCAAAAATTGAAGGAATTTAAGAATCACAAATTGGGGGAATCTATAAATAAATTGGATTTTCGGTTTATGTCCTCTGTTTGGGAGCCTTGTTGCATGCCAAGAACAATCCGATGGATCTTCCAACTTGACCTGAAATTACATTTCGATTATTATGCACCCCGAAAGGCATTGATAGAATAAGTCAAGAAATACGTGAAATTCTTAAAGTGTTTTTTATTAAAAGTTAATCCATACATGGATGATTGAATAAAAAAGTAAAATTGTAAAAAAAAAAAATGTGAGCCCTTCTCTTCTTATTTTTGGCTTATTCTATAGATATAGCAATGTCCTTACATTTGAGTTTGGTAGATGATTTTGCAATTGAAGGTTTGCACCACTTTTTAAAATAATTCGATGAGAATCCAAATATTCATATTGAGCTCTTTTAAGTAGATTTGTCACTAAATATCTTTAATTGTCATTAGTATCTTTTTGTAAAGATATAATTACGATAGGTTTCTTCTTATTCAGCCATAAGGTTTACAATCGGATACCTTGTTACTTGTTAGAAAGAAATATTAAAATTACTTTACTGATATACAAATTAATTGTTTAATTGTTGTCCTATTTCAAATGTCAATTAATTTGTATTGAAGATAACTTTTTCAAATCTAATCTTTATTTGTTCATAGTTAAGTAGTTAAGTTAATATAAACTCCAACAAAAATACTGTCGTCAAAATATGTGTCATTCACATTATGGTCAAGGACCAGTTAGTATTTTTATTTTATTTTGTTCAATCATGTTGACCTTTTCATTTTAATTTTACGTATAGGTTAAGTAATTTAAGACAAATGAATTTATTTAGTAATACGCTAACACCTCACCAAAACAAAGACGCACACCACAAATTTAAAATAAAATAAATTCGTACGATGGATCACGTTAGACATGCAATTTTTATGACGACAAAAGATACTAGTGCCATAAAGACAATATATTGGAAAATTTGTTAGTGAGTTATAGTTTTAAAAAATAATTTTTAAGAGATAATTTTTTTATCTTTTTAATGGTACATTTTGTCATGTACATTTATTCTTTTCATTATTATATTTTCAAATTTTAGTATTATTAGAGCTTTTTATGGGTTTTGCTCTTGACTAATTCCTCTTTTTTTAGTTCAACTATTTTATGTTGTTTTCAACATATATTCAATAAATTTCAAAATTTTCCTTGTTTTCCTTGGCCTTATCACATTTTTTGGTTTGTGATTTTTTTCAAATGTTATTGTGAGATTATAATCTTTTACAAATGAATACTATGAGAACATAATTGATAACGGTTATATTACTGGTTTATGTTATTTTCAACTTATATTCAATAAATTTCAAATCCTTCCTTAATTTCTCACTCTTGCCACATTTTTCGGTTTATTTTTTTCAAATTTTGTTGTGAGATTAAAATATTTACAAAGGTTTACTATGAGATTGTAATTGATAATGGTTAGATTTTAATTGTTTTAATGATAATTGTTTTTAGTTTATTGAACCGGTAATTGTTAGATTACATTTATTTAAGACATTTGTGACAATTGATATTATAATTTTATATATGTGATTGGGAGGGAAATTATTTTATCCTTTTATAACTGGCCGAAGATTGCCCTTATTTGTAGATTACTCTGACCTAAAGATACGTGGGTGCAAATGAAAATAATTTGAGTTCAATAAATCAAAAATCTCAATTTATCTATAATTATTTTTATCTATTAAAATATTTTCGAATGGCAAATTTTAAAGAAATTATGAAATAACAACATTTTACTACTAATAATTATCATAATCATAATATTAATAATATTATAATCAATATTATTGCTGTCGTTTACTACTTTATATAAGACTATTTCTTATTAGATAAGATAATAATGTCTAACAACTGTATATAAGAAAATGCAGCAATCACATCAAAAGTCCATATATAAGTATAAGAAAAGTATAAATATTTGCACACAAGCAACTTGATAAAAGTCCATGTAGGTAAACAAAATTAATGATTTTATTGAGAAAAAAGAAGAAAAAAAATAAAATTGTTAACATGTCAAAATTTTATATATTTATTGGTTTGTGAATTTTTCTTGTGAGTTATTTATGTTAAAGATGGAATAGACCCTATCTGGTGTTTTATTTATTCTAGAGTTGCCGCATACTCTTTAAATTTTTAATAAAACAAGTATAAGAAAGAAACATTTATTAATCATAGAGTAAAATAATAAACAAGACATAAGATGTGATAAAAAAATAGAATAGAGTTTCGAACATATACTCGAAAAAAATGTTGTAATCACATCAAGCACTATAATTTACTAAAATTAAATCGTATTATCAATAGCTACTGGGGAGTATAATTTGGTAGTTTTATGGAGCAAGTTGGCAGTAACCCGACCCTTATCAGTTGAGATGAGATTTCAACTTTCATCCATATATCCCCCTTCCCTTCACTACAAATTTACAAGTAGTATCTAAATAGTGACAAACGCCAGTAAAAAAATTTAATCAAAATGAGAATTTATAGTACAATGATTATTACCCCAAATGTTTAGTCTAAATAATGATGAACACCTAAACAAAAAATTAATCAAAAATGAGGATACAATGATTATGACCCCATTTGTTTTAACCGAAAGTTTAAATATTTTAAATTTTAACTATATCTTATATCACAAAAATTTATAATCTCTAACAAAATAAGACTATATCATAATATTATAAAATTAAATAAATAAAACAAACCCTACCGCATAAAAATGAGAACTCAAAATGCAAATAGCGAAGACAAAACATGAAGAAAAAGTAATTTTATTGAACACCAAGCAATACAAACATCATAAACTGGTAACCAATTGGGTATTCCCATTTTGGTTAACAAACAAACACACACACAAACGTAACCAAACAGCCTCTAAACTTTAATGAAATTTAAAACACGCCAACAATAATAGAAATAAAGGGACGAAAACAACAAAGGAATCCCAGCCGTCAATCTTACATCATTCCAAGTGACACCAGTTGATTGGATTGTTTTATTCAAACAGTCAACACCACGATACTGTTTTAGTTACGGCTGCAGCTGATTAAAACCTTATATTGCAAGGACAAGACCCGGCACGGATTTACCGACCCGGTCCGACACACTGCTCTCCCAAAGAGAAGGGCAGTGGAGAGAGGTGATGGAAGGTGAGAAACCCGACCCGTTTCCAAAACGGGTTACGGTGAGGGAAGTGTTGAAGTACTCCCTGACCTGGGTGATTATCCCATCAGTGACGGTCCAGGCGTGGATCCAGGAGATTTCGCGGGTTTGATCACAGCCCTCGACGAGGACGGTTGATCCGAAGGCGTCAATTGATTGAGGGACGAAGTCGAAGGATTCGGACGATGGAGATTCAGTTCCGGTGAGAAGGCGCATCATAAACTGGTGGGAGGGAGGGCCATGGAACCACCACTCGAGGTCGGCGGCGAGGAGTTTGTGGACGGTGGCAACGTCTCGGTTGCTCAGCGCTTCATACAGGGCGCGTACCACTCCCTGGTTTTGGGATTCCTCCAGTGCTTCCTGAGAGTTAGCCAGTTCTGGTCAAAATCGAACCGAAACTAGTAAATTCTAGAGAGAGAAAGTCGATGAGAGAGAAGAAAAAAGGAAGAGAAGAAGAATGTGATTTGTTGAAGATAAGAAATTGATTATATAGAAACTATGAAGGGTATAATGGTAATTGAGGATGTAGTGGGATGGAGGAGATGTGGGGTTTCGTGCGGTTTGTTGACGTGCTAAGTTGTGATTCGCAATTGTAATCCGTGGGACCTACAGGAGGATGTAATCTGGTAGTTTTCAGCTTTAACGAGTCAAGTTTTCCGACTGAAAACCTAATCAGACGGCATTAGAATTTCTCAATTTAGGTGTGCCGCTACAGAAAATGGAAAAAGGAAGCTAATTTTAAAAACACTTCTAATTTTTGATAATGATCGTCTCATGAATTTCTACCCATATACACGAATCTGTATGCTGTGGCGGATTCAAAAATATAATAATGGATGTGTTAAAATAAAAATTTTAAGAGAACAATATAATTTTTTTCGTACTTATAATTTTATTTTTTTTGGCACTTAAAATTTTTTCTTAAAAAAATAATGAAGGTGCGCGGGTCCTTACGCAACCCCATAAATCCGCCCATGTCTGTATGTATGTTTTTAAATGTATGTTTTTCTTTTAAAAAATAGTACTACAAATTTTTGAATGCGCACGAAAATTGTTAAAATGATAAGTAACAATGGACAAACAGAGGGAGTACTTCCTCCCCTGTCCTTTTTCATTTAATGGCACATTATTAATAAAATGTATACATTAGTTGTAACCAAAAAACATAAAAATGTATACGTTAGTTATTCCTACTCAATCATATGCTACATTGTGTTCATCTTTTTTTTTTTTTCTTTTTTTCTTTTTGTGTATGTGTTGTAAATCTTCCCTACTCAAAATATATAACGATAACAAAACTTGGGTGAAAATTTGAAAACGATACTTCATCCACTTTATAATAAATGATATTTTAATTATTTATTTATATATTAAGAAAACTAAAATTTATACTAAAATTTTGATAACTTGATATTTTTATTCTTCATCAAAAGTATACAAAAGGATAGAATATAACACAAATAAAAAGAATGTGAGAGAATAATTATTTTAATTACTCAATAATTCACTCAAGAAAAATTTATAAGTAATAAATTTTTATGAAGATATAAAATACAAGTTATTATGAAGAAAACAAAAATTAAAGTTTAAAACGTCGCTTATTACAACGGAAGGAGTAGTATTTGTTGTTAAATAATTTATTTAAGAACAAGTCTTATTGAAATACTAGTTAAACTTTACATAAATTGAACAGTCAGCATTTGGGACTGATCAACTGAACGACTATAGGAAGAATACTTGAAAACTCAACAAACAGTTCCTCCTCAGATGGACTTGGATGTGAACGAGTAAAAGTTTGCGCATCGACAAATTCAACCACATTTAAACGGTCTTCTGAAAAAACAGTATAATTAGTCAGATGCTAAAAACATGTAATTGAAATTAAATGAGATTAATAAAGGAGTAAAACATTATTTGGTGAAAAGATAAATGAGAACTTTCTATAAATCTGAATTATGATTATTTAAGTTTTCTTATCGTGACTGAGAAAGAAATAATTAAGATTATCAGTTACTTCATCCATATCGTCGAATAGGTCATTTTAGAAATTCACACATATATTAAGTAATCATCAGTTATTATATAATTTTAATTAGATACTAAAACTAATCACACATGTTTTCGATGAATATATTTACTTGTTTGTGCTCTTTTCATTAAATGTTCAATTTTTTTGTTTATGATGATCTTTGATAATTAGTATTAATTAATTCGACAAAAGAGATTTTTTTAAATGTCTTTGAAATGACGGAGAGAACATATCTAAAACTCTAAAAGTATTGAGCAAAAATTATTTATGTGTATTTTGATATATCATTAGGATGATACTCCGTAAGATAATTGTATCCTTAAAAGACAATCGAATCCGATTGTTATAAGAAAAGAAAATAATAGATAAAAAAAATTAAAGAATGTGAATACCTTTTTCTTTAACCTTGGTTTTTTGTTTTGTTCAACAAATCGTTTGCTTTTGGCATGTTTGTCCGGTGTTTTGCGTTCGAGATAAATAGCAAACAGTCTGATAAGGTTATAATTTATTATTTCCTTATGAAAAAAGAGTTTTACATGAAAAGAGATTTATTTTAAAAAAGACTTACGTTTACTTAAATTTTTAATTATGATGCTAATTTCAAAAAAATCTGGAAAATGTTATTTTATTTTATTATTAACTGCACAATTTTAATTTCATAAAACAGAGACATTATTTAAATATATGATTATAAATCAAATATACTGTGAAAACCTTAAATATAACTAGGGAAAGATTTTTTTTGATTTGCCGTTTGCGCATGTTCCGACGCGGAAATAATTAAAGGGCCTAAATAATGGGAAGTGGGATCCTTCGATTATAATGAATGAAGCAACTATGGCATGAGTATAAAGGAATATACTACATAGAGTATGTTCCTAGTGAAGCATTTCTCTATACAAAATGCTCCATAAATACCCAAAAATTATACACAATATTTAGATAAATTTTTCTAGCCATATACTATACTAACTTCTTTTCTCTATATGTTTATATACGGATTTGACCTCAAAATTTCCTATATATAAATTAAATTAAATTAGCTCATGCAAAATACAGAAATTTGTCGTAATAATGATATATATCATAAGACTTTTTCGCATGGTACCTTTAAGAAATAAGGACGAAATTAAGATTGTATTTTGAGGGGACGAGGGGATAAAATAGAAATAGGGGATACCAAATCCTCAATATATTTTTTTTAATAGAGCACGTGCACGTTAATACTCAAATTCAAATTATAAGTCGAGAGATGCGCAGAAACAAACTGTATGATAAGGGACTTGAATGTAGTATATAAAACTTTCAAAAAATGTAATAATAATATTTACAAATTTAACAAAATATGTATTTGTGTTACCACATTCCAAGCACATAAAAAATCGAAAAGAGATTTACTACCTCATTTTTGAATTTTGGGACTGACGTGTCGCATGCAAATTTTTCATTCGACTTACTCATGAGTCATGGTGACAATGAAGTGGCTAACATTAAAGCGATTAAGGTTTGTATTTACCTGTTTGAAAATGTGTCTTTAGTACATTCAAGTAAATAAACTTAACAGAGGTAAAGAATGACATAAAAAATTAAAATAAAAAAAGATTAGCGTAAGAAAATAATAATTGTGACTTAGTACTATATTTACAAATACTCTTAAAGATATTGAGTTCACTTGATTAAAATTCTTAATTTTGAGTTTTTGTAGCATAAAAAATATTGTGAGATTACTCACTCAAAAAATTGACCGATAGAATTACAATCTAAATTATTCGAGATAATTAAAATATTCCCTGACCTACTAAATTAATCATATATGTTTCTAAGGGATATAATTATATTAGAAACATCAAAACAACGATTTGTAAATATTTAATAAATTATTAAAATTTAACAGAGTTCACTAATATAGAAATTTAATCACCTCTCTTTAAAAAGTTATCAAAAGAGAGAAATGCTACGAGAGAGAATAGTAGATAGTAGATGGAGTAGTTTATCTCCACTCTCTGCATTTCTATTGTCTTAAAAGAACAGACACTACCGTCCACGAGTTCCAGACCGTAGTGTTTTTGGTCAAAAGGAACTTCGCAAATCACTAATCACAAGTCAAAATCAACACTGCGTGGAGTGTGCATGCTCCAGCCTGCAGTTTAATGAATGCTTTGATGAAAACAAAATTGCTTGCGTTCTCTGGTCCCATCTCCCACCAATAATATATATTCCATCCCCCCTGGTACGATTTTCATATTTAATATTTTTATTTATTCATATATGAATCGACTCATGCGATATATTATATCCCACGAGAATTTAGAAGGATAATTTCTTATTTTATCTTTTTTTCAATACACTAATTTAATTTTTAATTTTTTATAATATTTATTATAAAAAAATAAATAAATAATTTTAAATTAATATTTATTATAAAATAATAGTATTAATATTATTTTTTAATAAATATATAATTTCAAAAACCACATATAAATCTGAGCGAATATACTCCATTCATATCATGTATAAATTGATGATAAAATTAATGTTATTAACATTTAACAAAGTAGTATTAAACAGAAACTTCATAATTTTACTGTAATGTTTAGCTTCCCGTATGTTTTTAATTTATACATAGGACAAATAAATTTAAGACATGCGTTAAGCTTGGCTGATCACACGGTTTTAATCTCCTAACATAATGTTTTTTTACTTATAATAAGAAATGATATTTTATACGCTTTTTGTTCCAAAAAAAATAAGTAACATTTGGGAGTAAGATTTATTCTAAAAATTATATATGTATAATTTCTCATTATAATACTATATTTTTTTTAATATTTATCATTACAATCGTCTTATCTCATATCTAGTTGAACATTCATAATAAATCTCGTGTGAAAAATTCATTATTTGTACATACGTTTCTCAGTCAAACATTCATCTATTATTTTTGTTAAAAGTCTATATATTGTTTTGTTTTAATTAGTGTCCACACCATAATTACTGTTGATGTGGAGAGTAATTTTATAACTCCATAAAATAATATTATCTCTATTCTTTTTTATATATCATTTGAGCGAAAAACACGATTATTAAAAAGTGCATTAATTTTATTTTTAATTGATTAAAAAATTTATAAAAACTCAATATTACCCTTTGAAAATTTATTGAAAATAATGAAAGAGAAACAAATTAGTATTAAGAAGGGTAATATATAAAATTAAGTAGCTAATACTTCCTTGAAACTTACAAATTACGTGTAAAAAAGAGTATGTTTTTCTCTCTAAAAAGATATCTAATTATGAATAGAGGGAGTACAAATTTTACTTCGCCGAAAGTTATATAACTTGTATATCATTAAAAAAATAATGACACACATTACAAAAATATATGAAATTTTGCATATTCTATTATTTTTATCCATCTAGTTAAATTTTTTAAAAACATTGCAAAGTACCAAAAAATTACTACGGTCTAAAATTTTAAAAATATATTGTAGCTTATTTCCCATAATACTCTCTCTATATTTATGGTAAAACGTAGAATGGATCTACAACTTATTTTTTTATAATTCTATCAACACGTGCTATGTTTAATTTGAAAAAAATTTAATTGTATTGATTGAGAAAGTATGTCAAAACAATATAACAATATGAATTCTTTGAATTTTTTAAACTCATTTATATAGCTTTTGTAATAATTTTATAGTTAATCTTAATATTTGAAAATGTACTAATTTTATATAGCTATAAAAATCATGTTACGCACCACAAAAAGATGAGAAATTTAAGTATTCCTCAACTTTTAATTTTTTTTTATTTTACTTTTTTAATTCATACTATTAACTTTTTTAAATAGATTATGAATAAATAAATATAGAAATAGTGAATATGATAAGAAAAATAAAGTACACTTCAATTCTGTTAATCTCGTACAGGAGAAAGGATATCCAAAATTGTGGTATACGTCCGATAGTATTCCTAGACCAGCTTCAGCCTCCGACCATTTCTATGTCCGGAGTATTATTTTAATGACGAGAACTCTATCACGTCTTCTTTACTTTAATTTTAAACTGTGAGATGATTTTTTGCTTTTATGTAAATTAAAATATAGATTTATCGAGTATTAATGTTATAGTGATTCGTGACATGTTTAGAAGATAATTGTATTTGTTACTATATAGTATAATAAATACTTTTTTATAGCAGCATAATGAATTTATCTTTCTTTCTCAAAATCCCAAGATTTTAAATACTACACTTGTAATAAATAAAGTTGCTAACAAATAATTTCAATATTTACTACACCGTATAAAAGGATTTGAAAATAAAACAAAAGTGTACTTTGTTGTGAAATCTATTGTACTTTAAAATTACTACTCTCTCGCACAATCACGAACTGCAATACATTTCTTTTAAAAACAAACATATTTGAAAATTTTGTAAAAAGGTAAAAATTTTGAGGGAAAAAAAATCCCCACTTATTTTGATATGTGGTTGTGATTTGATTAGCTAGTCTTCACAAGTTCACTCATATATTTTCCACAAATTTAGTCAAGAATATTATGCTCGTAATGCGGTAAAACAGAGTACAAATTTTAATATTTATATTAAGGAAAACATAGCATATTGATTTACGTTCAAAGAAAAAAGATAATTTACCAAAAATAAAACAGACAAAAATGGTGTAGTTGGTGAAGTTCTATGACACTCATATCACCCGTCTTTGTCTGTATTACCCTCTCCGTTTAAAAAAAAAATGAAAGTGAAGAATAAATTAAATATTTTTTAAATAAAATAATTTTAAGAAGATAATTTTATGTTATATCATTACAACTAGGTCCCTAAAACCAGCTCTTTTAGAATCTTATACTTGTATTGTTGAGTTAAAAGCGTTAAATCTATAATTATTCTTTTATATGCGATATTTTGTAATTCGAGTAATATAATATTGATAGATTTTATTATTAAGTTGTTGATATTATACATTACATATAAATAGGAACAATATAAGATCTTTACCACTCTAAAACTTTATCAAAATGATACCGTTATTTAAAATTTCGTAAATAATACAAATAAAATCAAATAATATTTTGCAAGACAAAGAAAGGAATAAACCAGCATTAAATTTAGTAATTTATTTAGTCTTATAGTAACTGCACTGTTGCAAAAAAATTTGTCAAGGCCGATTAATTATTCAGTTTAGGTGTTATACGATTTTTTATTACCTAATGTCTTATTATTTAACTTTAATTAATTTCAATTATTTAGTAAATAAATTTTATTCAAGCCAACCCTTAAAAAAAGACCAAACCATGCAAACGGGCGAAAAGGAAAAGAAAAGAAAGGCAAAGGTGGTCAAATAAGATCTGCAAAACGCTGTACCTTAAAAATAAATTAAAAAAAATACACAACGCACGAGGGGTGGTGGTTCTATCTAGGATTAATATTTACTAATTTAACATAAATCCACATTTATTAACTTTTTTTTTTAATGCGTAATAGGTAGTATAACCTGAGGCTTAATTAAGATAATCTGAGTCAACAAGATAGTGATTCTGCTTTGGGTTTTTTTTTTAATTTGTAAGCCATTTTTTTAAAAATTATAATAAAATGATATGATAACATTTTCCCTTTCATAGATTTTTCATCATATAATAAATATGAAATATATTTTCTTGAAAATATATTTCACTTTAAAACAACAAAAAGTAATAAAAAATAATTTTTATAAATTAAACGAATTCAATATTATTTAATGGTTAACTTAGAGAGACATTATTAAAGCATTGATATGTCACTGTAAAATACATGATATGCGCACAATTTTAAAACAAAAAAATGGTAATTATTGTAATTGGAATTTTGAGATATTTCTGGCAATTTTCCGTTTCGTGGTAAGAAGCCACTATGGTTTGAGCAGCCAATTGATTGACGCAATCCATCACCGGCCCGTCGCAAAGAATTTGGTGGTGGTTCCTTTACAGTCAGATGCACGATTCCATGTCACATGTGCGTTTTGTGGAATGATGACAATTGATAATTTCATACGTTTATTTATTTACATTTTTAATAAGTGGTCTTTAAGTAATTTCAGTTGATCTAAATCATCTTTTATTCATGCTTTTTCACCGATTCTAACTCAAAAATTACACATCCACACTAATGAAAATCAACCAAAAAAAAAAAAAAAAAACTTTGCTCTAACTATGGCATAAACTTGGTAATTGCAGTGTTTAAAATCTTAATGTAGGTTTAAAATTAGATCGTTTATTTTTTTCGCGAGACGAGTTAAACATGTTTTGAATGAGTGGAACATGAACTTATTTACAAACAACTCAATTCATTTCCAACCCTAATTTTAACCATTATGATAAGGACTCATTGGAATAATAGATAATTTGATACAATAAATACATATCAATTTTATTCAACATATTAGATTGATAATTTAAGTTTTTTCAATTCAATTATAAATACTTAGTAGGTTGTTAAATAAACATGTAACATAACCGACTCTAAATTAGAAAGTAGCATCTTTAAATTTTATATATAAAAAATACTTATTACTTTTAGAGGTTGTTTGTTGGAGTTGAAATATAAACATACTTTCCATCGTGTTTTGACCTCTTCGAATTATTTCCGTATACTAAAAAAACAATGAATGTAGAAAAGAAAATGCATGTTCTCTTGAAGACCACAAATTCATCTATTTATAGATTTAAAAAATAAAATATTTAAATTAGGTGTGGCATATATAATTGCAGTAGCAAATCATTTATTCGGGTCATGTACTTTTTTTAATTATATGATCTCCACGCACATTTTGAGTTCGAATCGATCTCATCAATACGTGTTTCTTTAAACTTATTTACTATAAATAACTGTGGTTGCAAGTGTTATTTATTTTATGTAATTTTAATTTTTTATTGAGAATACAAGATGTAACAGTTACTTTTTTAACATCTGAATATCCGAGAGAGATTACAAATATGTTGAAGATACGAGAGAAATTACAGTTATATATAAGAGATAATTTTAATAGATATAAAATAGTGGTAGAAATCACCACAATCACCGTATAAAATAGTGGTAAAAGTTACCACAATCACTTTAATAAAGAAAAATAATGACTGTTTATTCAGCAGTCACTTATTTTTCTTTTTCTCTTTTTTATTAATATAAACTTTTGATTAAAATATTTTTAATTTCCAATATATATTAAATAATATAAAATACTTTACACTAGTTAAATGTAACTTAAAAATACGTAGAATAACAATTATTTTTTGTTGGAGAGAGTATTTGTTATGGAATTTTGACTCATAAATACAATCTTGGTTTGACACGACGATCCTGATCCAAGGGTTAGGAAATAACCTCGATTAAACTGAGGTTGTTTCTCATGGAAGAAGTAGATTTTCAAAACTTAAATCAAATAAAACAAAATATAAGTGGAAAAATGACACAACATTCCACTACACGAGGGAAACATTATCTTTCAAAGTAAAAATTTAATGGTACCATATACTTGGTATTCACCGAATATTGTAACAATAGTATAGCCTTTTCTTGTGTGTCTATATATATATATATACACTCTCTCTTAAAAAAATTGAAAAATTTTGAAGAAATTTTATAGCTTGGTATTTAAGATTGAGGTCCTGAGACGTACTTATTAGTCTTAAATTCAATCATTACAGTAAAATAGGGGTTTCCTCTCCTTTTCTATATGAGGTATTCTTCTCTTATTAGAATAAAATTTGAAATTGAGATTGTTGATATAATACATTAGTAAATTGCAATCATATTCTTTGAAAGTGATAAAGTATAAGTTTATTTATTTGAGGAACTCGATTTCTCTTATATATTAAGCAAACAAATATTATTTTCTTTATTCTAAAGTTTTCAGATCTGGACAAAATATAATTTTCAAATAAATAAAATGTAGCAATCACAAAGAGTTGAATAACAGATTGCAAATAAAATCTTTTAAGGTGCCCAAAATAAAAATCGGGTACAGTATTTTCGACAAAATGATGAAGGGTGATAATGACAATTAGTGATAATGAAACTCCTCTATAAAAAAAAAAACAGTAAATAAATAAGTTAATCTCTAGTGAAGTTCCCACCAATTAAAGATATTTAAATGATTGATTGATTGTAATATCAAAATCTCTGCCACCAAACATTGGCCTGTCACTAACTCATAATTAATAAGATGTTTTGGCCTCAAACTGAAAGGAGTTAGCGATTAATAGATTATATATTTAGTAGCATTCATCCTAATCAACAACTCCACTGTCCTCTTCAACAATAATTAACATTATAATAAACAACTGGATGGAGACACAATATATTTTAGAAGTTTTAAATTTTTATAAAACTTACACTAATCACTTTAACTTAAACCCTCATTCTCTACGTCAATAGAAACTAGTTAATATCAGGCTGGTCAAAGACTAGGTTTATATTTTGTCTCAAAAAAAAGATTAGGTTTATACACCTATAAATTGATTGATTTATTTTATTATATATATACACCTATCAATTTAAGATATGCATAATGAGCAAAAAATCCGAAAACCTTACATCCAAAACTCTACTACCATTTCATGTGATAAGGTATTGAAAAGTATGAACTCCTAAATAGAGATCCCAACTACTCTATAACATACTTAGATTAGTAATTTGTTATGCAGTTAAAAGCTTGTAGAAACGATTATCCCTTGTAAAAAGGAAAATCTAAAATTAATTCCAAGGTATTCCCCCTTAATCTTTTTAAGTAATTATTATTGAGACAATTACATTTTTTTATTTCCATAATATGTCTCACCATTTATCACATGCTTGTTTAAGTGCATTAGTCACTTGCACAAGATTAGAGAAAAATCCCAGTCACTTTGTGAAAACAAATGTTGTTGTTTCTAAAAGTTGATCAAATGTATTACTCCGTTTATTTTTAAATTAGAAATATATATTGTTTTTTTAGTTATTCTAATATTAGAGCTACACTTTTATTTTTAACCTAATAAAATTATGAAATTTCTTAAGTATCATTCCACTACTCTAACTGAATTTATCATCTCTCAACTATTCCAACTAACTCTATTATCTTCATTACTTAATGTTCATATTATAACTATGAGTACTATTATTTCAAATAACATGTACGAATATATTTAGAACATAAAATTATCTTTAAAAATCATCATTTTAGAAATATATATTTAATTTTAGAATGAAAAGAGTATTAATTGTTATTTAAATCATATATATATATATATATATATATATATATATATATATATATATACACATTTATGAGAATGTTATAAATACTAACAACTTGCACAAACATATGTAACAAATTATCAACTATTAAATTTTTAATTGTGGATCTATCAAGATTTACTAATGTGAATCTGTCTGTCCAATCGATTTTCTTGAGTGTTTGTTTCTTTATGACATGAAAGAACTGATTAATCAACAATTCAAAGTGATTTTCTTGCGTCTTTTTGATAAACCAACATTTATATATAAATGTAGGAGGATTTTGTTGGGAAGTTAAGAAGTCATTTTGACATCTTTTCATCTACAAATAATTCTCGATATGAAAACACAGATACAAAAGACTCATATTTGAATAGGAAAAAGAGTGTATCTGCAATATCCCAAATGAATTGGCTTATTCGAAAAAGGCCCTATGTAGTTTAGCCACATTAGTTTATGCACATTTATTTGTGTATAAATTGGTGTCTATAATATCACTTTACATCTAATACTCTATATTTCTATTTTTATTTGTAGTTTGATTTTTTTATACGCCGTTTTAAGTGAATTTTTTTATATGTTAAAATTTTTATTTTATTAAATTTTTTTATTCATACTAATCTTCATTTAACATATTTTTATTTATTAATTTTTAAAAAATTAAATAAAATATTTAACATGTATAAAAATTCAATAAAAATAACGTAAAAAAAATTAAATTACAAATTAAAAAAAATGGATGGAGTACATCTAATAATTGCATAGGTCGAAAGTTTGGCTTCGATTATGATCTCTAGTGGGCCCCGTACATGTCGTTGAAGAAACTCTTGCACCAACCGATGATTCTGGAACACCAGAAACATGAAAATGGAATCGTTGATTTCTATACGATTATACAACGAATAAAATCAATAATTACCCTGATCAATCAATTAGACTTTTTTAAATATAGAAATTTAATTATCACTTGCACCTTTTTAAATATAAAACTTTAATTAACAAAAAGAATCTAATATATGAGATGGACATAATATCAATATTGTCAAACAAAATAGTACTGTCTGGATATTAAATGCCACTTCAAGTATTAATTGTCTTATAGCTATAATTGAAAATTGTTGTTAGATTTATATGCTCCGGCAATAATGATTTTTGTCTTGTCAATATCAGCCACTTATGTGCTGTGGGTGTGTTTGTGTGAGAAAATATATGCATGTGTACATATTTGATCAGTTTCAAAAGACTAATTTTAACTTTTAAAAGGTGATTTCTTATCTTCTCCAAATGAAGACGGATGTGATTGATTTGATATAATACTATAATAAAAAAATTATGTAAAAAGTGATATTTTTTCAATGGACGGAGGGAGTATAAATTATTAAGAGGTAGTTCGTTTCTTACTTTTTACAAAATTAAAAGTTACTTTTCAAAAATTGAGTGTTTGTTTTTTACTTTTTCTTTCCGACTCAATTTGTAACATTAAGCTAAAATCAAGAAGCAAAGAATTGCTACTTTCGAAAAAGTAAAGATTTTAACTTTTGATTTTTAATCGAAAGATAAATTTTAACTAAAAATCATAAGCAAATAATAAGAAACGAACATGCCTTAAATCTTAAAATTTTAAAATATATTTTCTAAAATTTATCATTAAAATCTTCTTATCTTATATATAATAAATTTTATTAAAAAAATTATTACTCAAACATATAATTATTAATTAAACAAGTAATATTAATATCAGTAAAAAAATTTAGATGTAACTTTTTTTATGGGAAAAGTGAAATAGTGGAAGTAACACTCACAAGTGCATTATCAACGCAAATATATATTCGGTATATCAAATATCCAAGTCAATTGAAGGTTGAAATAGTGGAAGTAACACTCACAACTGCATTATCAATGCAAATATATACTTGGTATATCAAATATCCAAGTGAATTGAGAAGCACCGTAATAAATTGTGTCCAAACAAATAAACACCTACATCATTTGTTTTAACTTAAAATTTTAATATTTTAAATTCTAATAGTATAATTTATATACAAAAATTTAAAATTTCTAAAATTTAAACTGAAACAAACGGAATTATCCGATTCAGCGAATGCCGAGAGTAACTGATAAATCGAATGCTTACTCTTCTCCTGATCGAACGAGTATATTAGGATGCCACTATAGAGGAATAACAGTCAAATCGCCAAGAAATTAAAGATATTTCATCTTAAGGATCAAACAAATAAAGATGTAAGGAAGAAATAAAAGCATTCAAATTTGATAATTGTACAGAGGCTAAACAACATTTCAGCTGGCAAACTGTAGAAAAAACTTAAAATTTCAATTCCCTCGAAAAAGAATTCAATGGGATCCTCAAACGGTGATGGTCTTTCAGGGATAAGAAAATTGTTGAAGAAAAGTGGACATGAAGAATGTACACGAGAAGTATTACACACATTCTAAACAAACTCAAAATACACATAGATTACACAGGGAAGAGCAGCATCTCATAATGAATTCACATCAGCATTAATTGTGTTCTTTCAACTGGTTTCTCTTTGTATTAGTGAAGGAGAAGGCGGTGTCATAATTCCGGCCTTACCTTTTGTATCGTATTCTTCTTCTACCATCGGCAGCTGTCTGGCAGGGCTTCGATATTCATTTGAAAACCTGCTTGGACTTGGAGAGTTTGCTTTGTACACCTGGGGTGGGGAGGTCATGTTACCATAAGGAGAACCACCTATTGTATCATATTCTCCTTCTACCAGTGGAAGTTGCCTGCCCGGGCTACGATACTCATTTGCAAATCTGCTCGGACTTGGAGAGTTTGCTTTCATAATCTGGGGTGAAGAGGATGTGTTCCCAAAAGGTGAAGCCGAGCCAGATCTAGTATGAAAACCTCCATCTTCACGAGGCAAAGGAGAAATTGTTGATAGGGCATTTTCATCCTCTTGTTTTCTGTAAAACTTATCCTCTACAATATCATAAGCATTCCCAGTTCGGACTTCCTGAGCGAGGGTACACCAGCAGCAACAAAGCCACAAGGCACAATCCGCAACAGCTGGTTTGCCACAGCAGGAATTATATGGTGGCAAATTGAATCTTTTCCTCATTTGCATTCTCCAAAAACCACCATATAGTAAACCAAAGATACATAGGAAAACCCCAGTAAGCCCCAATGCCTCCCTGGCAGCTTCGTCGTTGATATTAATGGCGGCCAAATTAAAAATCCAAAATGGAGCCAAGCAGAAGAGAAGAAAAGTTGCAATGTGAACATACATGTTACCAAATCCAAGTCTCTCCATATTCCATCCAAAAACACAGAAACTACAGAACAAAGATAAATACGCTAGAGAAATGTCATTCCAGATATCAAATATTCCTCCACTCCACTGAGGTCTAGTTTCAACAGTTCTTCCCTCATCTCTAATAGCAAATGAAAAAGTCTTTTCAAACGACTTGGATCTCACCTGGCTTGTGCCAGAAGAGTTGCGCTGAAGTTGTTGAGCTTCTTCATCCAGCTCAGTATGATAGTCTTTTCCAAGGGGGCTAATGATGGTGTAAAGACCAGCAATTGCAGGGGCTCCAATTGCAAACGAAATTGTTATACCAACCCCAATTGCAGGACGATCTGATCTTTTGTATCCAACGTTAAGACCGCACAAAGCATATTGTGCAAAACAGTTAAGATTGAGAAGGATTATAACAACCATCATGTGTGTCCATTCATTTGGTTTATAAGTCCCGTTCTTGCAGTAAATCTTCCGGAGTCTGGAAATGTCTTCTGATCTCCACCTGAACAGAAGCACAAGGTGATGCAACCGTTGCGGGTGTTGATACAGACACATAAGGGTAAATAATGCATTGAGAATTTGATTATTGACTTCAAACCAGGCATTTCGCTGGGATTTTTTAGGCAACGCACCGTTCAACATACCAGTCATAACTAGGAACAAAATTGCACCGGATATAGCAACAACTGTTATCCACACCAAAAGAACCATGTTCATAGGATCCTTTATCCATTCTTTACAGATCTTCTGAAGGCTAATCCAATCAATTTTCCGACTAAAAACCCTACTTAAGCGTTCTCGAATAGCTTGACTACGGGAAGAAGGTACAGCGCGTGAAAGTTGATCTCTCCCAACTGCAATCCTCTGAAATTTTGCAGATGGAGATTCCAAAGAACCAAAATTGAGGAACTTCAATCTGTTGGCAATAAAAGTTAAGCTACCATCAGAAGGACTATTACCATCATCATTGTTGATTAGCTCTCTTTGAGATATTGAGATTTGTAAAGAGACAGGCCCTTTGACGCTGTTACCACCATTAGATTCATCAGCCCCTCCATTCTGTTCACCATAATTAGTTGAAACCATCCTTTTTCTTCCTCCAGAGATCCAAAAAAATCCAAAAGTTTTTAAGGTCAAAATTCACAGTCAGTCTCCTGCTTCTTTGCAACTCAACATATCCTCTAATTGAAGAGCTGCTAGCAGTTTTTCCCTAGGTCTATTACTTCATAATGATCCTGATTTTGATATACCCACAAGAAAATTCACAAAACAAAGTAAATTAAAAATCACAAGAAACCCACATAAAATCAATAATCAACAACTAAACACATAAGAATATGGACATAATAATGAATCTGACTATCAATCAAAAAGATGGGCAATCCCAATATGCTACACAGAGACCACTTATACACAATTAAGCTTGAAATTATAGGTTTTGCAACTTTCCCAGATCAGTTTCTTGAACTAACAACATATTGCAAAGTCAACGACCTGAAACTTCATATAATCGTTTAGAACAAGTATAATCTCTTCTGAGAGCAGAAAAAAACAAAAATTTTGAACAGAAACAAAAATTATGAAGATCAATTAACTAAAAGTAAAGACATGGTATGAAAAGTACAGAAAAGATCCAAGACCTTAAAGAAGAGATTACCTGGGGAAGGAGAGGAACCAAAAAGAACTTGTAGATGAAAATGAAGTGGCTGTTGCTAGAATAATCATCAATAGTTAGTTAATTAGTAAATAATTGGTGACTTTATTTATTATCTTCTTTGATTCTTTCTTTCTTTCCATCTGGTGGCTTTGAAAAGCTGACGAATATATGACCATAAACTAAATGATATGTGGGTGGCTAAAAGTCTAAAATACAAGAATAATAATACTGAAAATTTATAATACTGGTTGTTGATAATACGACGTGGTTCTGTGTTCTGTCAAAGGACCAAAAAGTCAAAAGTGAAGGGCTTGCCTTGTAATTTCAAACACCCCATTTTCATAATTCTAGCAAAAAATAAAATATGTTTTTTAAATTACGATCAACACATTTATTATAATAACTCTATAGTTTTATATTTATGTCGATAAAAGAATTGAAAATTAATATTAATGACCGTTGACCAAATCTAAAATTTATGAATTACCATATGTAAATGTAAAAATAAATTCATATCGAATTCTTGCGACTTGTAATCGATTTGCATCAAGAATTTATAGCTATGAGCATATTATGATTTCAGTCAATCTTGAAATTCTTGGTGTATAGTGCTGTAAAAATTTCAAAAGAGCAACACAAAGAGTTTATCGACAAAATCTAAAACACTACAGTTACTTTTGATATTGGCCCTATTTGTATCATATTCTGAAAATGATAGATTTTGAACAATCATAATGTAATGATAATTTTAAAAGCAATTTTAACTGGTAAAAGTCGATATTTATGTGTTTATCATAGATCGAAACTATAAAATCATTAATAACAATTTGGAAGCTCCGATGCGCCTAACACGCCAAAATCAGCCCAATCATGTCGTATGAATCATGAAATCTAACTAAATTACTGATTAGATTTTACCTAAATTATAAATTTGCAGTACAATCTTGAGATAGTATCAGTATACTTTATGCTCTTGTCTTGGAGTTTAGATCTGGAGAAACAAGAAAAGAAGAGAGAAATTTTTTGAAGAGGATGTCTTTGAGTTTTAAAGGAGAGAGAGGAAGAGGAAATCAATAATTATTCATTAGTTTATCTTTTAGCTTTTTAAGGAAAAAAAAGAGGATTTGGAGAAAAAATCTTTAGCTATATTGTTTAAAGATCTTGGTGAAAGAAGGGAGAGGAAATAAATTTTTGAACTTTTTCTTTTTTAAACTTTTTTTTTCTCTTCATTAAAAACTTTCAGATCACTACCTAAGAAAACCAGAATTTATACTTTAGAATTCAGAATCTAAACAAGCCAACCTATTGTTTTAGAGGAAGATTCATATTGGGTAAAAAAACACCACCTGCTTTGGAAATCATAAAATGTTGATGAACTTACAACCGCTTAATTACATGTTGATGAACTTACAACCGCTTAATTAAACAAACTTACAACCGCTTAATTACATGTTGATGAACTTCGATGGTAAACTTCTGCAATACACCAGTATTTACATATTCTGTTTAAGTGCTGTATATATCTGTATGCAACAGGAAAAAGAAAAAGTGAACGAAATTTTCAGTAATTCAATCAACCCTACGGTTTTCGGTTAATGAAATTTTAATGCATGGAACATGTAAAGCGTAAGTTTATTGAGTTCGTCAAAGCCTCACTCGGATTAAATACCAAAGCCAATACACACAAAATACAAATACTAAATGCCAATCAATAACCATAAAGCTGGTAACACAATACAGCGCAAGTAAAAAAGAAGTGCAAATCATACATATTCAAATACAATCATATTCAAGTAAGATCATCCTCCTCCAGCTCCTTGGCCTTCAGCGTTTCCTTCACTCTTAATAAGAGGGTTGTCCTCCAAGCATCCTGTGGAGCAAATTGTGAAGCAACAAAAAGTTTAGGAGATTCTATGTGCAATTTCTTTAAAAACATGTAACTAGAAATTGTACATATAGAGCACATGTTCCTTAAACTGCATATTATAAATATGAATGAGCCGAATTCAAACCAAATTCAACAAAACCTCAATTACAATTAGCAGGGGTTTATAAAGTAAATTTTCCACCACCTTTGTAAAAGGACAATCACACATTCATGTGAAAAGAATGTACTAATCTTTGTTTCTTATAGTTTAAACCCTTTCCCCCCTTCCCTGAAATAGTTGATTACTTTAATCCTAACTATCAAATGTACAGGTACTCTCTCCACTACTTACACTATGTCCATTTGTAGATAAGTATTCCGTCCGTTCAGAAAGAGTCGCATATCAAAAAATTATCTAGTTCTTTGCGAAATTCTATAATTCAAATTCAATATTAATTTGATAATTTTGATTGTAAAATTGATTAATACTTCGAAATACAAAAATATTTCCAATGCTTAGGGATGTTCAGCAATCTTTTCTAGTCATATGAGGACTGTTGTGATCTCCTGTTAAGGTAAATTAGTCTAAAATCCAATATTGGTTGTACGTCATGCATTTGACGAATTTTAGTCAACCCTCAGTATAACATACATGGACACAAAATCTGAGACAAGCTTGAACAAAATTATTCATCAGCGTACCAGTTTGGTCATGCTATCAAATTCCTTGACAGCATCAGTAAACTTTGCAACATCTTCTTCATCCATTGAAGCAGCCAACTCCTGGAACAATTAAAAAAGGTGCATAACAGAAAATTTCACCTATCATACTAAAATAAGGATGTGCAACAATTAGATGAGCCGCTCAGCTGTTAGACTGAGGTAACTATAGATATTGAGCATTTAAATTTCACGAGAGGGGAAACATGAGATTAGCAGTAAAATAAATGACATATTTTGCAATCCAGAACATACCGCTAGCAATCGGTACTCACGCGTTCCTGAAAAGGTAGGATCCAGTTCCTGCAAATGCAATATTAACTCAATGCTTAAATCACTTGATTTCTATTGTCAAAGGTTTGTGAGAGCAAGGATGAACCTCATATCGCTCCAAAGCATTGGTAATTGCAACAACATCGCCTTTACAGAGCTGACAAATGCCAGCATTAAGAAGATGACCTCTAACTCCATACTTCAACAAGTTGTTGTTCAGTGATTGCCGTGCTATCTCCTCATATATGTCTATTGCTCTCTGATAACTGGAAAATTATTGTCATACAGTTAGTTATCCACCAACAAACTATTCACATAATTTCAACACCTTAGCATCCAAGAAGAGCTAGTCTTCTTCCATAAACAATTGAGCAAACTCAGACTCAGCACATCATTTCAAGAAAATAATGATTACTGTACTTTTTCACTGACCATCTAGTTTGGAATAAAGGCATTACCATTGTTGGAGAAAAAAAATTCTTCCAAGCAAGGGTTCCTTAAAGTTAGATTATTGTATTTGAGAACATACGATAAGTAAGCTGAGATATATAACTGTTGTACCAGAATTCATACAAAAATAAGAAGATATCAGAAGATTAAGATTAACGAGGAAGATAAAGAAATACTCATATTTCTCGATATTTTATGTCATGACAACATTTGATCAAAGTTAATGCAAAATAAAAAGAAATTACTTTCTAAATAGTACTTATTTGATTTCATACTTGAACCTGCATAAATAATCATAGTTTACAAATAATTACAAAGTCTCAAAAAATGTCATGAAGCTTGTGATCTAAATAACTGAAGGAGTTAATAAAAACAACTAAACAGGCCTACCTATCCCTTGGAGTTAAAAAGTTACACTAAAAAAAGTGCAAGATGAAGACAAACAAAAGCACTAACAAAAGATTTTTATATAGAAGTTGTATTTGCAGAATAGTGCTACGTACAGAACTATAGCTCAACCAAGAGCTAAACAAAGGATATGTTTATTTCCCTGCAGAAAGATCTCAGTATTCTCCAAAAGTCCTACATGAAATACTGTCTATGAACTACGCCTCAGACACCAGACATACCATTCATTTTTTGATGAGCACTACAGATGGGATAAAAAAAAAACATAAAGATCTGTAAGAACGTGTGTGCATGTGTGCACTTGTGCATAGATATGCTTATATACCTACAAAAGGATTACACTATCTCTGAGGGTGCTGCATATCCCAATTACTAGGTGATGTAACTTGTTAGTATTTTAGGCCAATTTATTGAGGAAAAACACATGCAACGGATTTATTGAAATTCAAAACTCAGATGTCTTAAAATAATTTAAAATAGACATACTGTTCTAGTTGAGCAGCAAACTGAGCGATTTTCTGCTTGCACTGATTTGCAGAAGATGATACATCTTCACTTTGAAAGAGATCAGCTGCTTTATCATAGAAATGAATAGCCTGCTCTAAACTTTGTTCTTGCTCACATAATTCAGCAATTTCCTGCATGTACATGTTGCAATTAATGTGTGTTCTGTCCAGAGTAAAAGTCTTACATTTACGATTTCTACCAAGTTAAATATCTGCCCAACTTTAACTATCAATCTCGTATCTAAAATATTTCCTATATTACCATACATTAAATTTCTAATCATATTTTTGGTCTTTCCAATTTAAAATCATGCTAGGATTGCTTCAAAAATGTAGAACGAGAGAAAGATAAAAGATAGAGAAGAGATCATTCAAAAAAAGGAGAATTAACGAGAAATAATTATTATGACCAATTTTTTCAATTTATTCCCCTTCTTTATGTATGAAAAGTTAAAGAACTCCTTGTTTGAGATAGAGGAAGAAAGGATTGATTCCTTGGACAATTGGTTGAAAGACCACTGCATAAACTGAGTTATTTGGAAGGTCACTATTGACTTTCTAAAACAATGACTAAAAAGCACTTGAAATGAATTGTTTGAAAAAGAAAAAGACACTGATATTGTAATATATAAAGAAAAACGAAGCTATGATACCACTGTGATGACAAAAAATTAAACAATTTGGGGTGATATTGCAAATAAGAGTGCTCAAAATGACTTTAAATGTTCTTTCAACATGACGTACAATTTTCAAGTTAGTAAAGTATATACCTTATAGTATCTTGCTGACATATTGAGCCTTCCAATCTCCATAAACAAATTTACTGCTTGTTCTAGGCAAGTTATGGCTTCTGTAATACCTTTGATGTGTTAGTACAGAACAATTTTGCAAAGAAAATAATTATCTATTCATTTGCTAAAATGGTGGATATAAAATACATAGTCCCACAATATATTGACACGAGTCATCTAGAGGCATTCTGATTATATTATTTACATGACTAATTCGAACTTTTAGAAAATAGCTATCTTGCGATTGGTGGCACTTTTTTTTATATTTTGTAATATTCATAACTAAACGAATTAAATTTAATGGAATCGCATTATTATTTAGCAGATTCTGAAAGGTCAATTTTAATTATATATACAATGGAATGGGGAGAGAATACAATAGCCAAAAACCATCTAAGCAATCTGTTTCTAACTTTCTATACAAAATGCGTCGACTTTTAAAATTCAATATTAATTATATAGCTCAGACTGGAGGGAGTATACAGATTATACAATAGCAAAATACCACTTGCACATAAGCAACCTGTTCAACTACATCTAATGCCATTTTTATCAATAATTTTTTAACATAAAATAATCAAAATAACGCCAAACGCTACTAGAAAACCAAAAGCAAGAAATAAAGAGATAAAGGGAAAAGTCAGCCTTATTTTAAATAGCAGAAGTGTAGTTCAAGTCAAACCAGTACATCATGTAAACCTGCCAGGCTATCTACAATAATGAATCTATGAATTTTGTTTGAAATTATGAACTAACTTGTACAATATATGCCGGAAACCAGTAGAAGGTTAAAGGAAAAGTGCATCATTTTTATGTTTAACTCTATGAAAGTAAGCAAAGCGAGGACTCCTACCTTACCTATAGCCAATGTGGACAAAATGCTTTGATTACTCTATATGCCACCAAGGAGCAGGAGAATTTGAGATTACTTCATACGTTGAATTTGAGATTAAAGGTATAATAAGCAACAGCGTAACCACAATAAGCATTGACTACAAGTGGATGCTGATGATAGAGAACATGAAGGCATGTACATGTACAGGACTGCAGATGATTTGAGTACATTTCTATTTACAATAATGGATCAAAACTCGCTTATGACCAGCTAAGAAACATATATGCTCACTCACAATATACCTTACAATAGAGGTTGGAACAATTAAGTAAATAACCATCTACCTACAGATGCAGATATGTATCCATTTAGTAGCCTAGCTTCTGACCCCTTAAATATAAAAGGTCACCAAATAGTTACATGAATATAGTCCTAGGTCTAAGGGCATAAACTCAGGTAAACACATATCAGTTGGCCTGAAGAATCTCTAAAATAGACTGTCAAAACAACAATTTTGTAAGGTGCGGTCAAATAATAAATCATGTATGAGCTTTGGTGAGGTAGGACCTTTAGTATTGGTCTTCTTATAGCAATGAGCAGCATCAGCATAAGAGCTAGCAGCTTCGTGCTTGCTATCCAACTACAGGCATAAACAAGCCAGGGACACTAAGATCTCAAAATTCAATACAATTAACAGGAGAAAAAGCGAGTTAAGAATGGGGATCCTGTTGGAGAAATTCTCCGACAATTACCTTTATATGACATTGTGCTAACTTGACATAGACAGCACCAGCTTGATCCCCTGAGAAATCATGCATCACGGTTATTAACTACTACAGCATGGGAAGAGATAAGTAACATCTTGAGAATCTTATTTTCAAAGCAAGCTGATCCTGTGACTGATATGTACTTCAAAGTTGATTATAAACTGCAATTTAACTTGAAGAATTTACACAAATTGTAAAGAAGTCATGATTCACCTCACTAATTGACCACAAACTAAGAATAAGTTAAGCTCAATACACACTTCATAAAAAATTCCAATAATGTTTTGAATGATTGCGATCAGCATGGAATCATCATATATCTTGGATATCCCACAAATATGAAGTCTAATAGGTCTGAAGTATTCTGGTAATTCCAGCATTTCTAAATATTTGAAGTTCTTCGGAACTTCTGTTAAAATTAAAAACTATTCGTTTCAAACTTAACAATGTACTTAGTGCTCATAACCCTAATCACAATGTGGCCATAATGCCTTATATGATTCTGGGATAAATTATAAAGCATGCAGCTTTTACTGACTTATAAAAGATATTTCATTCTTTCCTAGAGTATTATCCAGCATTGAACGTTTTACAATACATTGTTCTGCTCTCCTGTTACATACAAAACTATTCTACCCCAAATGGCAGACTGGTGTTTGTTTAATTCTTATTGGTAGGGCCTGCTGATTTCACCTTACATTTATGGTCGTTGTCATATTAACATGGACACTGAGTAGAATTTCCAATCTACACATGTCCTAACTGATTCTGTAACCTCCTTCAGGATCCTTTAGAAGAGAATACAATTAAACTACTGATAGGTTTGTTGGAATTTGCTCCTTCAGCTCAAATCTGAAAAGTCTGCTCTGCTTGCAGAGATGTCAACCCAAGCTGATAGTTTTGTTCATCTTCTTTTGATGTACGTAAATCAAACAACGTCCCTATACCAGCAATTTCTAGAATGAATATAAATCGCAGTTTTTTTATCATATTCACTTGTAACATAGTAAGCAATAAACAAAATTGCACAATAGAACTACACGCCCCGATCAAAATGCAACAATTCACAAATACTAATTACTCCGATAGATCATTACACAACTACGAGTGAAAAAGGAAAATATCTGATTGCGAATCAGATTCGACAAATGAATTAAAAAGTTTATCTAAATAAACCCTAAATCCGATTGAAATCAATCCTCTAACAGCACAGCAAATGTAACAAATAATTCCGGTCATCATAGCATCGTTCAGCGATTGAATCGAACAAAAAGAGCATCAAATGTAAATCTAACGATGATCACACTTACAGGACTTAGCGAGTTTGTAGCAATTAGCAGCTTTTTCATATAATTCAGCAGCATCCTCGAATTTAGAGCCAAAAATAGCCCAACCGCCGAGCTTCTTCTCTGCTTTCTTCTCAAAATCTTCACCTTTCGCTATCTGATCACCCATCTTGTTCGAGACTGCTGTTCTTCTTCTGTTTGTGTTTGCTTGAAGAAATGGTTTTGATGAATGGGATTGAAAAGTAGAGGAGGTGGAAATAACAAAAAGGTTCGGGATATTACCGTGGATAGATTTGAATATTCTTCAACGTCAATGGTTAGCCCAAAACGTTTTGTTAAAAGAACTTTAGCTTGACCGTTTGGATTTTGTTTGGATCATAACCACTTTTAAATTTGGGTTTTATATGGAACAAAGTTTGGGCCAATTATGGGTGGGTTGAAATTTTCAATTTGGGAATTTCATATAAATTAAAATGTATCTTTAATATTGAAAAGAAGATAATAACTTAAAAAATTGTAACAATTTTTTTTGTTGTTGTATTTTTTACCCGGTATCCAAATTATCTTGATTAATCAGAATCGCACTTGGATTAAGTTATTTCGAAGACAGTGCTCTAATAGTGTATTTTATATTTCCATGAGAATATTTTAAGTATAAAATTTACAAAATTAGAGAAGATAACATATTAACTATTAATTTCACTGGTATATTAGTTACTCTTTACTTATTAGGAAGGAACTTAAATCTTACACCATCCATTTAAAAAAAAATACTCTGTAATATTTAGATTTTTGATAAATATTAATTTTATATATTTAACTGAAAATTATATATATAAATAATAATTTTTTAATGAATTTTTTTTATAAATATTTAATTAAAGATAAGATTAGAATATTATAATGATAAATTTTCTAATACATAGTATTATAATGAAAAAATTATGTAAATATTATTATTTTTTTTAAAACAAAACTTATTCTTAAATGTTGAGCGGAAAGAATAATATTTTTTGCTGAACTATGTACTAGTCAAATCTTTTGAGGGAAAGAAAAAGAAAAGGAAAAAAAGAGTGGATTAAGTTGACACATCACAAAATGTTTTCTTCTGTGAAGAATTTAAACACCGTTGAGAGGTTCAAAATCGTCATCGCCGCTTCTTGATACTGGTATTGATTGTATTTTCTTTATTCTATATATATATATTTTGTATTGATTCGAAAATCTTATCTTCTCACATGAAGCATGCATATAAAATAATACAATTACCTTTTTTGATAGTTGTAAGAAATAATTTATTTTGGAAGCTCTCAAGTCTCAGTTTCCATGTCTTTATTTTATTTTATTTCCTATTATTTAGTAATTTATGCTTCTCTGGACCCAATAACCAATTAATACCATAGACAGGTGGGTCAAAGATTATATCCTCTATTCCTCTGGTGGATATAATGTTTAAAAATATTTACTCCCATCACTTTTAATATATATTTTAAAGATCACATTTTTTGTAAAATTTAAGCTACTGACAAAATAAAGTCCTTTTTTTTTGTGAAGATATCGTGGTTCATTGAAAGAATATTTTGAATTGAATAAATACTCACTTTTTTGGGGGTAGGAAGATAAGTACTCGTTAGCTGTGATTATTTCATCAACTATTATGATGTCTATTTTTGCAATTGTATCAAAATAATAATATAATGTACACTCACAAAAAAAGAAAAGAAATGTAGAAGTTAAATTTGATTCCAATTTTGGATCTTTTTTTCGAAATGAAGAACTTCATACATGGACTGCAAATTTACAACATTTGATATACATAATACATTTTATATAATGCAACATGTGCACGGGATACTGTCATACTAATTATTGAACTGATAATTTTAATTTCATATTCATTATTAGTGATATAAATAATAGTAGTAATAAGAGAAGGGGTGTGGGGAGGATTTGGGGGGGTTAGGGGGTTGGGGCTTGGGTGGGGTGGGGTTGTTGTGGAATTATCTCAAAGGCTGTTATTTATTTAATTATTTATACCATGTCTATCTAAACTGCTGGGAAATAACAAACCTAAAAGTCCAAATGAAGCTAAAGAACAAAGAAGCAACATCAAGAGTTCTTCTGCTAACAAACTTGCAGCCTTCAGAAAACAGTAGCAGTAGTAGTAGTGATGAGATTAGTGGTGCATCAATTTCTTCAGCTGTTTTCAATGTGACCACAAGCATGATTGGTGCTGGGATTATGTCCATACCAGCAACTCTCAAGGTGTTGGGCATAATCCCAGGCTTCTTTATTATAATTCTCATGGCATTTCTGGTGGATGTCACGGTGGAGTTCCTGCTGAGGTACACACACTCCGGCGACTCGAATACGTATGCCGGTGTCATGGCTGAGTCTTTTGGGAAGGTTGGTTCTGTTGGACTGCAACTTTGTGTCATGGTATCAAATCTTGGTGGTCTCATCATTTACTTGATTATAATTGGTAAGTTTATGATCTTTTGATGGTGTAATTTTATAGGTAGAAAACTAAATTAATTTGCCCTTTTGCAGAAAAGGATTGATGGGTTTGAGGCTTTTGTTTTTAGTGAAAAAGTTTGAGGGTGTTTTGCTTAAATTAGGAAGGGGAAGGTGAAGAAAAGGAAAAGGAAGGGAGGTGGGGTGGGGTGGGGTGGAGAAATGGATGATAATTAAGCTATCTAACAGAATATCAAGATCATTTCTTATGATATTAAGCCAGTTATTTTTTGCTACATTTAGCACTATTGTGCTTTTTATTATGTTCTTCCTTTCATGTTTCCAAGTTTAAGCACATCCATCCATTACCAACAAGTTCAAATATGCTGATTCTGTCACAAAAACCTTATATCAATGAGTACCATTTGTCAATCAAATAGGACTATATAAGAATATACATGACTTTGAGAATTTTACTAAATCTTGCTTCTTGTTCTTAGGGGATGTCTTGACAGGTAGTCAGTCCAAAGAAACAATCCATTTGGGAATTCTACAAGAATGGTTTGGCATCCATTGGTGGAACTCTCGTGCATTCGCGCTCCTTTTCGTTGTTCTTTTTGTTGTTCTTCCTCTGCTCTTGCAGCGGCGTGTAGGTCAAACTTCAAACACATTGTTCACATTAGAAACTAATGTTTGAGATTTTGGATCTTAACCTTAATATTCGCAATTTTGTTAAGGTTTCATGGCTTATCGTGTGCATAACAACATCCTGATTTCACCCCTGCTAATATTTTTTTCGTACAGAATCACTAGGACATGCTTCAGCTGTGTCCATTCTCCTAGCTGTGGTGTTTGTAGCCATAAGTTTATCAATGGCAATTTTCGCTGTAGGGGAAGGAAAAACTGAAAAACTGAGATTGATACCAGAAATTTCTGATGCAGATTCCGTCTTCAAACTTTTCACCACTATCCCAGTCTTTGCCACAGGCCTAGCATGCCATATTATTAGTAAGAGTTCACCACTTTAAAAATCTCATTTCACCTCTTTATTTCATTTTCTGTATTCTGTTATTCTAGCACAAAGGGTGTTCAAAATTGAAAACTGCAACAGATTTTTGGAATTTTTTGCAGTTCATCCAGTAAGAGTAGAGCTTGAAAAAACTTCTGACATGACCTCGGCTGTCAGACTATCTCTGCTACTGACTGTCTCCATATACTTTGCTGTTGGATTTATAGGGTACTTGCTATTTGGTGATTCAATAATGGCTGACATGCTTGTGAACTTTGATCAAAATTCTGATTCTCCAACTGGTTTGCTAGTAAATGATCTTGTTCGATTAAGCTACTCGATCCATCTGCTTTTAGTATTTCCGGTTGTAAACTTCTCTTTAAGAGCCAATGTGGATGAACTATTCTTCCCAAAAAAACTTCCCTTGGCAACTGACACTTCAAGATTTTTGTGGCTTACTTGCATCATTCTCGCCATAACTTACTTCGCAGCAATAGTCATTCCCAACATATGGTACTTTTTCGAGTTTGTTGGATCAACAACAGTCGCTTGCCTTGTGTTTGTATTCCCAGCTGCAATCGTTTTAAGGTACAAAATGTTCCATCTTCTTCTCTGTCCACAACTTACACTATTTCGAAATTTGTTAAGACTTTTAGTTTCCTTATCATACTTTGATTAAATGACAGAGATGCTCGTGGGATATCAACTAGGAGGGACAGAATTATGGCCGTGATAGTGATTGTTCTTGCAGTATTAACAAGCTCAATTGCCATTTCCAACAGTTTGTACAGCTCAGTCGCATAGTGCTTCTCCATTCATTCTTCTCTCTTCAATTCTGGACTTGTAATTGGTTGCCAAAAAACCAATGACAGATTAACCAGTAATAATAATGTACTTTTTTTTATTCTTCAGGTTTTACAATTGAATTTTGCAATTCATACTTCTTCTTCTTTTTTTTTTTCAATCTATAGATCCAAAGTACTTCAAATACAATATTTTCTTGTTGTGCTCTTGATTGTTAGCGTGTATACTGCATTTATAATTTTCCAAAGTCAAAATTAGAAATAAGTCTGTACGTAAAATGTTATTATAAGATTTTTTTTTTTCAACTATTGTAGTCCCATGATACTGCTGATGTGATCTTGTATTTTTATTTCTAATTTTTAATGATGTAGATAATTTTTTATTGCAAATTTTTTAAAAACCCGATTCTTAGTCTCTTTCCCTTCCTCCTTAATTGTAGGTCCATTTTAAAAAAAATCAATATTTGACAATAAAATTTGTTTAAAAAAAAGAAACAACATTTGCATAATTTTTTCATTATAATCTTTTTTAAAAAAAACAAATATTGTCGTTACAATCTTTTATCTTAACTTTAATTGAACATTCATAACAAATTTTACGAAAATTTTTTTATTATTTGTACACTTATTTTTCAGTCAAACATATCATATTAATATTTATTAAAAATCCAAATATTATTACTTTTGTATAACGTATGAAATATTATTTTTCTTTATCGCATCAAATGATTTCCTATTATTATTCTTTATCGCACCAAATGATTTCCTATTAGTATTATTCTTTATCGCACCAAATTATTTCCTAATCAGATTACGTCTACATTTTGACTTAAAACTGGAGTCAAACAAAATATTTTAGATACGTCCCCCCTCCTCCTCCTTGTTTGTTTTTTTTTTTTACTTAATTCTTTTTTTGTTGTTAATTATATGCAAGATATGTATATATCGCCTACTCAATAGAATTGAACTCCATTCTTTTGATATGTATCGATATATTTTTCTTGTATGAATCTCAGCCATCCAATACCATCTGTATATCTGCCTTTAATTCATTTAGAGACTTTTTTCTTGATAATTCACTTTGAAATTATTTCTACAATTTCAAGGGATTGTTATGTCAATGACTTTATAATCTGCATTTGTTAATTTTGAACCGCTATAATCCTTGTACCCGCTATATAAGAAAGAAATAACATGATACTCCTTACTAAAAACTCCATAACGTTGCATTATAAAGATATAGTTTGTTTCAACTTTATTTTTTGCGATTATAAAATGTAATTTTATTTTTATTGTTTTGGTAATATGGTAGTGTAATTTATGGTATTAGAATTTAGAAATTTAAAATTTTAAGCTGAAACTAACAAGTCAAAAAATTTAGCATAAAAAAATAAATTTGAATAAATGAGAAAATAAGTAGTACCTTTTTAAAAAGATAAATAAATATAAATGGTACTTAAAATAGTAATTGGAAGTCAATATATCTTTTCAAATAACGTTGATTTTATTCTTGTATTACCTTGTAAATGTATCCATAGCAAACTAAAAAGGTAATACTGTAACATGGAGGAGCCACATTTTCTTTTTCTTTTTTCACTAAATTGTTGTAATCCATCTGTCTATCCAAATTTATATGTTGTAATTTTTATTTTTTTTTCTGGTTAAATTGATTGTATTTGATCTTCAAATATTTTTTTATATTTATTAGATAAAGACATATGACTACTATCATAAGAAAATATATTGAATATACTATCAAATTCAACTTTTATAATTTCTAAATATAAAATATATTTGTTAAATTATGAATTTAAAAATTAATTAATTTACCAATCAAAATTAAATTACAACATATAAATTTCAACGAAAATAATAATTTAGAACTCAAAGAGAAAAGGAGAGAGTTCCCCACCCTTATCTGTCCGGCACAAGTTGAACTTATAATATAATCCTAGGAGAGAGAGTTCCCCACCCTTATCTATCCGGCACAAGTTGAGCTTATAATATAATCCTATGTTCACTACTTCCCTCTCATTTGAAAATAAATTTTGTTCATAAAAAGAATAATATTGACATAATTTTTTTATTATAATATTATATTTTTTAAATTTTGTCATTACAATTTTTAGAATTTTATTTTTAATTAAATATTCATAACAAATTTCATAAGAAAAATTAATTATTTATAATACAATTTTGGACCGGTACAGTACAAAATCCAAAATTTCTTAAAACTCTCGTGTTTTAAAATAAAATCCGCATAATTGTATTTTTTTTTCCCTTCGTAAGTCATTATTTTCAAGTTACTATTGTAAATTATTATTTATAAGTTATTATATCTACAAAAATACACTTGTAAAGAATAAAATTTTAGAGACTTTTGAATTTCATAATAAATCGAAAAATAATTATCCCTTATCTTAATACTAATCAATTGAAAGAGTACGACCCAAGGAAAACCCTAATACATAAAATAACAAAGTTACGAGTTGATCACCGTAGAGAGAGAACGCCCAAACATTTTCAATAAGTAGACCTGGCAAAAGAAGCTCAAGTTCATGGGTGGTCCAACCCGTTAAAAAACGTTAAGTGTTTTGGTTCTTTTTTTGGGCTCTCAAACATTGGGCTTTTTTAGCTCATCCCGTTTTAAGACAACCCGTTGAAGCCCATTAATGAATTGTGCAGACCATTGTAAATTTGCGGATCAACAGTGGGGCCCAGGCACACTCCTTTCATATATTTCCGAGCACAAGTATACATTGGTTCTTAGTGTGGTTGAGCTGGTCTATATAATCTTTTCACTTATTATACGAGAGTGAACTCTTACCTTTATGTCTTATACCTTTTTTTTTATTTGCACAGTTTCTCTCCTTTTCTATTTTGCTTTTTGAACCAACAATACTATAAAATTTGTCTGGGGTGAAATATGAGTTTTAACTATAAAATTTATCGCATATCAACTGAAGTATTAAATATGTAACTTAATAAATAAAAATTAAAATAATCAAATTTGTTGCAATAACTTCCAATATTATTTCTTTTAATTTTTAAGAGTTTTTTCTTCACATTTTTTTTTTTACTTTTTAAATAAAATTTTAGGTCTGTTGGCTCGAATTTCAAAATATTTGTGCAAATTATGCATTTGACACTGCCATTATGTAAGATATTTATTATATCTTTAATTTAGAATTTTATGTCAAATTTAGTCAAATAAAAAAGAGTTAGGTTTTTTATGTTGTGCATATTACATTTAGAAATTTGAATCCGTATAACTCAATATTTTATATGGTGAATGGAGACTAAATAAAACATTCACAAATAATTAATTACTTTATTTTATTATGAATTTCTTGCTACCTATTTGGAGTATTTTATAATTATATGTTGAATTTATGAATTTTTTGATAATTACTTTTATTCCGCGTTGATAAATTTGTTGGTAAAAATTAAAAACTAATTCGTATTATTTTACGCATACTTTTAGTATTTTATGTAATAATATAATATGGTATTCAATCTATTCAAATCTTACATATTGTAAGTTTATTTCGTTATTTAAAATTTTTGAAAACTAAAAAACTAGCAGCCCGCCCAACCCATTATATCTTGGGCTATACGATTACAAGATGAGCTGAAATAAATTTGGGTGTTGTTAGCCCAGACCGTTATTAGCCCAACCTGCTCATTTACTAGGTCTATCGATAATCATGGCTAAAACCGCAGCAATGCCTGAAAACTTAAGTCCTACAAGAAAATTTTCGAGACAAACGACTCATTTCCATATCGCAGTCAAAATTGCGGCGTCTATTGCTTCGTATCAGAAAGACATATTCAAAAGATATCCTTTAAGGAGACTCCGTCACAGATGCATTTGACACCATATACAAGGCCACATTAGGCTTTTGAAAATTTCTCCATAACTCTCAGTTTCTTCAAGTTGTGGAGAAATTATAAGTTCCAACCAACATTGACAGGACTTGTGACAGTCCCAAAAATCCCATAAAAACTTTGAATATCGTCAATAAGTGATAACATCGATAAAACATCATTCAAACATAAATAACATTAAATAAGAAAAATTTGGTCTCTATTACATTATCAAAAATAAATTATAACAGAGAAAATCTGTGAGGGTTCCATACAAGCCTTACAATTTAAACATTTATATTATAAATTCACCTTTCACCCTTCTTCTAAATGTCATCAACAGGAGGACGATCAGAAAGTTTTCATCAATACATCTTCGTCATGTCTTTATTAGACTGTTTCGACATTCACACCATAACTTATAAAATATTTTGTAATAGCAACATGTTTACGTTTGCAAGTATATAATCATGTAAGGGTGAGCCTTGAAAATGAAAAATTTTATAGGGTTTAAGTGTTTCTAAGGTTTGACGGAACAATGTCAACACCTCTTAGGTAATTTGGAAGAATATAGCCTTTAGAGTCCCTGATTAAGAACGAGAGATTTGACCATTTACTTAAAATAATATTTGAATAATTCACATGTGCCTTGTAACTAAATTTGTTTGACACATGTACCATTATAAATTTGTATCAAATAGTATATTAGCTGGTTAGGCTGATTACCGTATGATTTTATCATAATGACATACGTAGTTAATGTAAAAAATTTTCACTTATGAGGGTTTGGTTATCAATGCCTCAATTTCTATTCCCTATAAAATTCTAGGCCCGGGGTGCTAGGCAGTATCACACTAGCCTTTAGTTACCCACACGAATATACTTTGTAAGTATGGGGTGTGAAATAAATATTCTACATCCGTATAGAATTTACTTTAGCATGTTAGCGAATTCGAATAGCTAAACAACCGCCCAAAAAGTATTTAAATCTAGTAAAATATTTTTCGCATACATCAAATCAATAGATCGCACGTCATTTAACTTTGAAGAAAATTGAAGCATGATATCAACATAATAAATTCTTGGATAAACAACGTATATCGAAAGAATGATGATATATATTGTTAGAGTTAATTGATGATGATGATGTTTAGAGAATAAAATATGCATCTGTAAATACTTAAGGTACTTTATAAACATTAATATCAGCACAAGTTTTGCATCCACTGATGATAACATTATTCATCAGGGGATGATCAAACACTTCACAAGACAAGTCGTAAAATGGATCATCTAAAGGACTTGACAAAGTGAAGAGGAATGTCTGTTGTTACTCTAAAAAGATTGAAGTATTCCACACATCAGATATTCCAAACAAAGTTTCAATGATTAAGAATCATTAGAGGAACTCATCCTAAGAACCCATCAGGGGATGACTGAGGCAGACCAACCCATCAGAGTATGACAGTAGTTGGCCAAACTCATCAGGGGGAATGCGTCAGGGCATGAACAATACATGTCACTTGTCAGGGGAAGACATCAGGGTATGATAATGTCAGGTAGGCATGGCAACGGGGCGGGTATCGGACGAGGGAGTTGTTCCCAAACCCTACTCGCGAAACTTACATAGTTTCCCAAACCCGCCCCGCCCCCGTTAACGATTCTACCAAACCCGCCCCGCCCCCACCCCGTTACCTAAAATTATTATTTTCATTTAATTTATTTATTTTTTTATATTATTCTCTTAAAAAATTTTCTAAAATCATTATAAAATATGTTTTATATATAAACGGGTCAGAGTCGAAGTTAAATGGGGTGAGATAGTAAATCTCATACCTTACCCTAACCCTAACTAATCGGATCCCATTAGGGTCGGAGTTGGGCAAAAAATTAGCGGGTCAGGTAAAATTGTCATCTCTAGTGTCAGGCTAACCCATCAGGGTAACCCGTCAGAGGGAA
>CM025780.1:52064464-52168048 GCA_014636745.2 Centella asiatica
GCTAACCCATCAGGGTAACCCGTCAGAGGGAATGCTCAACACTACATTAGTGGAAGCCAACAGTGTATGTCGTAAGTTATAACATCAGTGGATCAAGAAACACTAAGTGAAACTCAAGTAAAGGTTGAAGCCCTGATCCAGTCTTTATTAAGACTTGTGATCAGGAGATCCAAGAAGCACTGATCAAGTTCATTAGAGGTTGTTGTCAGTGGATGGTTATGACTGCATACACCCCGTCATCAGGACTTGCACTCAAATCAATGAAGCTTGTTACAGAAATAAGAGATATTAACTGAAAATATATTTCTTGAAGTTTGTATGGTCCAATGACAGCTCTCGAACATTAAATGCTCATAGATCAGGGGAAGAAAAAGAAGCAACAAAAGTGACAACAGTCTGACACATAGTTTCCAAAGGACAACGATGTGACATATATGCGGCTAAGTTGAAAAGAGCAGCACGTCTTCGCACGTGGTTTCAACTACTGATCTTTTATATATGCAAAGGAGTTCTCATTACACAGAAATCAATCCAACAGATCAAACAAATGCTGAAGCACACAAATCACTAGAGCAGTTTTGTAATATATCTCGAGAGAAATATTTCAAAGAAAGTTAGAAGCTAGTGAGTGTGATTTAGAAACTGTAATTTTATTATAGATTTTGTACCTGTTTAATCACATTTATGATTATACAGATTTCCAGAAAAACATCAAGTTTTAATACAACTATTTTAACTTGAATCTGTGTGTTCATATTTTATAGTTTTTCTGTTCATTGTAGCTGTTTCCAATCAGTACCAACTAAAGTTTAAAAAAAGTGAAAAGTTTGTAATGTTTGCATTCATCACCCCCCTTTCTACAAACACTTAAGCTTATATTGCTCTAACATATATTATTTGAAAGAAAGTCAAGTGAGTATATTTGTCTTTTGTTCTTAGCATAATATAAATTTACTTGTGTAACGAGTGGGACTCTATGAATATGTACAATTATATAACATGAGTAATTATGACTAAATCATAACATGTGAATCTGCAGATGAAATGTCAGTGTGGTTCTTAAATCCGTGATTGATTAATTAAGTAACCGTTCGTTAAATTTTTGATTTGGTTCAGGCCGAATCGAAATCCGAGAGATTTTTTGGGCTGATATTACGTCATTTGGAGTCTCCAAATAATTTATTTGTCTTATTTGGGACCTTTCATTAATTATTCCTTAATTAATCTAGGTT
This sequence comes from Centella asiatica, assembly GCA_014636745.2. Lineage (NCBI taxonomy): Eukaryota > Viridiplantae > Streptophyta > Magnoliopsida > Apiales > Apiaceae > Centella > Centella asiatica. The sequence goes on from CM025780.1 coordinate 52,065,697, forward strand.
TCAATGATTTATTAATCATTTCATATTAATTAATTATTCATCCCTTAATTATTATTTAATTTTTCAAAAAAGTTAATAATAATTTGATCGTCACATAATGAAATTCTTACTTATTATTAATTTAAATGATTTATTAATCATTTATTAAAAATTTAGAATTTATTCCTTAATTATTATTGTATTTTTTAAAATAATAAGAACAAATATAATTCATTCTTAATACAGTAATTATTTATTGTTGAAATAACTTAGGTGTAATAAAGAAGTAAAATAGAACAAGTCAATTATTATTGGACAGTCCATGCATCAGAGGGTAAATTGTATATGGGAGGGTAATTTTCTCGATGGATAATTTTATTAGTGGCTAATTTCTACCGAGAATAGTTCATGGTTACATTGGGACTACTAATTTAATTATGAGATATTCCTAATCGCATTGTTAATCACTCTGTTATGAATGGTCTTTAGCGAAAATAAGAAGGTCAAGGACTTAAATCGAAATGTCTAAATTGTATGGGCTATGAGGACACTCGTTAGACTTTCGCTGTTAGATATTTATTTAAGATAATGTAAAAGAAATTAAATTTACTCTTATTTAATGTTATGAATGATTGAATGATGTTGTTTATTTGTTGACAATTATTGATGGTGTTTGATAAGTCTATAATTTATCTATTTTTACCACCTTAATTATGCTCAATTTATTATTATTATTAGATTATTTATTACTTTTATTTTAGTTTTGTAGGAAAATAAATAAATAAAAGACTTATGTGAAAATATAACTTGTCAAGATAATTGAAGACTTGAAGAGTATCCCTAAAGAGTTGAAGAAATTTTCACTACTTGAGGTGATAAAATAATAGAGATTGAATGATATTAAAAGAGTTTAAGAGATGCAGTTGAAAGAAATTAAATACATTTGAAGTGATAAAATTTAGAATTTTCATATTTTAGTAATGTATTTAGTTAAACCTATAAATATTTGTACAATTAGAAGATACGAAGAATTTTTTTTTTAGTTTTGAGTTTTCTTGTTCAAGTTTCATTTTTCCATTCGTTTTTCTACCTTATTCTTTCGGCCATCTATACATTATTTTTCTTATTGTTACTATTCAATTACCATTTGTTCCATCTTTGTAGACATTTAATTATAAAATCAATAATATTTTATTTTTCATGATTACATCTTCTATTGTAACCTTATATTTCAATATACATCATAATGATTTTCTATTTCGTTGTTATTGTCTCTTCTAATTATAATTTATTTATGTTTAAGTTAGTTTAAATTATTTCGTTTCAAATATTTATATCATATTTATTGTTTTATTTATATTTAGATTAATTACACAATATCCTCAATTATTACGTCTCTATTTCGCTTGAGTTAAATATCAAGAATATTATAATTTTCTAATCTCTGTGAATCAACTTGTACGGACATTGATATTATAAGAATCTGTGCAATTGTAAAAATTATACACATCAGTATTCAAAGTCTCTATGAGAATTTTGAGGCCGTCACAATTATAACTTTTATTGAGCACTTAATGGTTACACCGGGATTACTAATTTTACCCTTTTTTTTACCGACGGGGACTATTTAGGTTCTGAGTTTGTGGTTTGCTGCATTTTTGACATTTTGATTGTTTAATTATCGTTGCAAAATTCCATGGAACTTTCAATTGATCCATGTTATCTGAAGTTGGAAATTGTATTTACCTTGTATAATGTACCTTTTTTTTTTTTTTTTATTGTGCCAAGACTTGGCTGCTTCAATGGATGAGGAAGATGTTACAATTATAGTTTATTGATGCCGTTAAGGAATTTGATAGCACGACCAAACTGGTACGCTGATGAATAATTTTGTTCAAGCTTGTCTCGGATTTTGTGTTCAGATACACTAAATTTGTCAAATGCTTGACGTACAACCAATATTGAATTTTAGACTAATTTACCTTAATCGGAGATCACAACAGTCCTCCTACAACTAGAAATTTTGCTGAGCATCTCTAAGCATGGGAAATGTATTCTGTAGTATTAATCAATTTTACAATCAAAGTTATCAAATTTATATTGAATTTCAATCGTATAATTTTGCAAAAAAATTAGATAATTTTTTAATATGTCATTCTTTCAGGAACATATAAAATACTTAACTAGAAATGAATATGGTGTAAGTATTGGAGATAGTACCTGTACATTTGATAATTTTAGGATTAAAGTAATCAGCTAGAAACAAAGATTAATACATATTTTTCACATTCATGTGTGATTATCCCTTTTACAAAGGTGATGTAAACTTCACTTTATAAACCCAGTACTAGTTGTAATTGAGGTTTTGCAGAATTTGATTTGAATTTAACTCATTCATATTTATAATATGCAGTTTAAGGAACGCGTGCTTCTATATGTAAAAATTAATGTCATTTTATTCTTGATATGTGTTCATATTATGTATGAAGATTTTTAAAATGACAATTAAAAATTATTATAACAAGTAACGAATATCTTAATTAAATACTTAAATGATATGATATCAAACAAATTAAAAATCAACGCAACGAATAACGAATATTATAAGTTAATTGATATGATATTAAATAATTTAACCAGTACAACCAATTTTTTATTTTTATTTTTAATATTAACATGATTGACACAACCCAAATTAAAATTAGACAACATATAGATGATGATCAAGTTAATATAATTAATATTACATATCTCCTTTAGAATATTGGAGTGTAATTAATTTCTAAAACTCTATAAATATTATTGGACACGATCCACTCAAGCAGTGTTTGCTCGCTCCCCTGCACGTTTCTCGAAGTAATGGTACGCCGCTGCACCCGAGAGCACCGCCAAAGTTAAGGCTTGTGCATGCATTCTGAAAATAAGTCAACAATTAGTCAAACTTAAATAGTTGCCATCTCTTTTAGTATAATGAGTATGTGCAAGATGAATTATAGAATATAATTATTATTATTTTGGGTAACATAAAATATTTTAATTATGTGTTTTTTTAATGTGCAATGTACAACTCAAATGTTTGACTTATATTATTTTTATTATTAAGAATTTAGGGCCCAAAATAATTGTCAATGAATTTGCGTAACACTTTGAAAAAAAATTGTCACAAAATATTTATTTTTCTTTCCTAACCTCCCATCATTTTATCGTACAACGAAAAAAAATTATACTAATATCGCGTGCGCCTGATATACTACTTATCAATAAATTATGTATACACTCCCTATCATGTTTAAGTTTTTTGTATACCGGTAGATTACCCTTCTAGGTATAACCTCCAACTCCAGATTCCAAGAAAAATCTGTAAAAAAAATTCAGGGATTTAAGGGATTTTCTTTAGTTTTGAGAAAATCGTCACAGCTAATTTTTATTTACTCATAAATAAATTTTTTTTTAATTTACTCTGAATAAGCAAAAGTTTTTGTTAATTTTTTTCCATTTGAAATACAGGGATTAATTAAAAAATCCAACACAGAATTAGAGTAATTAATCTGCAGAAATTGGTATACATTATTACCTGGCATGTATAAGCCTAAGACTAGGCTTAAGGGGAGATCTAGAATGGGAGTGATGAAGTAGAGATGCTCCAATTCCTGCGGCCCACAACGATCCTATAATCACATGTATGCACAAAGAAAAAGAAACATTATGGATCATTTGAACTTATTAACAATAAATTAATGTAAATTAAAAATGATTACACTTATATTTGTGAACATTTGTAGATATGGAAATAAGGTCACTAAAAACATTCACAAAATTTAATTTAATATAGGTGTCTGAGGAAAAAAATATAAGTCGAGTTTAAATAGGTGACCGCTGATACCGATAAAAACAGTAGCATATAGTACTAACCGATGCTTGTGAGCTTGTGTTCTGAAACCCAAGATTGCAGAGCTTCCATGTTTTCGATAGAGAAATTAAAATAAAATGGCTGATAAGAAACACACTAGTGATTGATTATAAGGACTTGGAATATTAGATGGAGTGGAGGAGGATTAATTGCAGATGTACGTATATATATAGAAGAGAGTGCAGAACATTGTGATGGAAATACCATTAGCTTGATTAGCTTGTAGCCCCTTGATTTTCTATTACATTCTATAGACTGTATTCTTAAACTAACCACTGAATAAGAAGTCTGACCACTCACTGGACAAAAGCAGCAACAGTAAAAGTGTAAAACTACAAACAACTGGCCGCCCATCTTCAAAGTTCCTGGTTTTGTATTATATTCATAAGTTGCATATATATATATATATATATTACGTATGCTCTGTGTGTTAATTATATCAATAAATATTTGTATCTCTGTTACTTTCCGAAAATTATTATAATTAAAATAAAAATGTATGACCTATGCAATAAAGTTATTTCATGGCATTTAGTAATTTTTTTAAAAAATTCGGGAACCGATAGAGATGTCAATATATAATCTAATTATGTTTTTATCGGTTATTCTTTCCGTTCTCAACTAATTATTAAATTGACAGTCTTTGGATTTCATGTATTTATTAATTTATAAATATATAAGTTACAAGATTATAACAATAATAAGAGAAAGTCAAACAAACAAATCAAAGATAAATGCAACACAAACAAATTTCTAAGAGGAAATCACAAATCAATAAGAATTTGATATGTGAATAATTTTATTATTCACTTTCTTTTTTTAATAAATGGGGTCCTCAATTTTCTTTCTATTTATGCATTTTTGTGAGTTTATTTGTATACAAATAATTATTTCAATAAAAAAATTTAGACAATCTACTACAAAGAGATTTAACTTTTATAATTCTATGAGAGCAAGTATACATGTAAAAAGTTCAAGTCACTAAATAGTCAAATTTATTTATCACAAGTTTTAGATAACAGTTATTTGGAAACAAAAAGAGTACTAGTACAATTTACATATGTGCTATGCCTGCATCCAAATAACAAAATATATTGGATTTTAATAAAAGAAAAAAAAACGAAAGGAAAAAGAAAATTTAAAAATAAATCGGTGTTTGAATTCCGTAAAAGTAACATAATTTTCCAGTAATTATATATTTTTCCATAAATTCAGTCCGACTAAAATTGCAGGATTCCACATTTCATAATGTACAATGTGCCACTATTAAAAAAAATATTATGAGGTGCGTGAAATGAATTTTTTAAGTTTTAAAAAAAATATTAATACAAAGCATCAAAATAGAGGCATGCAATGAATATTTTAATATTTTTTAAAAACGTATTAATTCAAAGCACCAAAATACAAATTTTAAATCAAATTTATTTACCCGAAAAAAAGGAAGCGCTCATTCTTCAACAATTTTAAGCACAGGAAAGAGGATTTGCTACTTCATCGTATAATTTATGCAAAAACCACTACCCGAGTACCCGACCCAGAGATTCTTCCCCCCTATTTTCAATTTCCACACATTTGTGTTCCCGCCAAATCGACCTTCCTTCTTCAACAATTTTCTCTCTCTCCTCAGATTCTGGTATTAGTGATTCTCACTTCATTAGTCCAATTAATTAAAGCTACGAGATAAACCTAGTAATTATGGAAGCTGAAGCTGAAGCTGATAGAGCTCATAGTAGCAGTAGAAGAAGAATTACTAGATCAGCTATGGTGACTGCAGCATCGAATTCGACGACGACGAAGAAGAGGAAACCTCTATCGGATGTTACAAATCTCATCCCCTCTTCGACAATTCGCAAACCCTCGATTCCAATCCTAAAATCCTTCAATCCCGATTCCGATTCGCGAATTCCGGTTCTTAATTCTTCGAAATCCGATTCCAGCATCGGTTCTTCGAATGGCAACAACAACAATGCCAGGGCCCCAAACCCTAGTGCGTCTCCTTCTGATCCTCATTCTTCGTCTGCCTTTCCTGGTACTCGATCTCTTTCTCCCTCTATTTCTATGTAGTTTTTCTTGTGATTTGTTTCTGTTGTTGTGAAGCTAGGGTTCCTTATAGTTACGGTTCTATGTCTTATTAATCGCGCAATGTGATTTAGGCTAATCATTAGTTTCCTTGAATTGAATTGTTATTAATATTAAGTTTTGAAATGTATAATTGAATTCTATGGGCAGTGTTATAGGTTTTGTATCGATCATTTAGTGGTTACACTAGGACTACTAATTTTACCCTCCCTGTTCTAACGGGGCGTATTTGGGTTCTGAGCTTGTGGGTTTGCTGCATTTTTTTTCATTTTGATTGTTTAATTTTCGTGGCAAAACTCTATGGAACTCTCAATTGATCCACGTTGTCTTAATTTGAGGAATTTTATTTACCTTGTGTGTTACGAGCTCTTCTTAAATAATAGCATGGTTGTGACGGCATTATGTAGGTAATGGGGATGGGTTGGGCTCGGAAATACTTAGAGAGTACAATACAAAACTGAACATGGATAAGGGTGGGACTAAAGGGAAGATTGTCTGCAAAACAGTTAGTCGCTCTGTTGAAGAGAAACAAAAGGACAAAGCAAAGGCATTAAAGCCAGATTCTGTTGCTTTGAGTTTGTCTCATGTGGAGAAAACAAAGGATAAAGGGAAGGCTACTGCTACAGCTTCCAGAGTTTCTCAGGTAGAGAGGACAAATGACAAAGGGAAGTCAATTGCTGGACATTATAGCTCTCATCCTGTGGAAAAAACACAAGATAAAGGGAAAACTATTGCTATATCTTGCTATGTTTCTCCAGTGGAGAAATCAAAGGACAAGGGGAAGGCAGTTGATGTACATTTCAGTAATTTTCCCGTTGATATATTACAAGATAAAGGGAGAGGGACTTCTTTATCTTCTGATGGCATTTCTTTGGAGAGAGTGAAAGATAAAGGAAAGAAAATTGATGCTAATCCCTGTTTGCCTACTGCAACTAAGCCAAAAGAAAAGGGCAAAGAAGTTGCCATACCTGTTAATTTTTCTACTATGGAAAAAAGAAAGGAGAAAGGAAAGGGGATTTCTATGGGCTTTAGTTGCCCTCCGCTGCTGAGAACCAGACACATTAGGTACCGCTCTCTCTCTCTCCAATACATAAATTGACACATGTAGTCATTTTGTTCAATGTTTAAATCATATAATTGGCTTTCACATTTCTATATTTCAGGGCAATAGGCTAATAGCTATTATAAACACATAAAATGTGAAAAAAAGAGGAAATGAAAACATCAGATAGTATCGTGAAAGTAAGAATGTCGAAGATTGAGGCTACATATTGTAATCCTATTTGCTAGATGGATTCTCATAACTATTATTTTTAATTAAGTAGATATCTCCTTTTCTCTAGGTCTCTTTGTTCTTTCTACCAACAATATAAAGTGGACTGTGGAACCTTATGTTTGCTATATCTTTTTCATCAAGCACTTGTTTCGTCATACCACAAAGTGATAGATTTGTCGTCAAATTTCCCCCATTTTCCCTGTCGCTGATGGCCTTTTAGAGGCAATCACAGTTAATGATGAGTATGCACAGTGTATAAGCTTGCACGTATAGTATAGGAACTTCAGGTTCTTTGAAAATATGTTAGCTTCTTTCTGTAAAAGTTTAAGCTGATAAATATAATGTTATTTCTTTTACCATTTATATATACTTACGACCTGTTTTATACTCCGTTTCTTCCACCTAGGAATGAGCTCACTGATGCTGATGATACGGGACAATCTAAATGTCATACCGATCCTCATATGAAGCATAATAAGGTATGTCTAATCATTCATTTTGTTTTATAAAGCTGTCAACTATCCATTTCCTTATGTTCTGCTTGTTAATCATATTACATATTATCTCATGTTTGAAGTTCTCCAAATAAATTATACTGAGTGCAATATTATTTTAGCCGTTTGCCTTTGTGTGTGGTTTTTCTAGTGTGTTTGAATCCTGTATTCCATATGGTTAATTTATTTATATAAGACTCATTTTTTATGTAGTTCTTCAATTTGCACTCCTATTATGATCCTACTGCTTGATTGAATTCTAATTTGCATTGCAAGAATATAAAACAAGTTCGTTGTTTATTTTCGTATCATATTCTTTTCTGCATTTACTATCTTGGGAGCTCCAATTAGTTGGCTCAACGGCATGTACTCCTTCACAAAAGGGAAGTGACAGATTAACTCCACAAACCACACAAGGTTTGGTTTGGCATATTGTTTTCAAAATTCTTGTAGAGAATGTGTTCATATGTGGTTAGACAATCATGCTTAGTTATTCAGACATCCATATTTCTAAAAGAACTAAAAGCAATTAAATTTCATCCTCTGTAACTTTGTTTTGTGAATTCTGTATCATTTAAAATGTTGCTAGGCTTTTTCTAATTATTTTGTTTTAATATGTTATAATAGTGATATTTTCGAAAGGTTAATACATTTCTTGGGTTTATGTATTATTGGAACTTACCAATCTATATATCACATTTCCCTCATGAATACTTTGTATAATCAGTAATTATTTTATCATTTTCACCAAGGCAGAAGTGAGGCTTTGCTACTATGCCACCTCCGTGTTTCCATTTTCTTTGCACTTTGTTGTCTAAGATGTTACCTTTCCAATTCTCAGAAGTTCCCTATGAGCTCCAACATTTTTTCCTCTTTTTGTAGAAGAGACGCTGCTTGCCTCGAGAACCAGATACCCCAGAATATAACTTGCCAAAAGAGTTTATTCAGAAGCAGAAAGCTTACTTTAAAGAAGTTGATGAATTTGAACTCTTAGAAGAGGAGGTTTCAGATGATGAGATTAAAGGAGCATCAGAGTTCCAGAGGAAGTAGGTATACTATAACCTGTCAGCTCTTTTGTATAGTCAAACTTGTGTTCCTGCTAGATTCAGGTGGTTAGGGTCTCTTACTTACCAGGTAAATATCTGTGTTATTTCTTACAATTTAGCTTTTCATCTGTGTTGTAATCCAATCATAAAGGGATTGGTTGTTTAGTTTAGATTTGGGTAACAGTATGTGACTGCAATTTTCGGACTGCAAACAGAATAGAGTTGATAGAAAGGTGGTTGGATTTGGATTCTTATGTTGCATAGGCAATCATGTGATATAATTCTGTTATTTATTTTGTTGATTGTACAACTATACCACGCCTCCTCTGCACCCGCACCGGTACCTACTCCCACACACGCTAGCGCGCACAGACACACAACCCTCACACAAACACAAAACGAAAAGAAGAGGCTGTATCTCTGTGACCAATTGGAACTTAATCTCTGCTGCGTTATCCAGTTCTGTCTAAAATTTTGAGTCGTTTCAACTCACCAACCTTTCATTCAAGTTTAGATATAGTTCTTTATTGTGGAATTAGATTCTTGGATGCAGTTGGTCCACCATCACAGGAATTATATCTATGTTCCTTGATTCTTTGCCATGACTTCTGAATCAGTAGATTTCATTTGACCTCCGAATTAAAATAATTTTATTATACATTTATAGGAACTTTTTGAAGCACATGTATACCATATGGCTGTTCTGAGTTGACCTCAAATGAATTTGATTATTTCTTGTAACAGCATGTATAGTTTACAGAAATCTGTAGAGAAGTGCTATTATTATTATTATGCATTTGAATATATTTGTAGCCATACGTGTACGGGTTTATTTTCTATAAATCTGTAGAAAGGTGCTTGTCTGTCTGGTAGTTAATGCCGATGTAGTCCATATACATTACCTGCGGAGTTGCAGGACCGCAGTGTCGAGAAATATAACTGTTGCGTTTGTGGTTTCAAAATTCTGTAGTATGTATCGGGTGTTAAGTGAAGCCTAATTTTTTATAATATCGATGGGCATAAGATTGCCTGGTACATGTAATTCGGATGAATTATTACAATTGCTGTTTCGGATTCTTGACAGGACCTAAGTTTTTAAATTCGTAGGTGAATGAGGTTCAGTATCAAAGTTTTCCCTTATGAGGGCTTACTTTAAAAAGGATACTATATGAAGTTTAAAGTGTTTTTAGTTTAGGAGCATGAATATATTGGGGAACATTTTTTCTTCTCCCTCCATCCTCCAAGAGTCCAAGATGGGTTATTAAGTACACTTTGTTATTTAAGGGATGTCAAAAAGTGTACAATAATGTTATCATAACTGGACCGGACAGCGAATCGGTGAAATTATTGATTTATGGTTCAATCGAATTTTTTTTAAGGAAAAATATTATATAAATTATAAATATTTTTATAAATTCATCAAATATAAGTTATAAATTTGGAATAATTAAAATAACTTTATCAAATATTTTAAAATTTCATTAAACCGGTTCATTGGTTCACAAAATGACAAAAAACACAGTTTTAAGAAATAAAAATAGAAAATCTACTTAGTAAACAAAAAAAAAAAGAAGGAGAAAATTCGGTTTTAATCGATTTACTGGTTTAACCGATTTTTTTCTTTTTTTCTTTTGATTTTTTTCTTAAATTGTTAATTTTAATCAAATCGATTGAATTCATAGTTGGTTTACGGTTAAATCGGTCGACCTAATCGGTCGGGTTTTGATAACATTAGTGCACAAGTTAACACTATTATTTTTGGTCAAATGCTCTCTTTTCTACTTTTTTGTATCACGTCTTTGTTTTTGTTTTACTTGTTTTAATGTATTTTAGACCCCTTTTGAAGATAAATAAAATATCAAATATTAAAAAGAAAACTAGAGATTCAACCAATTTTCACGACTTAAGTTCTATAAAGCATTATGGTTACGGTCAACCAAGAATGAGTTATGAGTTCTCAATTAGCAATTTCGTTATCTAGGTAGATTTTGTTTTATCTTATCTTAAAATTTAAAAATTTTAAATTTTAATAAAACTTAAAATTTTCAAAATTTAACTTTAAAGGTGGCATCACTGTATACACATCGGATCAAACTCTATTATTTCGATAACTGTGTTTTCACATCAAATGCGAATTCATTGTCAAAATGAATATATTGTGCGACGTCATCAATTAACAAGTGAGGACATTCGCGACTCTTCTATTGGGCGAAGGATGGTTTAAATTGAGTTGACCCTAATAATATATTTAATAGCCAGTTATGACTATAATTCATCACCTATGATGTATAGAATTATCCAACGTATTAAGTTGCTACATATTTGACACTACTGAATAATGTAATTACTCTACTTTATTCTAATTGTTACTCAAACTGAGTTCGACTTTAACTTGTCAAAAACAGTTGATATATTTATGTTGACAAACTTGAGCTGTCGTGTATGTCGAGCAGCTTCTTAACTTTGTACTCAACTTAAATAATTTCTCTCAACTTTAAATTGCTCGGTAACTTTTAGGCTTTTGGTCTCTTTAGTTACTTGAATAATACTATGGTAATAATACATGAACAATACTAAATTAATACAAATATTCATTAATTATTCGACATCGATATGAATAGTGCTTACTTACTTATGCTCGACATCATTGGTGTTTGTTCAAATACAGTTTATTTATGCTCATTATCGTTGGTGCTCGTTTGAAAACTAGTGTTCAGTGAATGTTTAGAAGTCTATGAAACCAGTTTGAAAGATTCCATATAAGTTTGCTGTTGGATACATCAAGAATGCCACTAGGTAGACAGTACGAGATTAGTCAAGGAACGAGCTAGCTATCAACGTTGTCTCCGAATCTAAGGTTACATTTGAATTGAGAGATTGAAATGAGAAAAAAAATAAATTTGATCAATGTGTAATTACAATATGAGATTACAAAATTTTATGATCCCATAAATGACAGATGAATAAATCATTCATCTTATATGTAATTTTATTTCGTGTGTAAGGAGAATAAATGATTTTTTTTTTCTTTCATTGTGATTCTCTCTTTCATTCTTTCTCATCACTCTTTCCACTACTACTTTTTACTAAATTCCTCTTAATTTTTGCTTTATTTTTTCTTTTATTCTATTCTCTCAATCCAATTTAAACGCAGCATAAGAAAGGAAAGTGTGTGTTTGCAAGTGGACGTACTGTTCTTACTCTTCCTAATGCTCGAATGCACAAAGAGTGGCTTGTTCTCATCTTTCTATTTCAATTTGTTTACATAAAGTCCTAGTATTTTGCTTGCTGACAGAAAGATAGATTGAGATGGAAATGACCTTGTTCGACATAAGAACTTGGCAATTCTATTGCAAGACATGGAGCCCAATATTATGGAATTTGGAAGTATCTTAACACGCCTCTTTCACTTGTAATATCATTTACCGATGAGAAATATGTAAAATGTGAGACATTGGAATCAACGTACTTTTTTTTAAAACTATACTTGTAAAGCTATAATCAATCGACTAATTGTGGTCCAGAAGTTTATAGCTGAATTTGAGGTTCAATACCTATCGGTCAACTGTAAAATTCAAAATTTTTTAAAATTTTATTTTTATAAGTGTATTTTTTATAAATGTATTTTTGTAGATATAGTAACTTACAAATTACATTGAAAACATACTAAAAAATAGTAACTTGAAAATAATAACTTACGAGAAAAAAAATATACTTATACAAAATTATTTTAAAACATAAAAATTTTAGACTTTTTTGTGTACTGACCCAATATTTATCCCAAATTATATGGTCGTGGCTTAATTGCGTTGGATTGGGTTCAACTTAGACCCCCCACAAGGCCGAGGACTCGATTACCATATTTTCAGTTACAAATATCAATTGGGAGGGATGACGTTACAGAAAATTTTGTGCTGTGTAGTAAAATGGAAATTTTTTTAATCTATTTTCCGTATGTTTTTACTATTTCCGTGCAGTTTATCTTATTATGTTAATGTTATTATCTGAGACAATGTTACCATTTGATATATTATGTTACTATTTACAATGTAATTTTTTTTAATAGATAGTAACATAAAAAATATATAGTAATATAAAAAAATATATTAACATAAATTTAATGAGAATGATTGAAATATGAAAAAACTGCACGAGAATTATTTTTTTCACCATGTACCGGCCGGAAATTGCCACATGATATTAATGCATTCTGTCTTAATATCATATGAGTTAAGCGTCTTATAAATACAATTATATAAACATTGGTAAAATTATTCCATTCGTTTTATAATAAATGACATTATATATATATATATATATATATATTTATATTTATATAAAGAAAATTGAAATTTATGCTACAATTTTATTTACTTGACAATTTTATCCTCCATTAAACCATAGAAAGAAGGAGAAATTTGTACAAAAGGAAAAAGAACGACACAACCAAAAAAAAATTATATTAATTACTCCAATAATTCACCCAAATTTGAAGCATCTTAACACCTCTTTCACTTCTGATATCATTTGGCGATGAGGCTCAACTTATGTGGCTTAATTTAGTCGATTACCATATTTTCAGTTATTTCGATCTCTATATAATAAGAGATCGGAGTTCATATTAATTATATTTATACTATGTTTAGATTGAGAGAATGAAATAAAAGAGGAATAGATAAAAAAATTAAAATAAATTTAGTGAAAACGACTGATGGAAGGAGTGAAGGATTGAAAGAGTGACGAGCAAGAATGAAAAAGAGAATCACAATGAAAAAATTGAATTAATCATTTATTTTCGTTACTCATAAAATGAAATTACATAAGATGAATAATTTATTCTACCACTATCTCCTATAGAGACCATAAAATCTTGTGATCTCTTTTATTAATTACACATGAATTAAATTTATTTATCCTCTTATTCGATTATGTCAATTCAAACGTAGTCTAAAATGTTATTGCGTCCACCTTTAAATTTCCAATACTATTCAACGAATAATAAGTAGAATACGTTAATTTAGGGGTTAATGTAGTCATTGAATCATTGCAAAACAACAAACAAAAATTTGCGGGAGGCATGCGAACTGTTGATAACTTTCTATATGTAATACATTCTTGTTTTATCTTCAATCCTTTTGGTAACTTCTAGTATCTCTTTCTAAGTGGGATCCAAAGCTATGTCTACATTATTATTTTTCCCAGCTACGGAGTAAAAAAGCAAAAGAATGAAAACGCAAGGAGGAGGAAAGTGAAGAAACAAGTGAGATTTTAATCTAAGACACAATCTTAAAAATATTATTACCAACTTTCTTCAGAATTTATTTTCAATTTATTCTTATATCATCAAAACATTTGGGTGAAATTATATAAGTAAGCTTGACATAAAAATAAAGAGTTAATTACACACAAAATCTATAAGTTTCACTTTTTAACACTTTCACTAATATTTTAACAATTAAACTTTCAAACTAGTTATATATATATATAGACAGAGGATTGAATCAAATTTAATCTTAAACTAAACTTTAGTTAGTTAAAATTTACTGTAACATTCTATTTGGTAATTTTTTTTTATTTTTAGTGATATGGTAATTATCAAATATATAAGATGTCATATCATATTTTAGCTAATTTGAGTTAAATTTTAATTATTCCTATATATTTTTGACTAAATTAAAGATTTAATTGTTAAAATAATAATTATTGGGTATAATCATTAAAAACGTGTCACCAACGCAAAATAAATCATTGTTAGATATCAATTCGGCTTCATCGAATTGTGTGCATCATGTTGTGGTCACAATTACGAAAAACTTGTATTGCTCCTTTCTGAGATATTAATACGGAACAGTAGTAGAGTACATCACACATTTTTCAGTTAAAAAATACACACGTAAAACTAAAGAGAATTATTAATTGTTTTTCTACCCCTGTTAAAAAATCCTAACATCTGGTGATATAGCAGGGAGAAAGTTTTAGGCCTCAATTTATAAGTATCAAAAATATGAGTTTTATGGTGAGAACTAATATTTTGACTCAAAGAAACGAATTTTGGAGCACTGCAGAAAAAAAGAAGAAGAAGCCATTCTCTACATACTTCGACTCAAGAAAACGTGCTTTGGAGTATTACAAGAAAAATAGTTATTCTCGACGGCTTTCCTCTAATATCGACGGCTTTCCTCTGCAGTCGAGTTTTTAATATCCTATATTGACGGCTTATTTCGACGGGCCGTGTCTCGAAAATTTAATCTTAACAATTTTTTTGTCGACATTATTTGTATTTATCTTTACAACATTATTGTGGACACTATTTGTATTTATCTCGAGGGTTGCAACTATTGAGATAAGTCATTTTTCTTGTAGTGGGGCGTTAAAGTGTACGATAGAAAGAAACATGTTAACGGACATGCTTTGGATGCTTGAACGCTCCTTTTATCTCTCTGATCAAGACATTCGCGGGTCTTTGTAACATAGTTCGCCTATGAGATTAACTAATTTTTGGTTTTCTTTTCCTAAGCATTATTTCAAATATGCTAATATATATATATATATATATATATAATGATAAATGTGGTTGCTCTCCAATTAATAGGGAAGTTGGTGATCAGAAAGTTCAGCATGTTTTTAAGGTTAAACCTCGTGCAAAAGGAAAGCAAACACCATGGACCATATGCATTATTGCCTATTTGACAGAGCAGCTACCAATCAATACTATAGTGACAGAATTAAAGCTGGGTTGTATTCAATTATATTCGAATTAAGTCGAGTTGAATTTAATTAAATTTATTTGTTAATCGAATTGACTTGATCAAATTCAAATAAGCATTGCTCCAATTGAGTTAATCAAATATGATTAACGAATAAACAATTGTTGAGAGTCCATTATCTTAAATAACTAAGTCAAATTGAATCTTATAAAATTGACCTGACTCGATAATTTTGAATTTGTTTCGGATCTAAATTCTTAAAAGGATCAAAACATTACATTTAATATAAACTATTTAAATTAAATACAAATAAACTAAATTGAACAATCGATCAAGTGGCTATTTAGACCATAACACACATGAAATCTTAATTTTTAAAAATTTTTATAGTGTAATTAAACTATAATAATTTAAATTTTTTGAAATTTAAGTCGGAATTATTCAGTGGCGGTACGGTAATTGATGAAAACCTTTTCATCGTGTAAACGAGTGCAAGTTGCATTAATGTCCCTCGGTTGCACGAAATAGGTTTTATTTTTTTCGTTTATTTTATTTATTTTTAAATTTTTAGGGCTATGCACGTTTTTATCTGTTTTCTTGTTTGGAATCTCGGGAAATAAGAATCTTTTGATTTCCCAAACAATACCCATGTTGCTTGGTTATTCGGTATAAAGTTCAGATTATGTTGCATATTAGATAAATATATGCAAAACTTTTATATTCTTTGACCTTTGTGTGTTTTCATGTCCATCCGCTTGTAATATACTCTTGTGACCCTTAATAATATTATATTTGGAGTATAATATTAAAGGTGTAACCTGTGCCCAACATGATTTTTTTTAGATAATGTTTCTACTTATTTTAAGTTTTTAATGTATTTATTTTTAAATGGTAATATTCGCTAAATTATATTTTTCTATTTTAGTTAAGCATTTACAATGTACTATGAATAAAATAGATATTTTGATTTTCTTTTGTACTCGTAAATAGACAGTATATTAATACATTTCCTTTAGAGTTGCTAGATAGTTATTACTTTAGTGAAATCGAAAATGGTAAATAGAAAGCTAACCAAATGGGATACACAAACCAACATTGCTATATCAATACACTATAGTTATTAATATCAATTTAGATTTTCTTTTAAAAAAATCAAATTAGTTTATTTTTTATTAGGAAATACGTATGACTTAATTTAATGTTAACCAATTACACAATTTATAAGATATTTGTAACTTTACATGACTTGGATAAGATCTGAGTTTGAAATTTTGAGTAAAAAAATTGAGTTATTAAAGTTAAAGTAAGCTAGCTTGGTTGATTCGTCTTGAAATCTAGCTTGAAGTATTAACAATTTGAAGGAAGTCAAGATGTGAATTTATTAAGCATCCACACATATGACTCCTAGTTGCAATGTTCACCTAAATAAAGTAGACCAATATTGTCAGCGACATAGTAGGTTTTTTTTTTTTTGGGGATAATAGACATAGTAGCTTTGCTTCAAAGTAAAGTAATTCATTGGCCATTAATGTTCTAGTATGATGTTGTTTTAAATAATAAATAATTAAAAATAACATAGTGTGAAGGTTAAAATTGAAGAATTCATTACTATTAATGTTACAAAAAGTGGTAAGTGATAAGTGAATGAAAGTAGAACAAGCTAGAGTTTAATTAGAGTAAAAAAATTAATTAGAATTAGAGAGTTCAAACTTTAGATAGTATATGGCCGGTATTTTAGCGCTTTGACAGTGAAATTAATTGAATTGAGCATGTTTGTGGACAAAATTTGGTTAGGGTTTGTCAGTTTTCATTGGTGGTTGGTATGTATTCCCTTCAATAAAACTTTGGAGTAGGTTTTTTTCCTCTTTAGTTTATAACTTTTCATCTTTCTTTGGTTCAAAATATAGTTGGATATTAACTTACGAAAAAATAGTTGGATATATGCAAAATAATGTAGTTGCTTGTATATATATATATATATATATAATATTGCTATAATAACATTTTTCCGAAATGACATTGATAAGTCTATAATTTATATATTTTTACCATCTTAATTATGCTCAATTTATTACTATTATTAGATTATTTATTATTTTTATTTTATTTTACAAGAAAATAGATAAATCAAAGAGTTATGTGAAAATAGGACTTCCCAAGATATAATTTGAAGAATTAAAACTTAAAAAGATGAAGTTGGAAGAAACGTAATGATATGAATGTATTTAGTTAGGCCTATAAATACTTGTACAATTAGAGTCTAAAGGGAGAGAGTTTTCTTTTAGTTTTAAGTTTTCTTATTCAAGTTTACACTTTTTCATTCGTTTTTCTACTTTTTTCATTCACCCATTTATACATTAATTTTTTTATTGCTTCTATTCAATTACCAATTATTTCATTTTTGTAGACACTTGATTACGAATTCAATAATATTTTATTTTTCATTATTATATCTTCTAGTACAGCTTTATATTTCAATATACGTCACAATGATTTTCTATTTCGTTATTACTGTCTCTCTTAATTATAATTTATTTATGTTTAAGTTAGTTTAAATTATTCCGTTTAAAATATTCATATCATATTGTTTTATTTATATTATGATTAATTACATAATCTTCTCAATCATTACGTTTTTATTTCGCCGGAATTAAATATTAAGAATATTAAAATTTTCTAACATCTGTGGATTGACCTATACGAATATTAATATTACAAATATCTGTGCACTTCCAAAAATTATACACATCAGACATCTTGATACAAAGACATCGAGAGAGGGAGAGAAAGAATATGCAATTCAAAACAGCTCGTGTATCACATTCAACTAATGCACAAACTTCCCAAACAAAAAAATAAAAAAAAATAATAAACAAAATTAATAATGCAAAGAATAGGATGAGTAGTGACTGGCTTTCATATGTTATTTTCTTTGCTTCATGTAAGGAGTGTAATTATAAATACTAGCCATTTGACCATTGTAATGTACAGGTACGCTCATGGCTTATTATAATATATTTTAATATTAACTAAATTTAATATTAATATTCTTTCCATTAACTAATTCATTTGTTTTTTCAATTTTATCTTAACTTGCATTTCACATCATTTGAATTAAATCATTTTGACATTATATATACATTTGAATATCTATTAGATTAATTTTTAGGAAAAAGTTAATACGTGTAACACACAAATTTATACTTGCTTTAAAAATAAGTAAAACGACTCATTTTATCCAAGGATTGAATAGTCTAGATCTTTTTTTCAAAATAATCAAAACTACATCGTCTAAATTTTTTTTTATAGAGACATCTATAACATTGTGTGGCTTAAAAATAAATTCCCTTTTATCTTGTTTTAATGAATATGTTATATAAAAGAGGGCACATTCCTTATAACCGCTAAAAAATAATTTCAAAATTTTAAACCAAGTATATATTTATATTTTGTTAGTATTTATTTCCTTGAAAGTAAATATGTAATTAAAATATGTAACAGAAACTGGAGAAAAATCTTTGTAATCAAAATGAGATGAGAAAAAAATTCGTAGTAGTTTCTTTTTATCATGAAGACAATAGTAGGAATTTATAAATTTTGATACTGTTGAAAGCTTATCTCATTCTAAGACGAGTTAAGAGAAAAGTGCTCAAAAATATTACGGATATTAAATTGGGAAAGAAAAATATATATCAATTTTGGTGTCTCGTTTCATTACTTTTCTTGTATTTAATTACGACATCTAAATTTTATGCAACCAAAATAAGTAGGAAAAAAACACTTTTGAGTTAGCATTTTGATTGTGAGGATAATAGTTGAGACTTATAATTTTTTTAACATTGAAATTCTTTTATGAGAAATTAAAATAAAAATACTCAAAACTATATTTTAGGCATTAGTTACAAGGAGGAAAAGTAATCAACAAATTTTAGACTTTCCTCTCTCTATATATAGATGAATGGTTATAAATATGTTACATGAAAAAGTATTCTAGCTAATATTAGTTGTGGATATCCCTATGTATAGACATTATAGATTTTGGACCTAGCTATATATCGTAAGTGGTTGGCCCTCGATTAAGTGGGGATTGAATTAATTGTGTCTCTGGGCATTACAGTTTCTGATCCCATTCCCTCCTTGCCATGCAACAATTGGATTCTTTAGTACCTTTTGTCTCTCGTTCCCAATATATATATAAAATAAAACTTTTATAAATTAATAAAATCTCTAAATTAATATTTGATAAATTAATAAAATTTCTAAATTAATCATTTTACTCTATCATGACTCGAGTCAGTTATAAAAATTACAAATTTCGATAAGATAATAAAATAATAATTTTTTGAAAGATCCCTATATAAATATATAATTCCAATAAAACTATAAATTAATAATTTTTTAAAATTACAATATACCTAAGATAATGCCTCACGTATTTGATCTCTTTTGTACTCACACATTGACTTATGTATTTGATATGTCATTGTTGATTTTGTAATACCTTTTAGATGAGAAGACATTGTTGGATATGATTTTAAGATTTTTTTTATGTTGTTTATATATTATATTCTCTCATCAATATACATTAAATGTTTTTAATATAAGTACAATGAATAATATTTAATTATTAATAAACAATGAACATAAATTTTGATTACTATTATGTATAATGAATTTATCAATAATAAATTTTTGATGTAATTAAAATTTAACTTTATTATAGTAAACCCTTTATAAATTAATAAATATTAATTTATCAATTAGTTAATACCTCTCTAGAAAAATAAAAATTTCAGATTCTAACATTATTAATTTATAAAAGTTTTACTGTATATAACTTTGAGATATTATATATATATATATATATATATATATATATATATATATATATATATGTCTAGCTAGGATATATATGATTATGTGATCATGACCTACAAACAGGATTTAATTCCTAGTGTTATCGTCAATAATTTTAGTTAAATTGATACGTTTTATCTTCCGGGGTAAATTGAGAATGATTTGTAAAATTTTAAATGTATGAGAACTTATCAATCAAAAACTCAAATAAGTTGTATTGTTCAAACTTGGAATCACAACAAAGATGACTAGAGTTAAACCTATAATAACAAGGGAAGGATACTGAAAGAGGCAACGGATACCGTCGGTAGACTCTAGCTCCTATGTGAGGAAAAAAATACTTTTTACAAAGAAAGTGTTAAAAGATAGGCTTGAACAGATATGAGAATAAGCACATTTTAAAAAGAAAATGCTAAAAGATAGACTAAAACAGTATTTGTGAAGGTATCTTCTGCCATTAGGTGAAAGACCTTTATATAGGTGAAGGATTAAGGTTACGATAGGTTCCTTAATTAACGGAAACTAAGGCAACCATGTTGATTCAAATTAAAATTTTCTAGCAATATGACAGTTAAAAGTTGTTAAGAAAATTATTATATCCGGATAATATTAAAATTAGGTTTATAATTATCCCAGTAATTATATATGGAACTAACTTGGACAATAATATAATTAAGCCTATAATTGTCCTAGTAATTATAGGTGAGTCTAACCCTAAGTATCACAGCATATGTATTAATATAGCGGGTACCTTCATTTAGTTGATAACGATGTGTTAATTTAATGGGCACCTCCAGGCCAATGCCATATAAACTCTAAAACTTCTCAGAAGTATCTGTTCTTTTCAGTTATTTCCTAACAATGCATTTTAGTACTCAAATACTTATATTATCCTTATATTTTCATTGACAATTTTTATTTGTGTTTGATGATATTATTTTCGTGTTAATATTTCTTTTAACATTACTATTTGAGAGAATGACATCCGATCAATAAAAATTATAAAAATGGCGCCAACAGTACCATAAATTTTTCATCATACTCAAGATGATGTTTCTTTTTTCTATACCAATTCTCTCTGTCTCTCTCCTCCTCCTCCTTTTTCAGCCATGCTTTATTTCTCCTCCTCCTTCTGTTTGTCATCCTCATATCATAACCACCACCTTCACCATCAATGTCTACAACTTATTTATAACAGACAATAGTAACAGAGAAACATTAACAAATAAGCAGATATGAATAGTAACAGAGAATGTTTTATCAATTTTAGTTTGTAAAATTATATCTTACAATTTATTTTAAATCAATAATGTGATTTTACAAAACAGGAATAGTAATAGAGAAACGGTAACAACGAAATAGTAACACACAAATAATAATAAAAAAATAATAACAGGCAATCTATTACAATAAAATGATCATATTTTAATCTATGTTCACGTTAATGTTTAAATTGGAACGAAAAATACGCTGATCTCTATAGATCCGGTGGATGATCAGATAACAATGACGGTGGATTTCGTTGTTTTGGTAGATTTGGTGTGACGATGAGTTAGTGGTACATAATTGACGATGCTAACACTAGTACCTAATTGTTACTATTTGCTTCCTTAATGTTACTATTTGTAGAAATAGATTCAAAGATGTGAAAGACAAAAAAAAGAGAGAAATGCAAAACTACCGTAAAAAGTAGTAGTCGATAATGAAAGAGAAGAAGGTGAAAGACATCGGGGGAGGATGAGGCGACCAAAGTACAGATGGACATGTAGAAGGAGATGAAGATGGAGAGAATGTCGGCGGCGATGGAGGAACTCGGCGGTAGTCAGTCACAACAAAGGAGACTGGCGACAATGGAGGAGGCCACCGCCGTCGACAACCTTTATAAATTCCGATCTGTAAAATTAAGTTTAGAATTAAAGGATAAGAAGTTTATATTCGAAAAAAAAATTAGATGTGAAAAATTGTTACTTGGTACAGGCCTGAAATTATTTCTTAATTTAATATATAGACTCGTGAATCATATTTACTTGATCATTCAGTTAGTAACATTAGTTTAATAATTTAGAATATTGACTTTGTAGCGTAATGAAATCTCCATTTGAGTTGTTAAGTGATTATTATTTTGATGAAATCCTAAGTGGTAAATAGAATGCTAGACTTTAACACAATTTAGTATTAATAGAATGTCTACATATTTATTATTATATTATAAAAGAAAATCAAAATATATATTATAACCTTAGTACAATATAAATGCTTAAGTAATTAAAATAGAAAAAATATAATTGACTGAATATTACAAATTTAAAGATAAATGAAAATTAAAAATCTGAAATATGTAGAAAAATTGCTTTTGAAAAAAGCCCCGTATTGAACACGAGTTGCACCATTAGTGGAGTATATATTAGTTGAGATTTGGACAAAAACCTAAGTATTAGTTGAGAAATTTATATTAATTATGACAAAAAAAATATTTTATTTCAACTTTCCCCGGTCATTTCAAAATGAATTTTAATATTATATATATTCATATATTATTTTTGTTACAGTAAAGGTCAATACGTATTTCTTATATATTTTTGAAACGATAGGAGTTCTATTTAAGTAAATTTTACGGTCTTGCTATTACAATAGTTTTGCATAAAAAAGGCATGCGTGTCAAATTAATCCTTTAATAACACTGGGTGAATAATAACAACTTTAAATACGAAAAAAGAAGGACCTCCAAAAAGAAATACCGAATTAAATCCATCAAACTGAGGTGAAAGGAATATTTATATTTTTGTTATAAAAATTTCTGCTTAGTCAGATTACTCCCGTCTAAACACTATGCAGTTCCTGATCGTCTAATGTCATTTAACGCTTAAGTTTATTTAATTTTGTTTAATTTCATATAATGTCCGCAAATGGTAGATATTTTTTTATAGTTATATTTATCTAATGTTTTTTCATAACACTGATTCATATATGTGAGGTATGAAAGTAAAGTAACCACACCAACATTATTCATTGTATTACAAAATATTGCTACTCTATAATATTAATTTTCGTATATCTAGTAGAAACCCTTCTTTCTTTCTTTTTTTGGGTACATAGTAGAAACCCTTCAACACAATCGAACCTAGATAACTATACAAGATTGGACATAATAATCTACCTTATGTAATCACCAAAATTAACAAAAAGAACTTACGCTATGTCCCTCGGCTTAGTCTAGTTCTATTGAAGATGCTTGAAAACCAATTAAAATGGTTTTTGCAATTGATGTTTAATAGTAGAATTGACTTACCAGTGGATATTTCATTTAAGAAGAAATGTTTTAAATCTACTGTGTTTAGTCATTGTCCACCACTAAGCTATGGAAACTAGTACACTCATACTTATAATGATTGTGGCCCATGAATTGAATAATTCTTGTAAGCGTGGGAACCAGAATGTTCTTACCTTCCCCGATCCCCTTCCCCCTCCCCCCCCCCCCCCACCCCCCACCCAGCACCCCCCTTACCCTCCAAAATTCTAGCCATGTTTGAGTAGCACAAAAAAACAAAAAAAGTCCTTCCCATTAAAATCACGCTATTGCTTTCCAATGTATGTTGCTAAGTTTGAATTTTGAATTTAAAAATTACCCCACATATTGGTCTGAAATAAATACACACATATTTTTATTTTATTCTTTAGTAAAAGGATGTTAATTAAAGGACAAAAACTAAGATGTTCAAACAATCGAATCATCTAAAGGGGACGACCTAATTGTTTGTGCTAGAGAAATAACATTTTTATTTCTTTTTTGCACCATATATTAATTCGATTGACATATTTACATGCCAAAATGAATTTGGACTCCAGATATATTATTCACATCATTTTGTTACACCTTTTTTTTCCGGGAGGGGTGGGGGGGGGGGGGGGGGGGGGGTGGGTGGGGGAGGGGGGGGGGGGGGGGGGGGGGGGTGTTGTTTGGTGTCGGGGTTACATAGGACACACTTGACTGGCGTCTCATCGTAGGCACACTGAAAACGTTAATAATATAAACATACACACACAACGTACATGTATGTAATGAAAACAATCGAGCACTAGCAATTGCTATAACCACGTATGAAAATCTAATTGGGCTAATTAAAATCCCCGTCGCTTACATGTTTTCATTTTTGGTAAATCGATGAGTATATAAAAACCCCAGGGAGGAACCGGAGGCTGAGGTGCACGATGGTCGATTTAGTCGATTTCTCCCTTAAAAAAAAAAATCAGATCGGACAATTCAATTTTGCAATTAACAAAATCATATTCAATCATTTTTATTCAGTGTTTTTCAGTTTTTGATTTTATATATCAATAAGTCGGTTTTAATATCGACTTTTTTTACACATTAACAAATTTATAATGATTATAATTTTAATATTACTAGTATAAAATTTCTATAGTTATATTTTTTTTTATACTTATAACTTTATGAAAGTATAATTTATGTATATATAAAATATACATATTCTTACATTTATTAAATTTGAAATGGTGGGTTCAAAACTTAAGACCAAAGTCGACCAATTTTATATTAATTTTCTTTAATTATAAATTATTAGTATTCAATTTTCTTCTGTTTTGAATTTTTTTTTTTCGGTTTAATTTTATTCGATTTTGTCAATTTATTCGTTGTTTTAGTTTTATGTGCACTCCCACTACTACTGGAGCTTGGAGGCTAGAAGAGACTCTAGCTCAACCAAACAAACTAGATTCTGGAGGCCAGAAGAGACTCTAGCTCAACCAATCAAAGATTTAACAAGATTTAATGTTATTATTATTATTATTATTTTGTTGGAGGTTTTGTCGCTTACATTTTTGTTGGAGTTTCCGAAAATATATTTGTGAACTTCAAATGTACATTTGTTCCTACAAAAAATAAGGAAATAAATAAATATACCGTTGAAAGCTGCATAGGTTAATTTGTAAGAGCTGCACTGCACCAATTTAGACGATTTCATATGTCAATTAGAATTTCATAATACAACGCTTCTAAATAATATTTCTTCTAATTTTCTCTTAACTTCAAAATTACAAATACGCTTTATAGTTTATATTAAAATTAGAGATATATTTTTGTTTGAACAAATAATATATAACTACTTAGATTTATACTACAATTTATCAGCTCATATATTGATAAATGCTTTAAATAAACGAATTACCAACTGAAATTTACACTATTTATTCCGAATAAGATGATGAACTTATCGCATGGTTAAATCACAAGGTGTTTTTTTATCGCCGTGATTAGTCTAGTAGTTATTTACAATAAAAATTGCATACCTTAATAAATTATTTGCATGTTTAACTAAAATGCTGGTGGTCAAATAGAAATCAATGTAAATCAGAAGGTTAAATACAATATAAACATTTTATTTTAAAGAAAATGAAATGAAATTCTCAAATACTTTCACGAACACTAATAATAGTATATCATTCATTACAATTATCTCACTGCCAGGTACAATAATATTATTCATCATACTATTATCAAATAAAATGACATCATCCTTAATTGCCAAATTTTAGGATTATATATATTATACTTATAATGTAAAAGTTTATAATTAAAAAAAATCATAGTTATGAGATGTATTTTTAATTTCTTATTGGAGAAACTTGTTCACTTAAAGTGGGCCACCACTAATACCGGCTATTCAGGTGATCATATAGCTAAAGCATCCGTACTCTCCAACCTGCTGCTTCTATATATAAATCGTTCTCCATTTCATGCTTTCTTCAATCTTCTCTAAGTTTAACATAAAAAAGTTTCTTCAATTTTATTTTATTTGTTCTCCAAAAATCTAATTATGGAAGAAAAAAGTTTCACCCAAGACGGCACTGTTGATGTCCGAGGCCGCCCTGTGCTCGCTGCCAAGACCGGAAAATGGAGAGCTTGTGCTTTTCTTGTTGGTACGTATACATATAATATATATATATATATATATATATATATATATATATATATATATATAATATGCGCACGTGTTTATGCAATTATATAATTTGGTTTTGAATTCTCATAATATCTCTATATTACACTTTTAATAATTAATTTTAAATTTTGAAAACAAAACACGTGATATTTTGGAAAAATATAAAATATATTATAAAATACATTTTACCTCAGTAAAACCTGTTTCATGTGTATAATGGATATACATACATATACATGAATACATCAATCAACTTTTTATATGTAAAAGCAAGGTTTTTCATGAGAATATAAAAATTGGTAGGTTCTTCACATCCAGATTCGAAGAATTTCTTGATTTTGGCTGTTCTTATTCCATGTTCTATTATTGTAAAAAGAAGTAAAGTTAAGTATCAAATATGGCATTTGTTTGTTATCGATCATGTGGGTCATATTATAGTATTACAACGTTATACCAGATAAGGTACTAATTCTATTTTATACACATCTGGCCATCTTATTCTTCCACTATATACTTCCCAAGTTTTTTTTATATACGTTTTTTGTTTATCTTCTTCCACATTTTATTAATTCTTTTATAGTGCGTATGGTTTGTGGTTTGATTGCGATTAGAAAAAGAAATCAATAAAAAAGAAATCAAAAATATAATAAATACGCGAATGAATTATCCACGTATGCTATGTAAAAGTATTCTATTCACACGCTTATCATATTTTTCATTCAAACTCTATCATTTTCTCTTGATCCTTTGAGTCCACTACCACTTTTTTCCCCATCAACTCTAATTCCCATTCCAACTGTGAACCAAACAAATATAGACAGTATCATAAATTTGTTTATCTATTAATTTTATTTCACTGATTTATTTTTTTGTTGCTTTCTTCTGATAAATTTTTTTATTGATCAAACTTTGATGAATATGATAGGGTATGAAGCATTTGAGAGGATGGCATTCTATGGAGTAGCTTCAAATCTTGTGGTGTATTTAACAACAAAATTACATGAAGAGACAGTGCCATCAGTGAGGAACGTGAATAACTGGTCTGGATCAGTTTGGATCACACCTATCCTAGGCGCGTATATAGCTGATTCCTTCTTGGGCCGATTCTGGACCTTCACTATCTCTTCTCTCATTTATTTCATGGTATGCATATACTTAGTATATTTTACATTACTTATTATAATTTATTTCACACACATGTGCGCGCACACATACTAAAATTTTATAATTCATGTTTCGTACTTACAATAGGAGGGTGTCTTTAATGACTTTTTACTTTAACTACTACAATAGGAGGGTGTCTTTAATGACTTTTTACGACGTTTAACATTAATATTATAATTACATAAATTAACAAAAGAAAAATAGTCATTAATAAGTAATAATACAAAACTCATGTTTTTTAATTATTCTTTTTAATCCGTACGTTTGAATTTATTTTAAATAATATGAAATGCACTGAACATCTTTCCATGCCATATTTCGAATTTCTTTTTCCTCATATTATGTGTGGCTTCATCAAAATTTGTCTCACTTGTATGTATGTCCCAACATATATAATTATTCTTCACACCTTCCTAAAAAACAACACTAAGTTTTATGTTTGGTTTATATGATTTAAGTTCAGCTACTCTTCCAAGGGCCAATAATTCATGAGGATTTTGCTCATGGGACCTTATAATAATGAGCGGTGAATAGAAGAATACCATTACATATGAAATGATTGTTATTAGGTCTTCCACAAGTTTATGCTTCCAACTAAAAAGCATCCCAACAAATTTCTTGCATGTAATTGGCTGGACATTTATTTCATGCTTAGTTGACAAGGTTGGTGGAAGAAAAACAACCATTCAAATTTTAGTGCTCTTTTTTTCTTTTTCTTGGTTTCAAATCTATTCGGATGGTATTTCGATCCGACCTTTTAAGATAATATTTATGATTTCAGGATTTAAGAATAGAATCTCTATTTAATTAAATTTATGCATTTTCTACTTAAGCCAGTGTTAGATAATTATTGGAATTAATTTGCATGAGCCTTTTTTTACATGCTTAAAACCTACTTAATTTAATCCAAAAGGCTTGTAGGTTTTAAATTTATTGATGTAATTCGTTATTTTGGGGAAACAATCTTCCAACTTGTAATATTCACAAGATGAGCTTAGAACATATGATGCTTAATTGATTATCTAAAATAAAAACTTGTATACGTGCATGATATTAGAATAAAATGAATAGGAAAACATGCAAAGGATAAATTTCTCTAACATAAAATTAATATATATGATGAGCAGGGAATGCTGCTACTAACAATTGCAGTCACCATGAAATTCAAAAAGCCAACATGTGAAAATGGAATGATGTGCAACAAGGCATCAAGTCCACATGTAGCATTTGTGTACACATCCCTATACATCATAGCACTTGGAGCAGGAGGTACAAAGCCAAACATATCAACATTTGGTGCTGATCAGTTTGATGATTATAATCCTCATGAGAAGAAACTCAAGGCCTCATTCTTCAACTGGTGGATGTTCAGCTCCTTCATTGGAGCTTTGATCGCGACGCTTGGCCTTGTTTACATTCAAGAAAATGTGGGTTGGGGATTGGGATATGCAATTCCAACACTTGGACTTCTTGTCTCTCTTTTCATCTTCTACATTGGGACTCCCATGTACAGGCACAAAGTCAGGAAGTCCAAAAGCCCTACCGGAGATTTGTTTCGTGTTCTCGTCACTGCATTTGCTAGAAGGAAGCTTCCGCTTCCAACAAATTCTTCTGACCTTCATGAGTTTGACATTCAACATTATGTTGATACCAGAAAGCGACAAGTTTATCACACTCCAAATTTCAGGTCAGATTCGTATTTATTTTTAAGATATTTAATTATATTTTGCAAACCTAGCTAGTTACTTGGATTTTTTGGGTATTTAATTTGTAGATATTTGTTATAATTTATTCTGTTCCAATTGACTCGGATACCGTGATACTGTTATTGTTTTGAAAAGGAAGGGAAAAAGCAAAGATTCTACCAATAATTGTGGAACCCATATGCTTCATGAAAAGCTGCTAGACAAGCAAAGTAGTAGTAGACGGGATGTTTTAGTTTAAATTTGAAAGATTCTAGATTTTGATATTGTAAAAATTATAGTAACAAAATTTAAAATTTTTAAAATTAAACGAACAAATTATTGTTGTATAAGTCCTACATAATTCGATATTATGCGTCTAAATATTAGACATTTTTCATATTAGTTAAAGACGGTTTAACTTAAAAGTTTATTTCAAATAGGAATCTTTATGAGGTTTATAACATATAGAAAGATATAATCAAGGGCATGAAACTCATGTTTAATTAAAACTGAAAAAGACTATGAAAAGATTCCCCATTGTCTTTTAAATCTAAGAACTAGCTCAGTGCGTGAAGGGACCTCTTTCACTTGATGTGCATAACAACTGGAAAATGATCTCTTGTTTTTGTATTATTGTACCAAACGAATTAATTAAGGCATCATCAATTTGCAAAATAACAAAATAAAATAAAATAAATAAATATATAACAGGGAGAGGTCATGGTTTATTGGGAAGTATATATATATGTAATATTAGCCAACTTTTTCCACTAAATGCTCCCCATGTGCACTGTTTCAAGTGGTGCTTGAGGGCTTCATGTACTAAAAATGGAGATCTCTTTCTCTTCAACTTGCTTCCTTGCCGTAATACAACAACGTACGTATACATTATTATACCATGATGTACACAAGAATAATCAATAGTACTATCAGCCACCACAATTTAATATGGCCGGTGAAAAAGTTGTTGAGATGAGCAACACTTGGTTACCAATTGGCAATGGCTATGAACTGCTCATTCGGTTCCAAAATTAAAAATTCATTTGTAAAACGACTATTTTTGAAAATAATTTTTATATTTCAAATTAATATATTTTTGTTATCGTGTTATTTATGATAATAATAATGATAGTTATGATAAAAGCTACTAAGTAGTGGAGATAATAGAGTTACTTGAAGTAGTAGAATAATGAAATGACATTTAAGAAATTTTATGGCTTTTTATAGTTTAAATAGAAATGTACCTTTAATTTTGGAATAACCAAAAAAGAAAACTAGAACGGGGGAGTAGTATTTATATTTATTTGCGATAGTACACGATACAAGTAAATTTTTTATTATTGATCTTATTAAAATCATGTTACTTAAGATAAATTTAATTATAATTGCTTGATTTGAAAAAATGTTAGAACATCACTATACTAAATTAATGTCTGATGTCAGTTGTTTGCATTTTCACAAAAATTGATATGTCAATCGTCTAAAACATTATCTCTATCTTTGTTATTGACTCGAAAAACAATAAGACAGAATTTCATTTTAGTAATATAAAATTTGATTTCGTAAAAGTGGAGCCCATGATTGGGCCTATATCTTGTTATTTGTTTGATCATGCTCCACTGGAAATGGTTGGAATCTCATCTAGTTATGACTGCAAAGTATGAGCCATTGGGCCTATATATAAGACCCAAGTTACACATGCAGACAATATTCAATGAATGGCTGATCCTCCCTAACAAGCTGACCAATCATTAATTATTTACAAAAAAAAAATAAATGAAATAGGAAAAAGTGGTTAAATGACAACTCTAATATACAAAAAGAAAAAGGGAAAATACTACACGTCATTTTTTTTTGTTGCAAAAACAATATTTTGGCACAAGAATATATGGTTGTTGACGAAAAATCATCAAATTTATATAACTTTTCCTGATACACAGACGCACGTACACACTAATACTAATATAAAAGGGTGTATTTTTATAAATAGTTAATAGCTCTTTCCGCAGGTTTTTGGACAAAGCAGCAATAAAGGAATGCAGCAATAACAATTGTGGCTCAAGGCCACCATGCACAGTGACAGAGGTAGAAGGAGCTAAACTTGTAATTGGAATGTTCATGATATGGCTTGTAACCCTAATTCCAAGCACCATTTGGGCTCAAGTCAACACTCTCTTTGTCAAGCAAGGCACCACATTGGACAGAAACATGAGCCCAAACTTCCAAATTCCAGCTGCATCACTAGGAAGTTTCGTTACGCTCTCAATGCTAGTCTCTGTCCCCATGTATGACCGTTATTTCGTGCCCCTAGTACAAAAGAAAACCGGAAATCCGAGGGGAATCACTCTACTTCAAAGGCTAGGAATTGGATTCGCGATCCAATTACTAGCCATTGGAATTGCCTACGTGGTGGAAATTAGACGGATGAAGGCGATAAAAGTGCACCACATTTTAGGCGCTAAAGAAGTTATCCCCATGACCATATTTTGGTTGTTGCCTCAATATATTCTTTTAGGGGTCGCCGATGTTTTCAATGCCATCGGGTTGTTGGAGTTTTTCTACGATCAATCACCGGAAGACATGCAAAGCCTCGGGACGACGTTTTTCACAAGTGGAATTGGAGTTGGGAATTTCTTGAATAGTTTTTTGGTGACAATGGTGGATAAATATACAGGAAAAAATGGAGGAAAGAGTTGGATTGGGAAAAATTTGAATGACTCCCATTTAGATTATTATTATGGGTTTCTTTTAGTTATATCTATATTGAATTTAGGAGCTTATTTGTGGGCATCTAGCAAGTATATTTACAAAAGGGAGTCCATAGAAGCTAGGGAGAAAAGTATTGAGATAGAGGGAAAGGCCATAGACCTAGAGAAAATTGCCTTAGGGTTGAAAGTGTAAAATTTAATAACTATTTAAGGCTTGTAAAAACATATTTATAATTTCTATGGAATATTAGTGCTGTGTGGAAGAATTTAGTTTTGGGGCCATGGCCCCTTTCAAAGTTTAACTAGTTCTTCTAACTTGGGGAATTGTTATTTATTGGGCCTGTTGTACATTTTAGACAATACTTATATCATAAATAGGTAAACCATACTCTCTCAATTCTAGAAATAGAGCTACATTTCAATTTGAAAAAATTTAATAGAAGAATTAATTTTACATTAGTAAAATTCTAAAATTCAAATTACATTTTGTTATACATAGATATAATATAAAAACGAACCTAGATTAATCGCGTTCCTACGTAACTAAACTATTATGTATACTTAATCATGCTTTTATTTCCGAAATACTTCTATCAAAATTTCATATCTATCAACACATCAAAAAATAAATCATCAAAAAAAAAAAAAATATATATATATATACCCCGTGTACAACACATGCTAACTTCTTCTTAATTATTGAAATTGATTTGATTCGATTTTGGTTTAGTTTGTACTTTTAATAATTTTCAAAAATATTTAAAAGATAATTTCAATAATTTTATTACCTTTAGTGTTATTAGAACTCTATTATAAAATTATTTTTGAATTTGAGACTTGCCATTTTTTTTTATTCTTTAGAATTTTACGTACGTACCATGCATTTTGTCCCTTACCCTTTTAATTTTAATACTAGTCTAGAAACCCGTGTACAATACGAGTTCTATTATTAAATATTTTTATTTTTGTTAACTTGTACTTTTTAAAGAAAAAATAAAAAATAATTAAGAATTACTTACAATATTTTTTAGTTAGTTATATGATGAAATAATATATTATCTATTTTTTTAAGTTGAATTTTTGTCAAATTCTTAAATATATGATGATAACGAACATGTTCGAGTCAGGATAATTATTAAGTTATGGAGTCTGTGTACAGTACGAACACGTTAATTTGCATATGTTGAACAAATTAATTTTTTCTGACATGTTTTAAGTATATAGATAATATAATTTATAATGAAAGATATTGTGTTAATTAAACATATGCTTGTATTTTTTTATTTCATTAAAATTTGAAATTAAATTATTAAATTTGAGTATAAATGTCATAGAAGAATATAATTTGATTATAAATATGTGTAACTTATTATAACATACATAAATTATTTGGATAAATTAATTGGTTAATGCCAATAAGAGGAATGGATACCATACTCGCTAAGAGGAGATAACAGTGGCTCCACGCCCCCTAAAGAAAGGACAAATTTAATATTTATGAAACTAGAGTTCTCGTGGAACTCTATTATGAAATTATTTTAATATTTGAGATTTTGTCATTTTTTACTTTTATATTTTAAAATTTTACGTACGACCATACATTTCATCTCTTACTCATTTTGATATAATATATATGTATATATCAAAAGGATATAGACCAAGATCAATAATTAATAAACATAATTGTATTAAATTTTTTTATGTTATACCATCATTGCCCTATTTGTTAGGAATTATAGTATTTGATGATAATGTATACTAAGAATTGTTCGATTTTGTAATTGTACAAATATCTGTAGTAGTGTTCTATCAGAGACTACCATTAGAGTCTGCAGGTACGCGTCAGAGACTACAAAGACTGCATTTGGAGAGTTCAACAAAAGTCAAAATTGGTCGAGCAAAATTTATTTATCGAAGACTAAGTCTTTCAGAGACTAAGTATTTGTTCATCGAAGATTAATGTTGAAACTACCAGAGACTAAGACAAAAATATTTCAATGCATTAAAGTAGCCTTGAGAAGATTTAACCGTCGCCAAAGTTAAA
This sequence comes from Centella asiatica, assembly GCA_014636745.2. Lineage (NCBI taxonomy): Eukaryota > Viridiplantae > Streptophyta > Magnoliopsida > Apiales > Apiaceae > Centella > Centella asiatica. The sequence continues at coordinate 52,099,606 of CM025780.1, forward strand.
CATTACTTAACGCCAAAGTCATTTTGAGTGTTGCCAAAGTCATTTGCCTATCACCAAACTCATCGGGCAAATCAACAACAATGACAAACTCAAGATAACTATCACCAACATCGGGAAAATGTTTATCGCTGAAATCAAGTACTCGAGTATCAGGGGATAAATATCTACTGATGAACAAAATAGCTCGTCAGGGGGATAAATATCCATTGATGAACAAAATAGTTCATCAAGGGATAAATATTCACTAATAAACAAAGATCGTCTATCAGGGGATAAAATAATCAGAGACTAAACAAGACATATAGGATGACACATGACTGAGTTCAAAAATTCACTAACTCAAGTTTAAAGGCGGTGGAAATAAAATATAGATGGTGGTCTAATAAGAAGAGATTGGCTACAAAAGAAACTTCAAACAGATAAGTTATACACTGTAGGTGTGAACACTGATAAAATAAAATATGGAAATAAGTCATACCTATACGCTAACATGCGTATAAAGCTACTCGTGTAAAAACTGCAGAGATAACTTATAAACACTTGAAGGAGGAAAAATTAGAAACTGGTCCAATCAAAAATCAGGAAACTCATAGAGATAAGTTATTCACTGCAGAAATAAGTTATTATGGGAACTTCAAAAGGAAAAAAAGGAGTTGATGTGCTGATACACCAGAGATGTTACATAATAAGTTGGCGTGCAAGAAAGGTCATGCAAAAAGAAGAAGATATGTGACAAAACTGCAATTATCAAAGAATATCATAGATATTTTTGGAGACAACTCACTATGGAAGCTTGGAGAAAAAGAAAGTTATGTTTATAAATAAAAACATGGAGCAACTGAGATAATATACTTGAGAGACATAACATAACACACTGAGATACACAAAAACACAAGTATTCTTATTATCTCAGAAAAAAACAATTTTTTCATAACCTGAAAGAAATAAGTTTTCATAAACTTGAGAGAAGTTAGAAATCATTTTTCTAGAGTGCAGTTGTTATTTTAAACAGATATTGTCTGCAACTGGTAATCACGAAAAAATTGTAAAGATTCAAATTGATTTACAATAAATATACATATTGTAAATTAATATTCATATCTTCCAATTTGTTTTACTGTTTCATATGTTATATCTTTTCAGTAAATTTGTTTTAAATGTTATTAAGTTTTAAACTGTATTAAACAGTTTAATTCCAAAAAAAGTTAGTAATTGTATTCAAAACCCTCTTTCTACAATTACTCTACGGGACAAACACTATTTAATATTTATGAAAAAATGAGATACTTGTACTTTCTTAAAATAGGTAAAAGGTAATAGACGAAAAATAAATTTGTATTTGTCTTGAAATACGAGAAAAATAAGTTAAAAAAATAAATCAAATTTTAAAAAAATAACTAAATAAAAACGAAATGAGTATAATTTAACGAGTTTAGTTAGCGAATTCTATTTTTAGCGATGAAAAAAAGAGAGGTTGAACTGTTACAAGAGTATATGAATACTTTGCACTAATTTCCAAAAAATCTTGATGCAATACCATTCATAAAAACGTGTTAGCTGTCGATAATTTCATCTTTCATTTTATGTTGATATGCTGTACGTAGCTTTATTGAAATGGGTCCACTTTTTATAGTTACTCACTTAGTTTTACAAAAACATTAATATCTAAATTTTTTATGATTTTTAATTTTATATATTTAATTAAAAATTATATGTAAAAATAATAAGTTTTTCTCATTAAATTTGTTATGAATGTCAAATTAAAAATTATCTAAGAAAATTATAATGACAAATTTTAAAAAATATGATATTATAATAAAAAAAATATGTAAATATTATTTTTTTAAAACAAATTTATTCTCAAATGTTACTATTCTCAAAGAATAGTAACTTATGTGAACTGTACAAAAATTATTTTTCTTTTAAAATACTGTCGGAATTTTCTGTTTAATTTTAAAACTTTTGAGTTTAAAGAAGTTCTTTTTATTTTTATTTTTATTTTTTATTTACTTCTAAATTTAGTTTAAATTTATATACTCTAGTTCCAAGTAATGATTTAAGATATATACTTAAATCGATGTCAACCATAAATTTGAAACTTAAATCGATACTTTAACCCTAACTTCGATAATTTATAGATATCTATATAATATTATACTCCAATTTTTCAGTTTGTAACTACATTTTCTTTTCTTCTGAAACCTCAACTGTAAGAATCATATAACTTCCAAATTAAGCATTATAGTTAAAACTTTCAAATGAAAAAACTTTTGAACTTGAAAATCACTCTGGTTTATATGATACTATATTCATTGCCAATTTGCCATGGAGTATCTTAGTTCGAGTTAAATCTTAAATTCCGAGTAGGTTGAACATAATAACGTGAGATAAAATCAAATCGAATTTGAGTAACAAAGATTGAAAACGAGGCCGAAGAATATTTATCTCTTGAAAATACAAGCAGAAATTTAAACAAATTTGCTCGACTATTTCATCCATTTGAACCGAATCCAAATTACGACTCGGTACACTATTAACTCGGTTGTATTTAAGTTCTCAGCCCTATTGAGACTAGCTTGCTTTGATTCCTTCAAAATTTCCTCGCAACTCTGTCTTAGTGAGCTTGTTTCCTAGCCAATTATTGATCGAATGATTATTATTACTATTTTCGGTTGGTGATATTTAATACTTTCCCTTTAAAAAGAATAAGGAAATAAAAGAGTTACATTTTTATTTTGAAATCCAGTTATGATATTAGAGTGCGACTGCTTTCATTAATGCAAAAGACAAAACATCTTGAAGTTAAAATTTCAATAAATTCACGATGCATTTTATATTTTTAAGATTTTAAGATCATAGCAGGAAAAAAAAGATTATTATTAAAAAAAAAATTGTAACGGGAAAAATTATACTACCTCAGTTCCAAGAAAAGAGTTACATTTGAATAAAAAAATTATTCCAAAAAATAGTTACATTTGAAAGTTTTTTTTGTTATTTTTCTATAAATTTAAAAATTTTTAATTATAAATTTATAGATTTTGTTATAACTTAAAGATTTATAACAAATTTTATAAAAAAACTTATGATCTGTATATTTAATTTTTGATTAAAAATATAAAATTAATAGTTATCAAAATCTAAATGTTATTTTTTTTTTTAGGAGAGATGGAACATGTATTTCAATAGAATTGATTAATATATAAATGTGATAAGCTACTTTCATATTTCCAATGTAAAGTATGACTCATGCCAGATCTTTCATCGTTCCAACAGTCATCTTCCTATTTTTATTTATCCCTTGTAATCATTTTCGTTCTTACGAGTAAAAGTCATTGAGTAAAACACAAATATATATATATATAATTTATGCCACCAAATGTTGAATGTAGATCGCAAAATATGGGAAACAAAGGACAGGACTACAAATCAAATATTGATATTTGTTCTGTTGATTTTTCAAAGGTCCTTTAAATTGGAGTAGTTAAGTCCAATTTGAGTCAAAATTTGTATGTTATTCATTGAATTACTTAATTTAATTAATTTATTCTGGTTCCTATATTTTGGACATGACCCATCACCAGAAAAAAAAAAGATGCTCAAATATGACACGGATACACTGGGGGTGAGTCCGAGACTACATCAACGATCAATCCCAACCACGTTTACAATGCTCCGGGCCCACCCACTCGTTGAAATTAAAACTGTGCTATACCCTACTCCCTACTCCCTACTCCCTCCGCTTTCCTTTTCTTCTTTTCTATCTTAATTTACACGGACCAAATACAATAATCATGGACAATTATAATAATATAAAATTTATTGATATTATATTAAAATTGTCCTTATTTAATTTGCATAGAAAATAAAAATACTACTCCTTCCATTTCAAAAAAATAGTTACATTTTGAAAATAAAATTATTTTAAAAAAGAGTTACTTTTGAATTTTTTTTTTTATTTTGCTATAAATTAAAAAACTTTCAATTAGAAACTCATACATCTCGTTATAACTTAAAGATTAATAATAAATTTCATGAGAAAAATTTATGATTTGTATATTTAATTATTAATCAAATATGTAAAATTAATAGTCGTCAAAAGTCAAAATGTTATTTTTTTTGTAGAACAGAGAAAATAATATTTTCTTAAAATATGAAAAGAATAATGAGGAAAAATTACCTTGACTTCTCATTAAAATGCGAGATAAATTATTAAAAGAAAAAGAGCTAACTACACAATATGAATTATATAAAATGATCTAACTATACAAAAGTAAAAAAATCTCACTCTAATAAAGAGTAAAAAATCTCAAAAAATATTAATAAAAATTAAATTTATAACTTTTTAATTACAGCAGCTCAACCTTAACCACTAAGCTAAAACCTGTTGACGATCTATATATTAACTCATATAAACTTACATAAATTTATACGTATCTATAGTATGAAATTTTAGTAATACGGCCTCAACAATTTGATTCTGATCCGAATTATTTAAATCAGTTGTTAATTTTAAAGTAAATTCCAATTTCTTTAGGAGAGGAGTTGTAAGTTCCGCTTGTTTCAAATTAAATTTTAAAATTATAGATTATTATAATATAAATTATATACTATGAGAATTTATAATTTTTAAAATTTAAACTAAAATAAACACGAGAGTAATAAAATGATATATTGAATGTTAGACCTCTTACTAGGGGTGAGCAAGAAATCGAAAGTAGAACAGAGACCGCATCTACTCAAATCGCACTAATGGTTTCAGCGTATGTGATGGGTTTTAGGGGTTGAAAAACCGCAATACGGTTTAGTTACAGTTTTAAAGAGAAACTGCACATACTAAAACCGAACTGCACATAATATATTATTTTGATCGTTTTATTTTATCATTCAAATTAGGTTTTGATACATCATTGAAAATAAAATAGTATTTAACATATTCATTTTCTTATTTATGAATAATTTTAACTCTATGTTTGATTTTAATAGTAATAATGATATATATAATTTATATGAGAATTTTTCTCAAAATAAATATGTTATAATATTTATATATTTCATTCTAAGTTTTGTTTATAAAAATGATTGTTTATAAATATTGTTACTATAATTTGAATCGAATCTTTATTACATTTAAGCTACTTCTAAATTGTTGTGATATTTTAAATTTTGAATTAAATTTTTATTAATGCGATTGGTATTTTTCTAAAGAAAAATGTTAAGTCTTTTTAGTTGGTTTTAAAACCAAAATCGCATCTAATTTAAATCACACCGCACTTGTTTAAATTACATCAAACCGATATTGTTGCTTTTATATGCGGTTTTAAATTTTAAAAATCACAATTAAACGGTTTCATGTGACAATTTGAGAGTAAAACCGCACCATACTGGCCACTACCACACTATCTAACTAAAACATGTCGATTAGCTAAAAAATTGAAATTTTGCTTTATATATAATTACTTATTCACGACATAGTCAAGACATTTACCCATGCTCCATTAAAATTCTCCAACTCGATCTACTTTTTTCTTCTCTGCAATCTATTCTATTTTCATTCTATCCCATTTTAGTTCGTTTTAGTATTTGAGTGAAGTGTATTTTATTCCTATTTCTCAATCCTTATCAAGTAGTTATCGAATAATTAATTTTCTTCTATCTAATATTCTCATACGTCTATTCTTCTCCTTCAATTAATCTTACTTTCGACGTACCACTAACCAACATATATATAATACATGTGGAGACCACATTAATTTACATCAATGGAAAAGATATTTCAGCTGGGATAGGGATTAGTTGCTTTTATTTAAGAGTACTGTTGCACAAAAATTAATAAAATTATATAATAATTATATTTGTTTCGGTTTAATTTTAAAATTTTTGAATTTCTATAAAATCTCTAAAATTTAAACAAATTTTTTTTATCAACTCCATTTCTTTTCGTTATCCAATACAAAAAATATATCAGCATTCTCACATAATTGTAAACGGTACTGGCAATAATTAGTTTATACATATATAGATTTTGGTATACACAATGCTTTGAATTGCCACGTACTAGATATTTTAAATCATAATATTACTTTTCATATTAGTTTTAAACCATATTTTACTTGTTTCCTTTTTATCTAGGATCGATGGTCATATATATACGAAAGTTATTGCTTAAGGTTGTTAATTTGTCATGTACAAAGAAGTTCTGTTATAACAGAGTGTTTTATGTCTCCGATGAAAACGTTTTTAACGATCAAAATTACTAAAACTTCAACTTAGACCGTGTTTGTTTTATCAAGTGTCTGAATTTAAATAAATTTATTATATTTAAATTTACTGAATCAGTTAAGTATTTATATTTGAATCTAAATATAAATTTAATTATTTAATTAATATTTCACTTTAAATATATGAATTAAACTATTTTATTATTTTATCGAGTTTTAATCCATTCAGTTTCATTTTTTGACTTACTAAATTCAGATAAAACTGAGTTTATTAAGAAATAGTTGTTAGGTTAAATAAATGGTTTGATTGATATATCATCTGAACACGCTTAGATTCTTAATCTGTTCAAATATATTAAGAGTTAAATAAACACAACCTTAAAATTAATTATGTCACGACAGTTTGTTTTTATAAAAAAAATTAGATACATATGTTGAAGCATGGTACGATAATATTAGTGTAAAAACATTATTGAAAGCCCTCTCTTACAAAAAATTAAACGAAATACGATCCAAATTGAATTAAGATGATCCTGATATAAAAAGTAATACTCCCCCGTTCTTAAAAAAAAAAAAAAGAGCAACATTTAAAAATGGGATTTGTTTTTAAAAAATAGTAATATTTGCATATATTTTTTTTATTATGATTATATTTTTTAAAATTTGTTATTACAATTTTCTTATATTCTTATTAATTGAATATATATAATAAAATTTACAAAATTTTAAATTATTTGAACATATAAAATTAATATACGTAAAAAAATTTAATATTCTTATTTTTTAAAATGGGAAATGAGTTTTTTTGTACGAATTCGACTCTATTATCCCATACAAAATCTAAATAACTATCACATAACTTATATTTTTCTTTTAATTGTTATATTAATTAATATAACTTTCACTTGACATTAATTTTTTCAAGATTTATAACATGCGATGAAATGTTTATTATTACATGCTAATTGCTCTGATGTAAGTTGATTGAGAATGGCAAACATACAAAAGAACAATCAATGGAGCCAAGTCCCATACAAAACTTAATTGTTACCGACAATATAGTGTTTTGATTAGATTTCTCTTGTCTATTATAGTATTCAATGGAACCCACAACGCAATTGGTTTTTGGAAGAATAATCATTTGCTTTAACCTTACTTAAGCTTTAAGCGACACGTAATTTTTTTCGCTCTCTTCAACTGACAAGGATTGCATGCATGCATGCATGTTAAATGTAGAGACATTTTCAATTGCATGGACAAGTCAATTTTTTTGTTTAGATGATTTATTAGAAAACTAACCACTTTTGCTTCTATTTAATATATATATATATATATATATATATATTTCTCTATTTATATATATATATATATATATATATATATATATATCCTACAAAGTCATCACCAAATCAAAATTTTATGTTGATTCTTGGGTCCCAAACTTTGACTATTATCATGTTATAACAGTTCAAACAATTATTATTCTTTAAAGATATATAGTGTCAAGAAAAGGTCCCATAGACTAGTACTACGTATCCATATTTATCTATTATACCATTAATTTCTAGTCTTATCTTTAATAATGTTTGATCGAATCAACCCTAATTAACGCACACTCTACACACACACGCATTCTTTGGGTTAGGCAACCTGCCGAGGGCCAACCACTATAGAAATAGCCGTTCAAGGCTACAAATTCCCTTCTATAAATAATAGTAACATTTTTCTCTACTATCATAACCATCATCATATCATATCATAATCAATTATAAGATGGCTTCTTTTTCTTCTAATATTGTTTTTGTGACATTGGTTTTCCATGCGCTATTTATGGGAATTTCCTCGGCTCAACTTTCACCTGATTTTTACTGCAAATCTTGCCCAAATCTCTTCCCGACGGTGCAGTCCGTCGTACACTCCGCCATAGCAAAAGAAACACGAATGGGCGCATCTCTGCTTCGCTTGTTCTTCCATGATTGCTTCGTAAATGTAATAAATATATACTCCAAAATCTCAAATGAAGTTTCATATATATATATATATACACACACAAAAAAAAAAAAAACATATTAAGCATGATTAAGTTAAACATGATGGTGCCCATAATATTTTAGTTCGATGTGCTGCTTACATTTGAATAGTACATATAGATGTATTAGGATAAAACATATGTGCTACTTAAATATGAATATATATTGCTGTCAGTGCTTGTCACTACAGACTTTGTATGCACATGTACTTAAAAATTTTATAGGTACCAAGAGCAAAATGCAAAATATTGATTATGCATGCATGTTTAGTAAGTAATTAATATTTAAATTGTTTTAAATCTAATACTTAATATTTATTTTTATTTTTTTGTGGGTAGGGGTGTGATGGATCAATACTCCTAGACGATACATCATCATTCATAGGAGAGAAAAATGCAGGTCCAAATTTTAAATCAGCAAGAGGATTTGAAGTAATTGACAAAATAAAGTCTGCTGTGGAAAAAGAGTGCCCCGGTGTCGTTTCATGTGCTGATGTTGTCGCTATTGCTGCTAGAGATTCCGTTAATATTGTAAGTTCTAATTATTTATTTATTTATTTAATTATCTCATTTTTATATCGACTTATAAAAAATAAACTACTTAATATATCTTATTATTAATACAATTAATATTAACTATAAAGCTGATTGAGCTTAACGTCATGTGGAGTGAAATTAGAATGGAGATTTAATTAACCATTAATTGCAGCTGGGAGGGCCTAATTGGAAAGTAAAGCTTGGAAGAAGAGATGCTAAAACGGCGAGCCAAGCTGCCGCAAATGCAAGCATTCCTGCTCCAACTTCTTCCCTCAATAGTCTCATTTCAAGATTTAACACTCTTGGCCTTTCCACCAAAGATCTCGTTGCTTTATCTGGTTAGCTCTCTCTCTATCTATAATTGTCCCACATCGATTGTCGAATGTGAATTAAAAGGCTTATTATAGGAGGCTGTGATTTTGTCTCGTTAGCTCAAGTTTTTGGGTCATGAATAGGTCATACTTTGTATGTTGAAATTGTGTTTTGATCTGCCAAAATCTTCTTTAGAACTAATCTAATTCTCACTTCCGATTACCCAGATCTCCCTAACACATACATGCACACACACACCCCCCTCTCTCTATCACTCTCACGCACATGCACTCAAAAATTGTTCAAAAAGCTGTTATGTCACTAAAACAGTTAAAACGTTTATCTCACACTTATTGCTCGGAATTAGAAATGAAGTCATTAGTGATACAAAACGTCGAAATTAGTTATATGACGGTGATGTGTCACATTAAATTTGACGATACTGTAATATTATGTCGTCGTCGGTTAATTTTTAAAGTTATTGAATATAACGCGATTTTAACTCTTTTTTTTTTTTCCAAAATATATTTACTCAATTCTAAGAAAATATGATGATCAAAATATACAGGTGCTCACACAATCGGACAAGCAAGATGTACCGTTTTTCGAACTCGAATCTACACCGAGACTAATATCGAAAGTTCATTTGCTAAACAAAGACAGAGCAAATGCCCTCAGAAAGCAAACTCAAGGGATGACAAATTGGCCCCACTTGATCTCCAATCTCCCTCAGCTTTCGACAACAAATATTTCAAGAACCTTATCAACCAAAAAGGTCTTCTTCACTCCGATCAAGTACTCTATAATGGCGGATCCACCGACTCGATTGTGAAGAAATATAGTGGAAGTGAAACTGAATTTGCTTCTGATTTTGTTGCGGCCATGATTAGAATGGGTGATATTACTCCACTCACTGGTACTAATGGAGAGATTAGAAAGAATTGCAGAAAGAGAAATTAGTTAATTAATTAATTATGGTTTCAGATTTTATGATATGATGAAGAATCAGCAATCTTTAGTAGTTCATTTTATTGAGAGATCAATTTATCCCTTTTTTGTAATTTTGTTCTCACCTATATGTATGTGAGATCATCAAGTGTTCAGCTACTACACTAAATTTTATTTGAAAATTTACGCAAGATATTTTGTTTCAATTTAATATATGTTTGCTCTTGCTTCCTGTTGTTCTAAAGTTCGATATTCTCTTTTTTTTCTTGTCAAAGAGAAAATTATAAGAATGCATTTCTATAGTTAGATAATAAAATAACATAAAAGATTTTTACAATGTCATTTCATAGAATATGTTTCTATTAAATTCGCAACATTAAATACTATACTAGTACTATTATAAAATAATCCACAAATATTATTTGTAATGTAAAATTTATCTTATTAGAAAATGTAGCTCTATATTTTAAGCCGAGGAAGTGAATGAGTGATATATTAGTGAAAATGATGCGATGAATTAATATTATTATTTTATTTATTTACTATATACAAATCTTTGTTGTTTTCATAGTTAATCTTAGTTACATTACATTACACCCAGTTTCATAAAATAAAGAACTACTTATTTTAGACAACAAAAAATATTGGTCCTATATTAACTACAATTATTAACCAATAAATTGAGTAGTATAATATTCTGACACTATATGTTATATTATAAAATTTTTAAATTTTAAATTGAAATCGACACGATCATAACAATTTAGAGAAAAGACTACTTTGAAGAGCGACAAATGTATCAAAAAAAAAAAAGCAAATTATGCAACAAACCGGAGGGAATGACGCTTGAAAGGAACATAACAATAATCTAGGGGCTACTTGGTTTGCATAATTGGAGTAGGAAATGGGGTCATGTGCTTGGATTATTCCTATGAAAATAATTTCTCGAAATAGTGAAACTTTTATGTAGAATAATAGATCTATTCAATCTCCGAATATGGCTTAATATTTTGTCAAATTTATTGCTAATTAGGTCATGAATGAAACAATTTAGTTTGTTAATTTATTTAACTGAACTTGATTTGTCTGAAGTTGTTGGGCTCCGTGATTTATATAAACAAATTGATTTTATACAAGTTAATTTTATTTAAATTCAAAAGTTAGATTAAATTTGATTAATTTATAAAGTTTGATTCGATTAGATTATTTAAATGTGTCAATCCAACGCATAATATTTTTTAGAACATTATTTACATGAGTAGACTACAACTTTGGGGCTATTTCGGGAAAAAATAGTTGAAAATATTGGAACTCTTCGGTCATAAAAATAAATCGACATATTTTTATAGGTTTTATTTATTCATATGGAAATATTTTACACTATAAATACACGAATTGGGATTCAATCTTATCGATTATTTCATGGCAGTGGAGAATATTGAGCACCAAACACTAGAACCCAACTCTTTTTTACTTTTAGTCGAGCTGTAGGCCCAACTCTTGATCTCTACATTGGACACCTTATTGATAAATTTTTTAAAGCTCTCATGTTTATAATAATTATCGTATTATAAAATTATATGATAAATGAACAAAATAGAAAGGAAAGGATTTACTTATTCAAAAATTTATTTTTATTTTTTATTATTGATACATATATAAATATACGTATAATAATTCATATAAGAAAACAACATCAAGATAATCAGAAAAGGGGCGAAATGTACTAATATTCTTTATTTTCTGTATACTAATTAATATGAATGTAGGCCATCATTAAAACATAAAAAAATTATATAGGCACGGTATACTTGTTTCAACCATATATATATACTAAGATATGGTATTTCTGCTGTAAGCATTAAACTCATATAAATCAATACTCCCTCCATTTCAATTTGTAAGTCGTTTTAGGTTTGGAGAGATTTTTCATAATGTAAGTCGTTTTACAATTTCTAGGTAAATTAATTATTTTTCTTCTATCTTTACCCCTAATAATGACCCAGCTCACAATTATTTCTGCAACTTTGACATTGGAAAGGAGTAAAACTCTATTCAATCCCAACATAAAACCAAACTGAACGACGGCTGAGGTTAGTAAAAACTAGGACACTTAATTAAGGGTATAAACGAGATTTAACATATAAATTTTTTTAAAGTAACCAACAATTATTGGCTCCATAATTTATGTGTCATTGCTAAAACGATCTACAAATTGAAATAGAGGGAGTATTAAATTAGAATAGAGCATGCATACATGTAAACATGAAAGTTAAATTTATAACTCATAAAACTACATAAGTAACAAATATATCACTCCGGTATATATATTCGACAAATATACAAATGAAGTTCTTATTTAAAATGGAATGCCTAATTGATACTGTCATGTATATACAACTAAAACACAATATTGCCAAATACTGTAGTTCAAGAATGTATATACGTACTTGATTTCCTGAAAATATTGACTTATAAGAGGTAATAGAATATTTTTCCGATGAAAAGCCTTACTCAGAATTTGATCGTACTAATAACGTATTATAAAATTATATGATAGATGAACAAAATAGAAAGGAAAAGATTTGCTTATTCAAAAATCTATATTCCAATGGACTCATACTCATGCCTATTTATAGGCTAAAGAATACATGTAGTTGATAAGATACATGATAGATATACAATGAACTAAATTGATATAAAAACCCAAGGATTGTGTACATGTACAAGAAATAAAGTCAAGGATTGTATACATGTACAAAAAATTCTAAGGAACATTCAATATATATTTTAAAATATTTATAACATATCACTTTTTTTTTTGCACGTATTTTACTCTAAACTCAGATTATTGACTTCTATTCTTTGTTGTTATAAATGTTACGGCTTCGCCTGTGTTAGGTGGTTAGTATTTCCTAACCTTATTTCTCCCATTGAAATTCATTTTTCATTCCTCCTTGTTGCCAATCCGTACTTGCTGTCTACTAAGTTTAAGTAATATATTTTATATATTAAATTTTTTATTCATATTAATTTTTATTTAAAATATTTTTGATTATGAAATTATTTAAAATTAAATAAAATATTTAACATATAAAAGATATCACCTAAACTTACGTATAAAAAATTAAAACGATAATTATTATAAACCGGATGGATACTATGTTAGAAAAGAAAATGTTTTACACGATAAATCTCAGTGATTTAATTCATTGATAGTCATTGAAATATTCAAAATGTACTACTGATGTACACACAAAAATACTAAAAAAAAACTTTGACTCTAAACGAGGCTGGTCACATTTCTTAATCTTGAACTGAGAATTCTTTTCTCGCCTAAACTTTTTTGTAACATAAAAAAAATTACCAAAGAAACCGTTATAACAACCAAATTAATCCACATATATAGAAAAAAAAATAGTAATTAAAAATCATTTAATATTTAAGTCGTGTTAATTTAATTAAACCACATGTAAATCTGTAGGCTGTAACTAAAGTTCATTGTATCTGTTTCTTAAATCATTTGTAAGAACAAAATAGATTAATATATACAAAAAACCTGACTTTTTGTTGTGCTACATCAAGGACTAAAGATTAAGATTTGGAGATTTACTTTAATAACTTTAAAGATCTCTCTCTTTTTTTTTTTTTTTTTTTTTTTGATTTCATACAACATGGAGATTATTATGATTTATGATATGAGAGTCGATCAAATTATTCGTTGTGAATGGTTCACTGGCCCAATATAATTTGTTCTGTGTCACCCGTTAATCATACACTTATATTAAGCTAAAAAAAATTATCACCATGTGAGGAGGTGTGTTGAATAACATACCTTAAATTAGGAACCAAAGACTTAAAAAACTCATTTAATAATCTAGAAAAATCTCGAATCTATACTAAAACGTTCTCAATATTAATATATTTAATTACAAATTGAATTAATTACGTGTATATTAATCTATCTATTTATTCTTTTATCACAAATTAGACTGATCAAAAGTATGCCAATTTATAGACTATCTATATTTATCTATTTGTCCATCAATTTGTCTATCTATTTATACTAATATATTAATTAATAACAAACTTTTACGAACTAGATTGATTGATAAATTACAATCAAATTAATTATAATATAATAAAATTAATTATTGATCAGATTTATATGATTAAAATAACTATGATCAAATTAATACAAATAATAATGTATTTTACCATAATTAATAAGCAATGCTAACTAAATCAATTATAATATAAATTATTATTTAAACTAATATATTTAAATAAGATAATTGTTTTCAAATCAATAACAAGAAATTATCAGTGTTGTCCACTAGTTTTAAAACTAGTCTATTTTCAATTAATTTTGAGGTGGAATTTCGCAATTTTTATTAACAACAAGATATATGTGTGGGCCCCGTGTGGTTAGTTGAATTGAAGTTTGAACTTCATAATTGGGATTATGGCCTAATCAATCTGTAGCAGATCACCTCCAATCTAACTAATTTAGTTAACTTAAAGCATAATTATATGGTGAGGAGACTTAATTCAAGACAAATTAATTTTTAATTGCAGCAAAGGCTGACTTTAAAAACGTGTTATTTTTATTTTTCAAAATTCTGAGCAAAAACAAATCAGACCGGTGTATGGTATTCACACGCTTATCTTCTTTTTTAAATAAAATATTGGAGAAAAAGACATTTTTTTACTTGAATCAAATAAATGTTTTACGCTTTCATATTAGTACCTTCCGTTACTAATTTTAGTATTTTTGATAGTAATTTTAATAATAATTTTAGTCATTTTTATAGTAATTTAGTACTTTTGATAATTATTTTAATATTTTTGATAATAATTTTAGTACTAAAGTAAAATTAATAAATTTCGTTATTAAAATGATATTTTATATGTCAATACATATTAAACTATTATTCACCCCCTAAATACTTTTCAAAACTATTATTCACCCCTAAATACTTTTCATGTGTGGGTAGAGTCAACTTGACTCCCTTAATGTATAAGTAAATTGGAATTCAACCCATATATCAGAATAAATTAATAAAGTAGATGGAAAATTGGAAGGAGTAGAATATTCTTTACTGAACCATCTTGACTTAATCCATAAAAGCTGGCGGAAGAAAAATAAAAATAATATTAATGAGTCAAAAAGAGTAAATGATGAATAATATTTTAAAGAACTTGACGAAGGTTAAAACTGGGAAGCAAATCATTATATGTAAGGATGTTTAACGATGAAGCATAATAGGTTTTGCTGCCCTAAAATATAACCTTTTTTTTATTGGATAAATAGCGATAAATTTGACCAAAAATATTTCTCTCGCTGTTTGATAAAAAGTATTACATTCATTTTATTTGTATCATGTCATAAAATTAAAATTTGAATCATGGCAAGAGCTTAAAAAGATTTTCATACAATAAAATATTTGTTTTGTAATAATAATTATTTTATAATACAAAATAATGAAATTTAAATTAAATTTAATCATAAATTTTCGTAAAAATATTAGATAACATGTTAAAATATAACTTTCTTTAAGGGAGAGTATATATACCTTAAAATTTTAGAAATAATTCAGCGATATTATTTTTGTTAGAAAAGTTGTCTCTCAACTTAAAGGAATTTAATTTCTCACTTAAATAGAGAAGGTTCACCTTTCCACTGCCTAATTACAATCACTCATCATATCAGACCACTAGTGACACAATGACATAACTAGAGAGGTTGATCAATAATCCTTGAAGGAACCGAATAATTGATCTTCGTTGTAAGCACAAATATTTTTAACCATGAATAATTTAAATCTTCTATTTTAGATGCGAGGAGTTAAACTATTTCAAATTACGTTACATATTGTGTCTCATTTACTAATCCTTCGATAACAACAATTAAAAAAGAATGAAATAGAGTATGAAACATGAATTAAAACAGATTAAAAGTTCTTTGGATCAGACATGTTTATTTTGTTCAATACAACAAGTATTCGATTATTTTGTTCCGCTCTGCCGTAGTTATAAGTATAAAACTCCACTAATTTGTCACAATAAAATCCACATAATTTCTCCATGCACTATAATTAATTTTATGATGGTCAAGTCCCTTCCAAAACCCTCACCAGTACCACCTGTACACCAGTCTTCACCAAATCAAAGATGAAATTGCATTTTGATGGGTCCCTTCTTTTGACAATTCTCCTTACATAACACAACTACATTTCCCTAATTAGTGGCAAAACACACACAAATATATGCATGAAGTACAATATATGTCTGACCTCTTCAATTTGTACTACTAGCAAACTAGCAAGTACTTCTCATTTCATCTTTATTTTATAAAATAAAATAAAAATGTATTACAACATGATTTTAACTCTTTAGTGCTTTTTCTTCACATAAATATTTATGTATGCGGGTTTTTACGTGTGTACTGTGTGAAAATTCCATGGAGTCTAAGAGTTAGGTAAGCTGCCTTAATTTAGTTAATACATTTTAAAAATAAAAAAGGGACTATTCTTGAATTTTGATTCATTATAAATACTACCTGTTCTGTATCCTTTTATGATCACAAAACATTCTCTCATTTGTAGCTCGATAGTAAGATTAACACATTATTATCTGGCTTCTTTTGATAATTCTCTAACAATGTCTAAATATTACATAAGTTTGGCTTTTCTAGTGCTTTTTTTTGGAGCTTCCTCAGCTCAGCTTTCACCAGATTTTTACTTCAAAACTTGCCCTGATCTTTTTCCGACCGTTAGAGACTCGGTGCACTCTGCCATTGCTAAGGAAACGCGAATGGGCGCGTCTCTTCTTCGCTTGTTCTTCCACGACTGCTTTGTTAACGTAACGTTTCTTCTTCATATATATCATCCATACTTTCAATTTTAGTTATGCATTGTTAAATTAATATTACTACTACAATTCTTCTGTTATTGTTGTTAGATTTTATTTTTATTGAACTTCATTCTGCATTAGTAGCATGGGCCATCAGGCATGCATAACCCTTTGTTATTAAGATTTTGTATTTTGTAACACGGCTTAATTTCGAATGAATCAAACTTGAGAGTGACAAGGTCCTAACAGCCAAATTTAAAAAAAAAAAAAAAAAAAAAAAAGCTGGCCCTACTAGAGCAACACCCGACAATTGCTTTGGATTATTATGTACTTCGATCAAGCTTGGTCAAAACGAAAATATGATATGGCATTAGTCTAATCTTTTTATTTAAATAATAAAGGAAAGTAGTCAATGGTATATAATTATTTTGAAATGGTTGTGTATATTTTGTTTAGGGATGTGATGGATCAATTCTACTAGACGACACGTCTTCTTTCACCGGAGAGAAAAGGGCAGCTCCAAATTTGAATTCTGCGCGGGGATTTGAAGTGATTGACAGCATAAAATCCGCGGTAGAGAAGGTTTGCCCCGGTGTTGTGTCTTGTGCTGATGTGGTGGCCATTTCTGCCAGAGACTCTGTCAACATTGTAAGTAATCTATTTATGTTCGATATCCGAGTTATCTGCTGTAAGTAAGACAAACTGCATTATTTTTTTTGAGGAGTACTATACTTATTTTATGTATGAAATAATTTTTGCAGCTAGGAGGGCCTAATTGGGATGTAAAGTTGGGAAGAAGAGATGCAAGGACAGCAAGTCAGGGAGCTGCAAATAATAGTATTCCACCACCAACATCTAACCTTAATAACCTCATTTCAAGATTCAATGCTCTTGGGCTTTCCACCAAAGACATGGTTGCTTTATCTGGTATATATACCACCCTCTTTTTCTCCCAAAAAAAGTGTCTTTCTCCTTAAACTGATGATCCTTACATATGTTGGATTGTATCCATAGCCAAATGGTCTTTTTACTCAAATTGATCACCATAATATATATGTAAGGTTGGATCCATAAGAAATTAGGTAATGATACATCATCCGCTTAAAGATTATTCGTTAGAGTTCGTCTAACTATTGGACAGATTGTTGTGAGTTTATCTTTAATTAATAAATATTTTTGTTACATGCGCTCTTGAAATTAAGCTGAGTCAAAAATATTGGATAATCCAAAAATTT
This sequence comes from Centella asiatica, assembly GCA_014636745.2. Classification (NCBI taxonomy): domain Eukaryota; kingdom Viridiplantae; phylum Streptophyta; class Magnoliopsida; order Apiales; family Apiaceae; genus Centella; species Centella asiatica. Next base: position 52,117,740 of record CM025780.1, read on the forward strand.
TCCAAAATTCATGGTCTTATGAAAACAAAATACTAAATAGATATAACCACTACCGAATACTTGCATGTGATAACACAAAAAATGATTTATTCTGAAATGAAAGAACAAATTGTCATGCATCATACCTTGTTGTTTCAATTTTGGTTTAACATATGGAAAATGATTTCAGGGTCACACACAATTGGACTAGCAAGGTGCACCAACTTCAGAGCTCGAATTTACAATGAAACCAACTTGGACACTTCACTGGCTCAAACAAGGCAAAGCAACTGTCCGAAAACAGCAGGTTCAGGTGACAACAATTTGGCACCACTTGATCTTCAGTCCCCTACTGCTTTTGACAACAACTACTTCAAGAATCTTGTGAACAAGAAAGGTCTCCTCCACTCCGATCAGCAACTGTTTAATGGCGGATCCACGGACTCAATTGTGACAACATATAGTAAAAACCCAAGTAGCTTTGCATCTGACTTTGCTGCTGCCATGATCAAAATGGGAGATATTAAGCCACTCACTGGTTCAAATGGAGAAATAAGGAAGAACTGCAGGAAGATAAACTAATAAAAGGTCTGATATGAGTTGTTATACAAAAGGCTTGAGTATTATATGCATATGTTGTAGGGTGTCAGGGTGTGGTACTATATATGTATTAATGGATACCAAGATGATCATCAAAAATCTTTTTCATTTTTATGTTTTCAAAATGTGAGTTTGTATTTTTCATGAAGTATTCTGATAATTCAAGTGCCATTTTCTTTTTGTCTTGTTCGTTCTGTTGAGTAGAAAAGGTTTTCATTTTTCCAAGTTTCTCAGAAAAGCAATGAGGTTCTCTAACAGAAGCTAATTTTGAACAAGTCTATCACGCATTATTATAAATCAGTACCAAGAGTTACATCAAACTTATAAATTTCATTTTTTATATTGAACATCAAAGATAAAGCAAAAGACTGGTATGGAGGTCGCGCTCATAATCTTGATACAATTGAAGATTTATATGCAGTAATTTGATATTTAAAGAACATTTGACAGTTTTGGTACTAACTAGTAGAGAGTACAAAGAAAACTAACAGTAATCAAACCCAACAAAAAGTTAAGTACAAAGGCCAAGTTATGCCTCACTCCTGTTCCTGTAGAAGGAATGGTCCTATTATGTTTTCTGAGATCAATCTGGATCTCAAACCTGCAAGTATTGTCCCGTGATGGATCTGTAGACGAAATGGTAGACAAACCATTGAAATTACATGATCCCCTTTGCTGATTCATGGTCTGAAAATACATGTTAAAAGCATATGATGCATTACTTTTAGCATCCAATGCACCACAAGATGATCCATAGCCAAGACTTGTGCAATCTGCATTAGTACAAGCATAATTAACACTTTCTACCAAGTTGGGGTCCGAAAGACTAGCATCAGAAGCCAATATGCACCACTCTTTTGCCAAATAACGAACCCCTTTCGCGGGTACTAATGCATGGTTACTACCAAGAGCAAGCTGATATTTGATTGTTCCATCATAGTTGAAGATTCCCCAGTGCCTCTCAAAGTTTCCAGGTTGAATGCTCTTATGATCTTCGTCTATAAGTGCGAAAAGGTAAACATCAGGAGGAGAATTTGGGCGTTTCGGGGTGCCTTGGCGTTGGTTTATACGATTGATTAGCCCCTGATTGAACCTCCTAGCATAGTCTTTGTTCGCGTTCTTGTCAGCATCAGTAGGCCATCCGATTTCTCCAACAATGATTTGAAGTGATGGATATCCATTCTTTTCGAGTGCCCAAACAAGGGTGTCATAATTGGCTTCAAAAACATTCGTGTAACTGATTGAACCATCGTCAACAGGAGCAGCATTTCCGGAGAAGAAAGCAAAATCAACTGGGAAATGAGGGTCAGCATATAGACTCAAGAAGGGGTAAATGTTGATGGTAATGGGAGAATCACTTTGACTAAGGAACTGGATTATGGACATCATGAGATCATGAATATCTGATCTGAAATTTCCGCCTGATGGCACCATGGTGTCACTTTGGTAGACATCAGCATTTAGTGGCACGGTAACCTTCACTTGGCGGCCTAATCCTGCTTTGATTAATGCAGCTTGAACATTTTTCATTGCTGGAAGTGTTGTTTGTAAATATTTATCTTTGTATGTCTTTAGGAATGGTTCATTTCCCACCGCGACGTACCTAAAAATGTATATGTCAAACAACCAGAAAATAATAACTTTTTCTGTAGAAGCCGGTCCACAACAACTATTTACTGACAACAACATTTTGCTTTAAGTTAGAGCGGAAGACATTTGTACTAAAAAAATTATGTACCTTCTGCCCCAATTTAAAGCAGAAAATGTAGTACAAAATGTTTTTCGCTCGAACTTAGACTAGAATCTTGGTGCTACCAACCAGTTGATGTGGATCGGCTCCCTTTTCCAAGAAATTGTTTTACACAAAAAAGGATAACAATTACTAACCTTATGTCCACACCATATTTGGATATAAATGCAGAAACATTATGTGACACCCAATCTTCAGCAAAACTAACACTATTAGCAAGAGGGGCTAGGAAATCATTGGGAATGCCAAGCATAACTTCAATGCCAGAGTTTCCAAGAGCCCTTAAAACCCAACTCTCGGCTTCAAAGAGCTTAACTTTGTTGAATCCATTTTCTTTCATCAGATTCACAACTATATCAGGTGGGAGTGGATGCGTTGCTTGCGTTCCCCAGTTGCATCCAAGGCCATTTACAACTACCATATGATTTTCAACTGCCAAGAACACAAAAACAAAGAGTAGAAAACGAAACAAGCCGCGAAAATCATCCATGATTTTTCTTGGCTAAAGAACTTGGTGTTTTTTCTTGACTGAGTTCTCTAATGTTTCAAATTTGTGTATATTTATGCATGCATTTTGAATAAAAGAGTAGCTTTAGCTTAGGCATGTCCTTGGATGTTAAGAAATTAAGGAATTACACCTAAGATGTGAAAGAAGGAACTTGATTCCTAGTACTTCATACACCAAATGCATATATACATGCACAAGCGAAAAAGAGTGAAGGAAGGAATTGAGTGAACTTGTTGATGACTAATTGGTGTACAAGTCTTTCTTAAGTTGAAAACTAATGAAGAAGAATATGCTTTAATTTCAAAACATGGATCTTTCTCTAAAAAGATGCAAGAGAAAGTTTCTTTCTAAGAAAAAGGATAACTTGTTATGCAAACTTTTTCATCAATTAGAATTTTCAGTCATGAACAAGTTTGCTTTCTTTCCAGTTTTCTTCATAAGTTGTGTCATTTTATTGAGATAAAAGGGAGTAGTACATTACTCATACCAGGATTGTCAACTCATCTTGGAATGAACCTAGAAGGGAGAACAATATTTGTCCCCCCTAAAATAAGCCTTTTAAACCACTTTTTATTATTTCGTCATATAAATCATTTATACTTTTTAAAAAGAATTTTATGATTTATTTTCTAAAATATCATCAATTAAAATATGATGAAAGTAAGTCATTTAATAAAGAAAAAAAAATATTTACTCTTGTACATTGAAAAGATACAAATTTATTTTTGATATTTCATATAAAGTCAGTATAGTAATTAGTAATTTTTTAATATGTGTAAATTGTCAAAAGAAAAAAAAATATTTATTGGATGACACGGAGGGATTACAATGTCAACAGTTGATAAAACAAACCTTATTTGAACATGATAATCTGGACTCCATTTGGGGATATGTGCGTGCATATATGATATATATCAAAAATGAAATTTACCTCCATTGTCATATGAAATGGCAAACATGGTGGTTGTCAAAATTATACTCAAATAACTTTATGTAAAATTCGATCTATATTAAATTTTCTATTTTATTTATTTAAAGTAAAAAACTAAAAGTATATTACACAAAATGCATATATTAAATTATCAAAAATTATAAAATATATGTGTATTCCGTCTATTCCAAAATGAATAATATTTCATTTTATTTGTATTAATTATAAAATCATAAAATTAAGATTTTGGCTAGAGTTAAAAAGTTTATTTTATTAAAATTTTTATGTATTTTATAATGTTAATTATTTTTTAATCAAATAAATCACATATATTCAAATCAAATTTCAATCATAAATTTTTGTAAAAATTTTAGATGACTTGTAAAAATGTTATTATTATTCTTTTAACCGATGGACTAATAAATTTCACTTATAAAATATACATACATAAATCAAGTAATTTAACAACCTCAGGTAATCAAGTAGTATCCAATGTTATTAAAATCGGATCGGACTGACCGGTTTAATCGTGAATCGATCATGAGTTCCGTCCGTTCGATCAAAAAAATCGATTCAAGAAAAAACCGAAAAAAACCGATTAAACCAGAAAAAATCGGTCAAATCGGGAACCGGTTAGAATCGGATTTTCTGATTTTTTTCTTTTTTTGTTAAGTGGGTTTTGATCTTTTGTTTCTTAAAAATGTGTGTTTTGTCCTTTTGTAAACCGGTTTAATGAATTTTTAGAATATTTGATAAAATTATTTTAATTATTAAAAATTTAAAACTTATATTTGATGAATTTATAATAATATATAATTTATATAATATTTTTTTTTAAAAAAATAATAATATAAACCATAAACCAGTAATTTCGGATATCTTACTGTGACATTGTTCTTTTTGGTGGATGTAACATGAAATTGGAAAAAGAGGAAGGGCACTCTGGAAAAGCAGCCACAACCTCTTTATTCCCAAGAAAATTTCCATCCATTAATATGAACCAGAAGAAATTCATATTCCAAGAAACCAATCAATGAATCTTCTCGTTAATACGACCGCATCTTTCTGCGTCCCCACACCCTCCTGCCCTTTTCATCTTTTGTATCAGTGCTTTAGAATTTCATTTTGATAAATAACACACCTTTTCGCCAGAAAATCATCAAAAATTGAAAAATTATTGTGATGATATGAACTTTTTCATTAATTTCTCTTTTTGATATAACTATCAATCATTTCTACGCATTTTGACTTCTGGGGTTTCTTCAATTCTTCCCAATTCCTGTTTTCGAGCTCTGTTCTGTGTCAGTTCGTGAAATGGCATTGGTGAAGAAGAGGTGATGCCTTGGAAATCGTGATGATAAAAAGGCGGTTGTCGTCGCCATCGTCATCGTCAGCAACCTCCTCGTGGATCGGGAAATTATTATTCGATCACCGCCACCACCTCGCCGTCGTCTTCGCGGCGGTTTTAGCTCAATGGCCACCACTTCTTCATCCTTTTCCGCTTCTTATAATTACAACAACGACCCATTTCGATTTACTTCTGATAGCTCCAACAAGAAGTATGAATTCCGTTTGCTTTCTTCTAAAACCCTAAAAGTAAAACCCTCTGCCAAAACAATTGCTAAGTCTGATGCTGCCAATGGCAACACTAACAACAAAAAAAGCAATAGCAATTGCAACAGTAAGACACTTCATACAACTGGTCGGCCTCAGGCTCTTGCTCCTCCCCTTCCACAATTGCTTGGTGGTGATGCAAATAAGATTAATGGGGTTGTTGACGAAATGAACAACTGTGGCCATGACACTTTTGGATTTCAAAATCCACCTCTTCCTGAGAAATTGGTTGTTGCTGTTGATGTTGACGAGGGTATCTTTTTTCTTTATTGTTTCGTTATAATAGACATTATATTATATGCATCTGATTATGTTAAGCCCAAAAAGGAATAATTTTTTTTTTTCTGTTTAGAAATACTCCGTATGATGTTTAGAAATATGTTTTCAGTAGCTATTTTTTCCTATTGGTTGATGGTTATTGCTATTGAATAACTCTTGGGGTTCAGTAGTTTTAAATATATATTGTTGGTGCCTTAGCTTGTACGAAGTGTTGTTTGTTTGCTCATGTATTACTTAATATTGAATTCAGAAAGTTTTTGTTTGATGAACATTATGATCTGAACTTCTACTAGCTGGTTAATTCTCCAGTCCAGTTAGGCTGGCTTTAGTGTCAACTTTTTTAAATACATTTCTTCGTTCCGTTTTATGCAGTTCTTGGAAATTTTGTATCAGCTTTGAATAGATTCATTGCGGATCGATACTCTTCAAATCACTCAGTTTCAGAATACCATGTCTATGAGTTTTTCAAGGTAATGCTGTGTTCGCTGTTATTCAAGGATTGAATGATACAACTTCCTTCGCACAAGACCACTCTTGGACTTAGTTTTGATATCCTTGTCTACATGATGTGTGTTTCTGTTTGTATGCTCACCAATGTTATCGACAAACCTAAAATGATATTAGCATTAATTTAGCAGAGATAAGTTTTCGATCTGCCTTAGAAAAATGAAAAACGCATCCGTGAATATAGCTAAAAAATCACGATTTAAAAAACACACCACCTTGTAATTCCAGTAGTTTTTCTTGGAATTTCCATGCATTAATCTTGTTCACATTTCCTGTAGAATCAAATATAACTAAGGAACTTGCCTCAGAGGATTTCTCCATAGCTTAGCCTCTTGTCATCCAATTGTTGAATTCTGCATCACATTTGCCAACTTTCATGTTTCCTTATCTTTATTTCTTTCAGTGTATAGTCTTTAAGAGTCCTTTTCATCTTAGTTTCCTGGTGAAGAAATTGATTTGAAGGAGATCCTTTTTTCATGTTAAAAACTATTTTCAAGAATTGAGGCACAGGGAAATGCCAAATCAATTTAGTTTCTCCTATCCTTGCATTAATTATATCCCCAATATGTCTCACACTATCACCATATAATTTGTATTTCCTGGGTGGTGGTCTATATGATGACCAATTCACAGTTGTTTAGCTCAGATGTATCTTGATGATTCAATCCACTTCCTTTGTGATGGAAACGTCAATTTCTTTTTCAAACGGTCGTCCTCTAGCAGCTTTTCAACTTCATTATATACAGGAGACCTATAGTCCAACATTTGGTCATTTTCTTTTATTTCCACATCAGATTCTGGTGTTGTCTTCAAACTTCCTCTTCATACATACTCAGCCTCTTCTAAAATCATGTATGGACTGTCCAAAAAGAAAAATTTTATTCTCATTCTGATGGTATCTCAAGTTCTCAACCATAACTTGGTTCACCTTCTTTCAAATACCGAGTATAAGAGAGATTGACTGCATAAGTTTTTGAGCATCTTCAGCTGCTAAAGCTTCCAACTCAAGCATAGAGTTCCTTTCTTCAATTGGCTATTCATATAAATAGTTCTTCAATGTCAATCTCATGATTGCCAGAACAAATACGCAAATAACGGTCTTTCTCCTTTATCACCTGAAATTTTTTTATCATCCTAGGCAGGCTTAAGAGATGAGCCTCACATGTTTTTCCTCTATATCTTGTGTTCTTGCTCGGAAAATCATTAAAGTTAATTTTCTTCTCTTTTTAAATTTTTGCGAGCTAATTTTTCCTATCATTAAAAGGTCCATGTCTGTTGACTCTTGAAAAAATGATTGTTGAGAACTAAAGATCATAACAATGACTTAAAGCTATGTTTGGCTCATGGGGTTGTTATCTGGGGAATGGGAAAGTGATCTCCGACTCTGAGTATGAGATATCCTGAAATAATAGAAATTTAACATTACCATATCAACTTCTGGAAGAAACTAAAATTTCAGGAACGTTTTTAGTTCAATTTTTAATTCTTTAGTACTCAGTATTAGATGTCTACAAATGATGATGGATAGTACATTGGCTGTATTTATGGCGATGACGGTGGTGGTGGCGACGTGGTTTTGAGGGTTGCTACTACCGGTTTTTAGGGGGAGGGAGGAGAGAGTTGTGGGAGTAGAGGATGGGGATTTGTTTCTGGTTTCAGAGTTCTCTTCATTTTCCATAAAAGAATTTGACACAAGAAATTTTTAAAATAAAGATCTGAACATAGTTAAAGTGGGAATGGGAGAAATGCCTAATACAGCAACCAGATTCCCATGTGCCAAACATGGACTGAAAGTTCAATAATATTATTTTAGTCAAAGCTAACAAGCTTGAATTTCTGGGTCAAAGAACTTAAGTAGCGTTATGGATATACAAAATCTGAGAAGCATTTCAAAATTTCCAAGCCTGATGAAATTAATTAGCATGTGCAATCTAAACTAATTAACTGAGCTTGAATATGAAGATTAGGACCTCAGGGATTACGTATTAAACTCTGAAATATTAGATAGGGCAGCTAATTCTTTAATTGAGTTTTATAAGCAAAAATATATGTACTCCTTTCATCCCAGCAAAGTCTTGAGTTTTTCTCTAATTGAAATGTTTCATACTTTTTGCAAATACATGATCAAGAGTATAGAACTTATTGACAAAACTATTGTGCTCCCATTTGAACTTGAAAATCCAATATATTCAGATTTCTGGATTGTTGTCATAGTAAACATAAATGCGTGAAATGTTAAACTTTGCAGTTTTTATTCAATGAATGGAGTATATAAATTTGAAGGGACAGTTAGTTGTAATTGCATCTAATGTAGTACGAGATGAATGATTGGATGAAACAAATACAAAGTTTGACCGAGAGTTCAGTAAATTGACCTTTATATACTTTTTTTCCTATAGAGACATTCTGGTTTTTTGGATATTGATTAGCCTTTTATGCCTTTACAGATATGGAACTGCTCTCGAGATGAAGGTGATAGTGATCTCTTTGTTGCTATGACTTGAAAAATAACTAGAATGTTTACTCGAGCAAAAAACAATTTTTTCCCCGATGAAATATGCATCCTCTGTTTGTTGGTTTCAGTTGTTTGTGATTTAGAAAACGCTTCAAGTCTACAACGTAAATTGAAGAATATAGGTATCAAATCAACTAAGATTTCCATAATGTAAATTTGGCCAAAATAGGAATAATATAGAAAAGATGATTAACTAAACTTAACAATACTAAATAACATCTAAATACAATAAGGATTAAGCTATTTGTGAGACAACAATGTAGGATTTTACAACCACTAACCAACTATTATAATTATCCTATTCTCTTCTTATGAAAAATTATAACTATGGTCTCCCTTCCCAAATTAAAGTGAATGTATGATTAAGATGAGCAAATATAGAATGTGAAACCGTAAGCAATAACCCATCCAAATTCTTAAACAAACATCGACTATGAAAACGAATTTGCTAACAAGAATTTATCGAAACCTAGCTATGCATAGAATTAATCTTGAAGATATTAAATTAAACTAGTAGTTGTATGGAAATATATTACATTAAATTCAACAATCTAAATATAAGGGAATTAATTTGACTTCATTCAAATCAATAGATATGAATTATAACATGAGAAAACTGTAAGAGGAGAAAGCTTAAAGTACATTAAATAAATTATTGACAATATAACCTTACTGTTGTTTTAAATGCACAAGTATAAAAAGGTAACTGACTTTGTGTGTCCTGAGACTTCTATCCTACATGTGCTGAACCAAACCTCTGGTGGAGAACTACAAAATCACATAAAGTTGTCTTTCTTAAAAAAAAATCCCTAGAATGAAGCTTCCAATATATGAGAGATCCAACCACCTAGAATCTTGATATGTTTCCTTCACGCGCATGTTCCTAATTTTTTTTTTTTTCCAATTTAACATCCTTCATATCAAATACCAGGTATTTTTTGGGCTAAATCTATACTCTGTTTGCTAATTCTTTTCTTTACCCCCTGCAAATGACACTTTGTATGCTTGCATACCATGCTTAGTCTTATGGGAGTAAAATTAACTGACAGGATAAAACAATTGTAATAACTGAAATTAAATAAAAAGAGTGAAGAAATAAGGATGTGAAATGAAACCTTGTATACACTTAAGGGATGTAAAATGTAACTTCAATTAAATTAAGGGAGAATGTTACATATGTAAGGGGAAAGATATAATTGACCTATTAAATATAATATCTGCATTTAGATGGAGGTGGAAGTTTAGCGGCAGCTTGCACTTTCATTTTCAGTGTTAAGTCATGTAATATTAGACTTTTCTGAATCCTTGTACACTTGCTCTTAAATGAAACTCTTAATATAGAATTGGCATGGTTATCACCAAAATAAAATTTGATTGTCAGAAACAGGTGTCTGATAAAGTTTCTACATATGGTATATTCTGTAAATCAAACCCAAAATCAAGGCAAGAAAATTTGTTGCTCAGATGTAAAAGAAATTGTTTCTCAGATGTTAAAATTTGCCCTCTTTTGTTGAATCACTTTGTCTTTTTGACTTACAGATGATAATACTTTCCACACAATTCCTATTCATGATATCTATGTGAAGAATTGAAGATATTTATATTTGAAGATAATTTTATCTTCTGTAAGGTTTCATTCTATGTTACGTGGACTTAAATGTAATGTCCAGTCAAACACATGTATTTTGAGGTCTTTCATATACTCCTCAACTTTGTCAATTTTAAAACACTAAAATGAAGTTTTCACCACTAAAATCCTTGCCCCGGTGTTAGAATGGGTACCTAATGACAAATTGAAGAGTCCATGTAACATTAGGCGTAGATGTAACTTCTCACCGTCATGATCTTCCATGTAAGAATTAAGATGGAATCTAAAAATGTCTTCTTGTGCAGCTAATATCCGCGTACATGAGTTCTTTAAGACATCTTATTTCAAGGCAGGGATCCATCCAATTCCAGGTGCTCAGCAGGCTCTTCATAAATTATCAAGATTTTGCAGTTTATCAGTAGTGACGTATGTCTTGGCCACAAACCTTATTTACACGATAAATGAAATGAAGAAAGTGGAATTATAAGTCATTGAAGACATTTGTTTATTATAGGTCTCGACAGCACGCAATCAAAGACCACACGATCGAGTGGATTGAGAAGTACTTTCCTGGGCTGTTCAATGAGATACATTTTGGCAATCACTTCGCTTTAGATGGCCAGTCTAGATGCAAATCAGACATTTGCAGGTAGCTTGCCCATGGATTTTTTACATCTTATTTTGAGCCTTTTTATTAGAAGTTATTTGTTTGTCCTGGTAATCAGTTCATTAAATTGTAAATTTCATTAGCATTAGTATATGAACTCTTTGATTCTGTGTATTCTGGTATGGAAAAGTCGTCGAAAAATCATCACCTGAAATAGTCTGCTGATAACCTTTGTCGTGGTCATCATCTTTTACAGGTCCTTGGGAGCGAATATTTTAATCGATGATAACCCAAGATATGCCGCTGAGTGCGCTGAAGCTGGAATCAACGTTCTGCTTTTTGATTATCAGAATTCATACCCTTGGTGCAAAACAGAGTATGTTGCTCAACACCCCCTTGTCATTAAGGTACACAACTGGGAAGAGGTGGAACAGCAATTAGTTTCACAAATTGTATCGTAAAATCTCACGTGCGAGTAGAAATGTAGAATTTCAAGTTCTTGAGATACCGCCAATGTCAACACATCTATTAAAATGAAAATGGTTTCCTGCATGGACCATTTGAGAGAACAGAGATTACTTTGTAAGTTATTTTTTTTGTGAAAGAAGCTTATAGGGACCGGCCAGACAACAATGGGGATCACAAGTTTCAGTGTTGAGTATGGAAACTCGTAAACGAACACGCCCCCCCCCCCCCCCCCTCGCCCCCAACCAGAAAACAAAAAAAGTCTCCTGTAGCTTATTAATGGACTCCGAAGATTGTTATATCAGATGATGATCTTATTTTTTGGACTGAAACAGTTCATTGTTTTATATCCAAGATCCGAATGGTTTTTTATTGAATATGTTAACTCCGACTCCTACAGGCTGCTAATGTGACCTACTTTATCCATTTCTAAGCTTATCCATCATTTCAGTTTGCATTGGACATGCTAACCAATCTTTTGAATGGGGAATAAAATCAGCACTCGCTGTCCATTAATAAAAGGGACAGTTGAGCCAAACATGTTGAAATTTGGATACTCTTAAGGTAACGTTATAAAAGACGTTAGGCGGATCTAACGGTAAAATGAGGGTTTAGTACCTAAATAGATATTATATCAGATTAGTTGGAATTATGCGAAAATTAGGTGGACTTGGGTATTAGGCGTTGTTAGGTAATAGAGAATCGTTTAATGCCTAGACGGAACTAATTGGAGTAGGTGGTTAGAACAATATTAAATACAACAACTGAACCTGAATCTGTACTATTGCACTCCATCAGCAGTGGCATTGAGCTTTGGTGTTTAACTGTTTAACAATTTTAAAAATCTCAAAGAAACAATAAGACATTTTAAAGAAAATTAGGGTTTCTAACTGATGTTGAAACTCGGATTGTACATTACGAAAGATTGTATATTATTAAAAATGTAATATTGGGTCAGGTCATTAATCCATGTCCCAACTATTACAAATAATGAAACCTTCACACATTACATGGTCCCACTCATTCCTCTTTCATTTCTTGAAAAGAACAGTATAATTTCTGCCATAGATTTTACTCTTGCTTTGATTTTACATAATAAAATAAGCATAACAGTCTACGAGCTAGAGATAGACTTTTATGGGGGGACCTTCAATAAATTCAATGCTATACCTAAGAGAATTGCTTTTTCAATTTTTAATGCCAACTGAGGTACATATTTTGAATATTTTTCAATTTACACAATTTTTTAAGCATCCATTTATTTTTTATCATACTTATTTTCTACATAGAAATATAGAATGGTGTTTTTAAAATTTTGAAGACAACGGTCCCCTCTAATATAGGTACTTGCGTAGGCCTTTCGGAAGTATTCTGGTTGTTGTTCTACCTTAAGATGAAGTGGAAATATTTATAACTAACCGGAAAATCCGTGCTCACCGCAAACAATCGTAATTATTTCTTAAAAAAAGATATATATATATATATATATATATATATATATATATATATATATATATATATATATATATATATAATATTAGATTCTGCCCTTTGTATATTGATGAGAGTTATATAATATCAGATTCTGATTCAGATCTACCTATCCTTCTAAAGATATTCTTTGAATATAAAACCTTATGGAACCCGATGATGGTTTCTTGATATCAGGATATTCGGAAGATTAGTCTCATATTCTCTTGCATTTTATTTTCATTGCACTCACCATGAGCTTCTTCCGATCTTTCTCCTCGTCCTCTTCCCCTTCTTCCAATCCTTCTTCATCCAAAATAAAAGAAAAGATTTATCTCCCAGATCTCCAACAATCTATAGACAACTGGAATAGTCTTGCTAGTGACTATGTCATTAAGACTGTTGAACATACAATCTATTTAGATTCTGATCATGAAGACATTAAGTTGATCTCCCCTAAATCTATAGAAAAGTTGCAACAAAAATACAATTATTTTCATCTTGGCCTTATCCAAGTTGCAGTCAAACCTTTATCTCGTGAAGGTTTAGACACTTCTATCACCAGCCTCTGCAGAGGACCACTCTACTTTGACGGACCAATCTACTTTGATTGTTTTCCTAATTTCACAGTCTCACTTAAAGATAGAAATATCCTCGACTCATTAACCCTTAATGTTAAGACCAATAATTTCAAGACCAAGGCTGGAACGCAACCAATAGCTATTATCTATAGAATTCAGTACAAAGCCATGAATTCTACTTTTAACACAGGAGCCATGAGAACTTTTCGCAAAGGCGAAACCGTTCTATTCCAAACTGATTTGCAAAAATTCCACTTATCTATCCCTAAACCTATTTCTTGGAACCAGGTTACCTTACCCCAAAACTGGCTCCTTAAGAATGTCGCTCCTGCCAAGAAACCATCATTGGGTTCTATAAAGCTTTATATTCAAAAAATATCTTTAGAAGGATAGGTAGATCTGAATCAGAATCTGATATTATATAACTCTCATCAATATACAAAGGGCAGATCTAGTAGTTCTTTATAGATCTAGGCTGTCATGACCCAAAGATTTGTTAAAAGCGTCTGTAGGACTGTGTACATCTAACCTTTGACTAACCACAGTGGCTCCTTACAACGTAGATCTAAAAGATCACAGTGTCATAACACTTCAGTTCTACTAGAACTAAGAACAGATCTTTCCGAGGTACATTGATAAGTGTTATTAAACAGCAGATCTGATTCAGAAATAGTCTATACTTAAGCAGACATTAGCAGAATGCTTATATATATATACATATATATAATATTTATTTGTTAACAGTTGCATAATAATAATATTGTGTGTAGATATATATGTATACATATATATAATATTATAAGTCATGATATTTTAACTGATATTAAGTTTATCAACTATTATATTTATTACAAATTAAAAATAAAAACAGCTGTTATTATGTTTGTTACAATTCTATATTAAGCAATCATTTATTAAATGATACACTTTTTTATAATAGAATAGTTAAAATTATATGATTCATACATTTTCTTAGTGTTAAAATAATTTATTATGAATATTTGATAATTTAATATATTCTATAAGAAGAGTTATATTTGCAAATGAAATTTGTTTGAGAAAAAAAAGTTACATTTATGTAATTTTTTGTTATAATGTAATAGTTTTTTAAATATTGTCATTACACTAATCATCAATTGAATATTATAAAAAAAATTATAATGTAATTATTATTATATATATATATATATAATTCTCAATTAAATATATACTTAACATTTATTAAAAACTTAATTATATATGCTTTTAATCATATAGAAGAATTACGAATCAATTATAAAACCTTTCAAAATATCAAATATGTTCGAACTAAATAAGTTCAAGTATTTGTAGAAAGGGGGTTGAATACAAACACTACAAACTTTTTCGATTTTTAAAACTTAATCCACAAAGAATGGAATAGCTGCAGAAATCATAAAAACTTTACTAAAATTAAAATGAATACACAAGCATTTAAGTTAAAATAGTTGTATTATAACTTGTTGTTTTTCTAGGAATCTGTATAATCACAAAGTGATTAACAACTACAAATCTGTAATGAAATATAGTTTCTTTTTTTCACCCACTAGCTGTTAATTTCTCTTTGAATATTTCTCTCAAGAGCTATTACAAAATTTCTCTCTAGTGTGTAAGTGTTTTGTGTGTGGTTATTTTTCGTGTAACAACTCTTTCTATATATGTAAGAGATTAGAATCCACGTGTTAGACATGGTATCTTTTTCAATGTAGTCGCAGTGTATCCCATCATTGTCCTTTTGAAGTTACGTGTCAGACTACTTTTGGCTAAAGTTACTTCTTTTTCATTCCCTAATTTTCATGCATTTAATGTTTGAGAGTTGTTATTGGATCACCAAACTTTAAGGAATATCTTCCCAATTATATCCCTTACTTCTATTACAAGTATCAGTGATTTGCGTGTAAGTTCTGATGATAAGTGGATTGGTCATAACCATCTCTTGATAACAAGCCCTCATAAAGACTTGATCAGTGCTTCTAGATCTCCTGATGACACGCCCTGATAACGACTTGATCAGTGTTTCACTATCCACTGATGTTAATCCCTAATGTGGAAGTAGATAAGTGTTTCTTGATCCCATGATGTTAAGACCTACTCATATCCTGATGACTTGACTGATGCAGTGTTTAGCATTCCCCCTGATGGTTTTCCTAATAGGTTTTCACATCTTTGTTATTCCCTCATGTAGTGGTCGAACTTCCCCTGATGGGTTGGTCTTGTTCAATGTCACCCTTGATACTGAGTTTTAAGATTCCCTTGATGGGTTTTCCTACCGATGTCATTCACTGATATAGTATTTTAGACTTCCCTTGATAGGTTTTTCTCACTAATGTTTTCTCAAATACTGACATATTTAACGACTGATGCTATGTTGGGTTTGTCTGGAACACCTGATGTGCGGAATACTTGAATGTTTAAGTAACAACAGACCTCCCCTGACATTATCAAGTCCTTTTTAAGTACCCACTGATGACTTGCCTCCTGACACTATCAAGTCATTTTTAAGTACCCACTGATGACTTGTCTAGTGCAGTAAAACTCATCCCCTGATAACTGAGTTGTCCATCATTGAATGCAAAATTTGTGCAAATATACTAAGTAAGGTCTATTGAGTGCCTTAAGTGTCAACATTTATTTTTTTATTACAGAATTATCATCATCGACATTTATATCTAACAAAATATTACACCAAAATTGAAAGAAATAACAATTGAATCTTATTTAATATCTAAATATAATATTGCATAATATAAATTTTTTTTATTGAAAGACTTTGTTTCAAATTCAAACAACGACATGAGAGGTATTTTTATTAATAGAATTGGAAACATAGTGATAACAGACCTTTAAACTCATTTAAATACATTAAAATATTAAAAGTCACATACATTTATTAAGTATGCATTGAACAAAACAACTATTTAGTCAACTGAACTATTTTTTTTTTAAAGTGACTGGTTGAGTCGATCACCTACCAAATGAAAGTGCATGAAACATAAGTTCTAAAATAATAGTTTTATAAATTGATTGATTGATCGAGAATTATCTTGGGAATATATATATATATATATATGAAGTAATAGTAAAGCTTAATTATACAAATATACTCTACAAACTAATTTGCAGATAGATTTATCAATAAAACAAACTCTAATTTTCTTAATTTAAATACAATCCAAGAAAGCAAATACCCCGTAGATTCTAATTTGAAAGTTCAATTCCAAACAATTTTGAATTTAAATCAAATTCAAATTATTTATTTCTCTCCTAATTTAATTGCAATCCAAAATAAATAGTTTATAATTCAATTTGGTAATTCAGTTCTAATAAAAATAACTTGGAATTTCTTTTAGTTAAATGTTTGTTGATACATTTTTCATACTTTAATTCATAGAATTTTTAAATTATTTATTACAGTTATATCATATACATACAATAGAGTATTAAGTATTTTGGAGCAGAACATGAATCCTCTATTTCATTTCGTATCTCATCATTTATCTCATTTTTCTTAGGTTGTCACGTTATTTAAATTTTTTAATATAAAATTAATAATAATAATAAAAATATGTGTCAATCTTGAGAAAAATTGGACATAAGATGGAACACTGAATTGAATCGAAAATAATCAGTAGTTAGGAATTTATTGCTTTCCTTGCTATCTAAGATTGGAATTTGCATAATAATTAGATAATAAATGGCGGTAATGATTAACATAATTTCCTTCCCAGTCCCAACTAGAAACTAGAACTAAAGGCAAGGGACAGGGTTAGTTTAATTTGGATACAAACTTATTTAATACGGAAAAAAAATGAGTTTTTAGTTATGGTACTGTATGTTCAATTTTAAATTGGTTACTAGATTCAATTTTTTTTCAATCAAAATATTAAACTAAAATTTCGTTATCAATTAAGTTTGTTCCGTTTGTTCTGTCTAAATTAATAGCTAAAAATGTTGACATGGATAATAGATAGTGATGTGATAACAAATCCTTTGATGAATTGTAATAGAGATCCAATTCATCTTTTATTTATTGTCAATATTATTAAATTAAAAAAAAGGTTATAAGTTTTATAAAAAGAAAAAAAAAAAAACAGCCATCAGATTTCTTCTAAACTCAAACCAAGTTTCATCTTTAAACCCAACATATCATACACCAGATTTCTTCTAAATTCAACGTATTGCCCACTGATCTTCGCTTGATTCGAGTAAGAAACGCCAAGAGCATGATCCATAATAATATTGTATCTACCTTATACAAAATTCATCAAAGTCGGAGATAAGATGTGCCATCACGATATTTATTGATATGTTGAATCCGTATTAGTTCGCCATTTATCAAGTTTCAATTTGCCTCCCCTCATCACAAATTGATGTTAAACAAATGTAAGACAGATTCTAGCAGTAAGTTTCGTTGGTTTAAAAAATTTTGGGGTATGATTTTGTTTAGAAAATAGTCAAATCGTCACCGGAGAAGGTGAGTCTGGGCATTTTTTGTCAATTCGTTTCAACACCGTTCAATCTAGACAGCAATGTTAGGTGGGGAGTTATGAAGGTACCACTGTTTGCCTGGTTCTAACAACGGGGGAAACAAGTTTGAATTTTGTGGGGGTGAAATGAATGTGGACGATGATAGAACGAAAGAGTTTGCTCAAAAAGAAAGAGTTGATAGAAATACTTTGATATGTGTTGATAGAAATACTTTGATATGTTTTTCTCTTTGCTTGGTTTCTAGATTTACCTTAATAATTAAAGAATTTGGGAGGAAATTTTCCTCCTCATCCATGCAACTCCTATTACATGTAAGTAAGAGCTCATATCCATGGTTGCTAAGTTGGGAAGTGCCGTTAAAAATTTTAACAGATGTCACGAAAAATACTCAATTGATAATGTAAGTTGGGTATAATCACCCGATTGAAAAAAACAAAAACAAATTCGGTATCTAATTTAAAAATGGACATGTAATGCAATGACAAAAAATTCATTTTTCCCTTTAATATGAGCTGAATTCACCAAAAATAAATGGTTTGGCAAGAGGGATTTCGGTTGGGAAAGGTGGAGTTGATGAGGGTACTTTTGGTATAAATTAACTTTTTTCTTTTTGTCTAACTATTTTTTTTAACTCCAACTAATTTTAATCCAGTTAGGTCAAATTTCTTTAAGGAAGAATTGAATCACCCTATTTTTCCATACAATTATAATTAGTAATACTTATACATTTTCTATAGAACATTACAAATTAGAAGTTTTTTCTTTTCTAAGAAATTAAAAATGAATATATTACTTAAAAACATGAGAGTGAAGCAACTTAATTTAGAAAAATAAAAAAGCATGTCATATTAATGGGCAGCAAGTGACATGAATATTATTTTGCCAGTTTGTCACGTACATAATAATAATTATAATAATAATAATAATAGCTGAGAATGTGATGAATATGAGAATAAGTAGAGAATAAAACTAAAAAGCAGAAAGAAAGAACTTCCAACAAGAAAGAATGCAGAAAAGATTTAATGCTATTGGTTGCCATCTTTCTTGAAAAAAGGGGTAAATATTTATTGCTTGCGAAGCTGTAAGCGCGTTTTTCAGGTCTTCTTTTTATTAAGATTTTAAGATTACTATATATATCTCGAACATTTCTCTATGTTATCTTTTCTTTACACAACTTTCTATTACTATTATATATCTTACTCTAAGATAGACTTATTTAATTTGGACAATTGCTTTCACATTTATTTCCGAAATAAAGAAATGCAGAGGACCAAGACTCACATGTTTTATGTATATTTAGTGTTCCAAATTAAAATTTTATTCATTTCATTTTCCTGATCAGTTGATATTCCATTTACTATTTTATACGTTTTGGTATAATTGTCAATTACGTTTTTCTAAAATTATTTTTAAAATTTTAAAAATATGTAAAAAAATATTAACGAGAATACAACAACAGATCGATGAAACATTTAGAATTTTTTTTATTTATTTAAACCTTTTGCAACATATGAAACCCTAGCGAAACGAGTTGATTATTATAATTGAATTACAAACAAAATGTGACCCATATACACTATACTAACGTCAAAAGCGTTTTTTTTTTCTTTTACATCAATTTCCGTCATTTTTACTCTTTCGTACTGTAGGTTCGATCTCCTTAATCTAATCCAGATGAAACTTTATTTTTTATTTTTTACTTTTATCTTATTTCAAGTGGTATATTTGATGGGACAGTTGTCATTGTCGTTATGAAGAGAATGTACTCATCTTTAACAATTGTCTTATAAGAAAAATACTTGATCGGTTATTCTAGAGTAAAGCTACT
The DNA here is from genome assembly GCA_014636745.2 of Centella asiatica. Lineage (NCBI taxonomy): Eukaryota > Viridiplantae > Streptophyta > Magnoliopsida > Apiales > Apiaceae > Centella > Centella asiatica. Next base: position 52,137,468 of record CM025780.1, read on the forward strand.
CCTTACGTTTTGACCTTTCAGGTTTTATTAATATTTTAAAAGTATCTGCAAGTACTAATTTGGTCATCTGAACTCCATGGTAAGATATAATTTTTCATGTTAGACTTACAGATTTTTTAAGAAGATTACAAATAAATAATGAAAAAACAAGAAATAAGTGATAATTTTTATCGACAGTCACTTATTTATATTTATTATGAGACTCATTTTATCATCTTTCTTCTTTATATTTAGTTAAATTTTATAACTATCACCATCTACCAAAACGACCGAAAAAGTTTCAAAAAAGGTAGGCATACGACGTACAAAAAGTTCACGCCCCTCTTTATCTCTAAAGATAGGATGTCCTAACCATCCAATCGCTATTTTTTTATAGGTGATCATTTATATCATATTGCCTCAATAAGATAAAATAAATAAAACCAAGGAATAAAGTATGTGATGTTTAAGAGACCTTGTCTATGGCACGTGAAGAGACTTAAAATTAGCCAATTTAAATGCGATTAGGTGTTGTTTTATTTTTTGGATGAGTATTGTAAAAGAGGGTTGAATACAATACTCTTTAAGTTTTTAAACTTTTTGCAAACAATGAACAAAAGAAATGAACAAGTATTGTATTCTGTTGTAGCATCTGCGTGTTAAAGAAAAAGAATATAACAGAGAACTAAAAATAACACAAAAATTTTAAGACTAATAAACCTTATTAATTTTTAGGTTTTGCTACAACCTAATTTTTCAATCAGCTTCATATATTGAAACGAGAGTTTTAGTTTCTATTACAAGAGAGAAAAACTATGTATCTTTTTTATATATGTGTATCTTTTATCTCTTGTAACTCCGTTCTCCTCACTTTATGTGTTAGAAATAGTCTTTTTTGACCTTAGGAGGACTGACATTGTCTTTCCTTGCCTTTGGAGGACTGAGAGTCTTGCTTTTGGCTTTTTGCATAACTTGATATATACAAGTTTCATGCGAAGTATGCACCATATTAAAATAGTTTGATAAAACATTTATAGCACATAAGTTCTATGTCTTAATGGAGTGTTGTCAAATTTTTGTTTTTGATAGAAATGGTTAGAAGTTGTCCTAGGTTTTATTGGTGCACTTATGTTTCAGGTGGCTAACAGAGTTACAACTTCTACACTTTTTCTTAGGAGCAATGGGAATAAAAGCATAGTTACTGTTTTTGTTTATTCCAACTTTTCCATTTTTGTTTGGTCTTTTCTTTTATCACATGAGTTATTGGGGGAGTTATTGTTTTCTTTTACTATCTTAGCATTGACTCTTTCAACGCTAATTACATTTTAACTCTTTTTTTCTTTCTTGACATGTTTTGACCTACTTGGGATATTCCTATTTTGCTTTAGATTTTGGGATTTGATTTTCCTAACAAGAATCTCTTTTTCAGGTTGAACAGTCTCATCACTACCTCTTACCATAGATTTTTTTTCCTGTTTTCCTGTTCTCTTGGCATTCTTCAGGTTATTTTTCCTTGTATTTTGCAACAAGGACTCTCTTTTCCATTCTATTGTCTTCACTTGTCAATAGTGATGTGCCTGAGCTGGAGCTTCTATTTTTGTTGTAGATGTTTCTTTTCTGAGTTTGCTCCAACTCATAGGTCTTTAAGATTCCATAGAGTTTATCAAGGGAGATTTGTGTTTAATCCATTGATTCTCTAATTATTGTTATCTTGTTTTCTAGATGGTCTGGGAGGGTCAACATAAACTTTAGATTAACCTCATCATTATCATATTTCTTTCCATGTACTAGAGGCCATTCATAAGTTTATTGAACCTTTCAAATACCTCAGTTATGCCTTCATTCGGTTTTTCCATGAAGGTTTCATACTGATTTACCAAAATCTGCCTTTGGTTCTTTCTTACTTTCTCTGTGCCCTTATACAAAATTTCTCAAGTGTCCCAAATCTACTTTGTAGATGTGTTGTTCATAATACTATGATACATCACCTCATCTAGAAATTCACTTAATATGAGTTAAAGATGTGTATACATTGATCTCTTCTCCCTTTCTGTATCAGTATACAGAAGGATTCTTAGGCTCATAGTGTTGCTCTATGACCTGTTCATCTTTTATAGTTTCAGGAACATGTCTCATGAGGATGAAAGACCTTTTTTCAAAAATTGTTGGATATATCGGATTTTGGGTGCTGATGAATAACATCATTTTTCTTTTCCACATATTGTAGTTGTTATATTCAAGAACATGGATTTTGATGCTTGCAACCTTCTTGGTACTCATCTTGGATCTTTCACAATTAATGAAAAATATTCTGCTATGATACCAATTGTTTTTCTTAGATAAGTATTGTAGAAAAGAGGTTGAATACAATACTTTTTAAGTTTTCAAATTTTTTACAAACAATGAATAAAATGAATGAACAAGTACTGTATTATGTTGCGGCTTTTGTATGTTAAAGAGAAAGAATATAATAAATAACTTAAAACAACACAGAAATTTCAAGACTAATAAATTTTATTAATCTCTAGGTTTTAGTACAAACTGATTTTTTAATCAGCTTCCTATTCTGAAACGAGAGTTTCAGTTTCTATTATAAGAGAGATAAACTATGTATCTTTTTTTATATATGTGTATCTCTGTTCTCCTCACTTTATGTGTTAAAAAGAAGCTGTCTATTTATAAAATTATTTCTTATTTAGCATTCTTTCTTTTCATTGAAGTGTGCACAAATACATGATCAAGATTTGTTGCAATAAAGATATGAAAAGATTGTTTTTTGTCAATTCCAACTTTTCTTCAAAACTTTTTCATTTCTCTCTCTTGCCTTTCGTGTTGCAGACTTATCAGGAATAAAAGAGTAGCCGAAAAAGTCCAATCAGTTTTCTTTCCTAGTTCTGTAGCTCTGTCATGTCGTGTGAAGTTGTCTTTCTTTTTGATGTACAAAATCGGTGGACTTTGGTGATGATCAAGAGCAGATTTTGGCGCTAAGTTCATTATTCTTTGATGGTACTCATTTTGGTGCTAATTCTTTTAACCATACTTTGGCGCTAGGGTTTTGTCCACTGATGATGAGCACTTTGGCGATAGTCTTTTTCTCCCCTGACGCTGAGTACTTTGGTGACAGCCATTTTATCCACTAATGTCCGAACACTTTGGTGTTTCACATTTTATCCACTAATGAACAAAACTTTGGCGCTAGTGTAAATTACCTGACGATTTTTGCGATAAATAATTTTGGACTTTTACTTGACTTCAGTGATAGAGAACTTCCCGACGACTTTGACGACAATCATTTGACTTTGGCGTTAAAGTATTTTGCACAGAATTTGGCAACAGCCAAACTGACTTTGGCGACAGACAAATAACTTTGACGTTGAAGTATTTTGCATAGAGTTTGCCGATTGCCAAACTGACTTTGGTGACAATTATTCTTGAAACTCATTGAAGAATTGTAACTTTTTTCTGTTTGGTCTTCAATTTCAATGACAGAGCAATTTCACAGCAATTGTATAGTTGTGCTTCCAAATTTTACAAGACTTACTATGTTAAGTTATCTAATTCTAATTTATAAATATGCAATCATCTGAACCCAACATGTTTCTTTAGCAACAATTTTTTATCATTATATATATATATATTGTGTGTGTGTGTGTGTTTGTTTGTAAATGGTATGAAACTGAATATGTATTATATATGAGATGAAGTTGACATTGTGTGGTCAATTGTAGGGGAAGCATATGCATGCACCATGCACGTTTAATTGTTCATACAGGTTGAAAATATTGATCACAATTCATTAAACACAAAATTGCCTTCATGTGAGTACATAGGTACAATTAAATTAATGAAATTCATTCCTATATTATTTCATAAACTAGATAATATATAGTGACTACGAGTTAATGAGAAATGGAAATTAAAACATTATTTAAATATTAAAAGTGTGAGTTAAGGGTCTACAATTGACTATTTGAGTCTTTTTTCAAATAGAAAGGATAATTTTCGTAATTTGTTAAAATGCCTTTTTTCAATGTTTTCAAACTAAAATAAAGTAGATTAAATAACAAAGATATTAATTTGAAATTTCAAAAGAATATGATGGAAAGATCTCGGACGAACTGATCACGTTTCCTTTAAACTTAATTCAACAAGATCCCTAAAATATTTAAAGGCAAAAGGGGTTGCAAAGGCAAATCTCAAATATTCTTTAATTTGTCTTCCAATGAATTTACACGGATATCATATAACAGTGAATCATCATGTTTGGTTTGAAATCATAAAATGACATTATAATTAAATAAATTTTATACTATTTTACTAGATTATTTATGTGTAAAATTTATTCATTATTTCATTCATTTTTACAAGATTTATGTGTATTTTTAAACATACTGATCACCTATATAAAGATTGTTTATTTCATCATAAACAAAATTTTATACATAATATATTATTTCATCATTCTCGTATCCGCCATATAATTTTGTAATTTTTGTCTTCCACTTCTATTTTATTTTAATTTACTTATTTTATTTTTATATCATTTTATTTCATCTAATCAAACACAACCTAAAACATCAAGTTTTATATTGGGACAAGTTACAAACCTACGGTTCACAAGTTAGATTCCGTTTCCAGCAATTTGATATGTGATTAATTGTCAATTTTAAGTAAATAGTTATGATTTTAAAATAAAATAATTAAGCTTCTAGCAGTTGTATTTACTTTTGGATTGCCTGGCTACAACGATAGCGAAATTTGGGTTTTGAAATGTGATTATATACATATTTTCTCCTTTTTGACTCAATAGAAAAGGTAAAAAAAAAATTGAGAGTTCCATCTTTCACACATATTTAAAAACTCCCAAGATAAAACATTAAACATGAGATCAATTATCTAAAAAAGGTGATTCCCCCCCACCCCCCACCACCCCACCCCAACCCAAAAATATATATATATATTTGAAAAATAGAGTTGAATATGAAGAGGAAGTTTATGACCGCAATGCTCGTTCTGATTATCTTTGAATTGTTTTCATTTTTAGCTATTAAATTAAAAAAGTCCATTCCTCCCCCCACAAAGTGATGTGGGTATGGCCAATGGGTAACTGCGGGTAATGTACGTTGTTGGCGATAACTTGTACTCCATGTGAACGACTTCAATACTTCACAATATTTCTACTTTCACATCTACTATTCCTCCATCCAATAATGTTTGTAATTAAATTAAATTATTTATATTTTGAAAATAACTATAATTTTTAACTATGAACATAAATGCTACATAGGTTAGATTATTCATAACATTTAGTATTTTAAAGTTAGAATAAAAAACATTATAACATCATCTTCCAAAAATTTTAACTATTCTTAATATAATACTAAAAACTCTCGCTACATGTTACTTTAAAATATTTTAAAGCAACATCATTTAAAAAGTCAAAATATGAGTTCTCCCATAATATGAATACGATGAAGTGTAAGTAATGGATAATTTTGATTATCTAATAATTTTGACATGCGATGTGATGTGTTGGGCACTAGAGAATGCAAAAATGTTTTATGATACTAACAATATTACGTTTGAGATGTTTTAAGGCTAAACCCGTGTTATTTAAACAAACAATGTTGGCGCGTGAGTAAACGGTCACCTCCTTTATAATAAAAACAAGTCTGTCAATACTACATATATTTGTAATTATTTCACGCAAAATATAATTTTTAATATACATGAATCTATAATACAATTGCTCCAATAGTAATAATTCAAACAAAAATGCATGTTAGCATATCTTTTTCTTAGTCTAATTCTAAGTGTGTTCTTCTCTAATTTTTTTTTTCCCGTTACGAAGGAGATCACCACACTCCCTTACACTCATAACAACCGTAGCCGATAAGAGCATCCATATCAATTTTTCTAAATTCAACATTGTTCTTTATATTTAAAAAATTTTGATGAAAAGTGAATAAAATATGAGTTGTATCAGTATCTCTATTTTAAAGATAATTTGGTGATTGTAAATAGTGTATCCTTAAATTTATAGAGTCGCTATTCACATTCGTCAAATTTATAATATTATTTTATCATATTTTATATTATTTTATAATTCTACTTTAGTAAACACACACACACACACACACACACACACACACACACACACACACACATATATATATATATATATATATATATATATATATATATGTTATTTGTATTAAAATATTATATATTAATTTAATAGAAAAACTAATATTTATTTATATTTAAATCCATTAATATAATATTATGATAATTAATTAATACATTAGTATAAAATATTAACATATAAATTATAATTATTTATATTATATGATAATTGTTATATAGTATTTCGTCTATATAATATATTAATATATTATAATATATAAAACTAATACATAATATATAAATATTAAACTAATATTATTTATATGTTATAATATATAATTTATATATACTGATATTTTAATATTATATTATAATTATTTTACATATATAAATGTGATATGTGTGTGTGTGTGTGTGTGTATATATATATATTATACATATAATATATTATTATATAATATAATTTATTGTATAATAAAACATTATCTATTAATTATAGAATTAACTGATGTAAATAATAAAAATTTAAAATATTATTATTTTATTATGGTATACTATATATTAAAAAATCTAGTATATATGAGATAAATAAAGAATTTATATATATGTAAAAAGTTATGTTTGATTCTCTAAAATAGAGAATCTATTAAGAACACTAATACGAATAATCTAATACTTAAATCATTAATCTCTTCACTTTTTAGAAAATCAACTTTTTTCAAATTGTTTAATTAAAAAAAGAAATAAGATGAGAGAGCTTCTTTATATATGCTCTACTCGTTGTAAAAGAAAATAAAAGAGAAAAGGGAAGTTAATAGGCTGGCAAGCAATACAAAAAAGTTGCCTCCGCGTTTAAATCAGAAGCATCTAAAAAACCCCATCTCTAGCTCACCACCTCACATGTAAACTTTGATCACCGCCAACTTCACCAACCCCACCACCATCACTATACAACTTTTACTTATGAGTCGGTCAAATACTACTACTTGCTCCTGGTACAAAACCAAATCACACACTACTCGGTCAATATGTAAATACGTGACTTAATTTCTCACTCCTTCGACTTTTCCTATCGCTATATTAATTAAATTATACTCCCAACCCTCCAAAAAAAAGTTGCATTTTGAAAAAAAAATTGTTTTAGAAAAAAGTTATATTAATTTTTTTTTATTATTTTACAATAAATTAAAAAACTTTCAATTACAAACTTATATATTTCGTCATAACTTAAAGATTCATAACAAATTTCATGAGAAAAACTTATTAACTATACATTTAATTCTTGGTCAAATATACAAAATTAATAATTATCAAAATTTTAAATAATACTCTTTTTTTGGAGAGGAGGGAGTGCTCAAAACTACAACATTTTGTTTGAGAAATTGGATCAAGTGTAGATTAATAAAATCTCAAAACTGGATTAATTAATAGTCACTGAGAAACAGATTTAAAGTATTTTCGGATTGGGCAGAGAAATTCAAGACTTTCCTCCCTCGTATATCTATAATCTATATTTCAATAATCGCAAATATGTGAAAACATTAATTGGATATTTGGTTCGATTAATTCGCATCACTTTAACGTGTAGTCGGGGTGCAATCTAGATATGTAATTTTTTTATCAAAAATTTAATCTAGTTTAGTGATAACAAATTAATCCAAATTTAATTAAAATATATTTTAATGAATTGTACATAGGCCTTATCACTAGCGAATTACAGTAGTATCTGATATAGAGATATGTTAAACCTTTTTTTTTTTTTTTGGCATTCTAATATGTTTAATTAATTTAGTCCAAAATATAAAACAAACGTAAAATTATTTACAAATGACCCTAATAATATAATCATATACCATAATCACTCTAACAAACATGGCCAATAGGTAATTTACTAATGTCAACAAACTGCGATTCATTAATTTTTTAGTACTAAATAATCCGTAATAATTTATCTAAAAGGAAGCAAATAAAATTGTTTAGTTACATAATTAACAATGGTATCTCGAAGGAAATACTTATAACGTGTAACGATTATATATATATATATATATATATATATATATAAAGCACTTTAAAGATGCTGAAATTTTTATAATCAAAAGTGTGTTTTTCTAAAGCACTTTTAACAATAAATAAAATTAGAGAGCACGCACTGCATGATTATTCATATTTATAATTAAGTGCAATATTTTCTTGAAAAGACTTGGTACATAAATGCATGTATGTAAGATATACCATTTGATTAATTACTGTTTTCAAGCCCTGAGTATACATTGGGAATATGGGACAAAAATAAATAGTGTTTTATACTTAGGAATATATATTATGTACTTTATTTTCCGAGTTTTCACTGTCATTTTCTTTCTTATAATATTTTGTCGATGTAAAAGCTTCTTTAAAACATTTAAGTCCGCCCTAAATGCCGAGTTGTCCTTCGTATTAAATAAACTATAAAATTACTGGAAGTCCTAAAGAATTTTATGGCGTATTTCTGACCAAGGCGGGAGAATTTCTTCTCAATCTAAAGTTTTATTTTAATTAGAAGATTTTTAAAAAAAAAAAATTCTTGAAACGTAGAGAGTAATATACATAGTGTTCATAGCAGACTCTTCATGTATAAATTTTCAAAATTTCATATGAAAGAGAGAATGATTTCCTAAAATATACTCTCTCCCTTAAAAAATATATACCGTACGTACTTTTAAATAAATGACATTTAATACATATTAAATATTTCATATTATTCATTAAAAATTAAAAACATTTTAATCAAAATTTTATATAAATAAAATATTAAAATTTTATAAAATATATAACACGTATTAAATGTCTTTTAAAAATTTGTAAAGCAACATATATTTGTGTATGGAATAGTCTGAATGTCTGATATTTTAATCCATGCACTTAAACCCCAGTTTAATAATGTGACCTGCCGCCTAAACTTCTAACCTCCATAATCCTCACTACACTTGCCTTCTTATTTATTTCTCTCAAGCACTACTGCATCTCTCTAGTCTAGCTAGTAGTCTCTCTCTCCATCTCTCTCTCCATCTCTCTCTCTCCATCTCTCTCTCCATCTCTCTCTCTCAAATTAAATGTTTTTTGTGCTTCCCAATCTCCTCTGTTTTTCCCACAAGTGCCCACCAATTCAAGAAAACAGCTATTTGTCTTCACTGCCCACTTCAAAGTCCGGTCCATAGCAGCTATTTATATTAACAGGGCAATAGAAAGATCACAACTTAAATGGCTGTGGCCTCATTAAAGATCAGAAATGTGGTGGTTTTAGTAATATTACTCTGTTTCCTTAGTCAACCCATTTCTAGTTCCGACTATGATTATGTTGCTCAGCCGGACTGTTTGAAGATTCCGGCGACGGAGTTTGTGAACTCAGTGAAGACCACCATTGATATAATCCGGCAAGTGAGCTCCATTGTCACCGGTTTCAGCCGTGCATTTGGAGATTTCCGGCTAGCTAATGCCATTTCCGATTGTCTTGATCTGCTTGAGCTCTCCACCGACGAATTGACTTCTACTCTTCTTGTTACTCTCAATCCCAATGCTAGTACGCGTTTCTTTTTCTCTTCTTCCACTTTTATATTGTTTTGCTTGATCAATAGTGCTAGTTGCATTCACTTTCGTTTGGATACTTCGTTAGTAAATCTTACTTCCGTCCGTTTAGAAATAATTGTTGTCAAAAATAATTGTCGTTATGTATTTTTAAATGACATTACATATTAAATATTTTATAACCACGGTTATTTCAGAACGTAGGTAATAAATTATTGCTGAATTTTCAAAATTCTGAAATTTATGTTGTAAATAATAAATTATGAAAACATTGATCAATTTATAGTATTAACCTTTTCATTATTTATTTATTTATAACTAACAAATTTTAGTTTTTAAAATTTGATTAATTAGACAGGAAATTATGGAAATGAAACTCTTTTGAAGAAACCAAGCTTATGACAATTATCAAATTAATCAAAGGGCTTGCTACGTCTCTCGACGGGAGCATCGAATATTACACCATGTGATGGGTTGTACCGGTGATATTTAATGGATTAAACCAAAAATTTTGTCTAAAATTTTTACAGACTAAGTACATATGTGGGGGCTAGAAATTTCAGTTAAATTCAATAGACATAATTTTATCTATTAATTAAATCCTGTTTCGAAATTCTGAAGACAATTGAGAAATAGCTCTGCAGAAGCCATTAAATTGCTAGGTGACAGTTACATTACTCGTACTCGGTTTTGTCAGTAAATTTATATAGAACATGCATGTAGAGTAACTGTGTGTGTGTGTGTGTAACAGTAGTAAAGTATTTCACATGTTTTATGTCTCTAATTAATGGATTAAGTGATGTGTCACGCTCTTACACAACTTTTTCTTGTTTTTCTCAAGTAAGATTTAAAAATGGCCGAAAGAACCTCGGTTATGCCAATGTCTTGACACTAATCTTGTTTAATTCCCAATGCACATTCGTTCATTAACTTAATCTATTTTTTTAATCTATTAATTTAAAATTTTAGGTTTTTCAGTTTTATTCTCTTTAACAATATTTTTTGGTTCATTTTGACCGACAGGTAAAGACAACAGTACGGGTAATCTGAGTGCGGATTTGAAAACATGGCTAAGTGCTGCGCTGGGAAATCAAGAGACCTGTGTCGAAGGTTTCGATGGCACCAATAGTTTTGTCAAAAGTATAGTTGCCGGCAGTCTAGAACAAATTACTGCATTAGTGCGCGAAATTTTAGGCAATGTCCGTTTACTTCCCTCTCAAAAAGTTGGAAAGGGTAAAAAAAGTGACAGTGGGGCCCACCATGGAGGTGGAGGCGGCGGCGGTCACCGTGGCAGTGGCGGCCATCCGGGATGGATGCATAAGAGGAAGTTAATTAGTGACAAATTTCCGGAATGGCTCAAACCGGCCGACAGAAGACTAGTACTCCAAGTATATGGAAAAACTGCGGATGCGATTGTGGCTGCGGATGGTACAGGCAATTTTACTACGTTAACGGATGCGATTAAGAGCATCCCGGATTATTCGTCGCGCCGATACGTGATTTATGTGAAAAAAGGGGTGTATAAAGAGTATGTGGAGATTAGCAAGAAGAAATGGAACATTATGTTAGTTGGAGATGGCATGGATGCTACGGTTATTTCGGGTAATCGTAGCTTTATGGGCGGTTGGACCACGTACCGGTCGGCAACATTTGGTAAGATATATTTACTTGCCCTTCTGTTCATGATTTTCTTGGCTATGTTTTATTTTGCATTTTTCTCATTTGTTTCATAAAATTATTTTTGACAAGTATAGGTATGTGACAAAATATTTGGTGCATAGAACTGGTACAGTAGTTGAAAAGTGTCGGTAACAACTAACAAAAGATCTTTTTACTGGAGCAGATTTCATTTCTAATTCTAAAGTTTTAACTTATTTCTGTTTAGGACATTTAGTTACGCCATCTTGTGATCTTTAAATATTCTGTGCAAGATTTGGAGGGTGTTTTTCTAAAGAAAAAGCCCATTAGATAATACTTTAGTGGGACAAATATGACTCTTGAATTCAATGTATGGTAACTTTGCCTCCTTGTTCCTTGTGGGTGGTTTAGTTCTATGCTGTCATCTTTCTCCAAAACATTATTATCATTAAAATCATCTCGAAATTCACATATTTTAACGGTGATAATTTTCAGGATACTGTTGTAATAAATTTATAATAGTGTACTTTTTAATTTTCCGAAAAACCTTCGAGTAACATAATTTTACATCAAACTTAGAAAAATTAGTATTTTGAGTAAAATATTTAATGACGGGGAATTAAAATGACATGAAAAAGGAAGGAGATGAGATGGAGTGGGATATATGCATAAATTCCAACATTTCTTAGTTGTGCTCCACTCTTTGCCACTGACAAGATGAGCAATCTTTTTACTAAAAAATTGGTCAAATCGATCTGTTAGCATATCGTCATATTGATCGGTACATTTACTAGTTAGGGGACCCAACCATGTGGAGATTTCAAGCAGTGCCATATGATTCATAAATGTATCCCATAAAACTAGTATAATCTTCTCACCTGACTCCATATGGTTTTGCCTCTTTAGTCCCCTTCTTATAAATCCTTTGCAGGATACTCAAATTGGGGCCGACAAAAAGTAGATTTCGTTTATTTTACTTAAATTTTAATAATGTCATTTATATTGTTGGAATCTAAAATTTTTAAAATTTAAGTTAAAACAAACGAGTTCGTATATTCTTGCAACCAATATTGTGGTTATCTTATAAGTTAGTATTTTCATTATTATCACAAGTTGTAATGAATAATATTCATTTTAACCTAGTATTGTACAATATCATATTTGGGAGATGCATAATATTTAGGATGTTAATATTGGTAGAGCAATAACTATAGCTACAATAATGATGTGTTTAAATTGTCGCTGATAAAATAATTTTACTCGGACAATATTAACGGATAATTGGCAATAATTTGACAAGAAAAACGAAAACTTATGCTAATGATTACTAGAATTCAACATATGAATTATAATATTATGGTGACTGAAAATGATCGTATGTGTGATTTGCAGGAGTTAAAGGACAGGGATTTATAGCAAGAGACATTACATTTGAGAACACAGCCGGACCGGAAAACCATCAAGCAGTTGCATTCCGATCCGACTCCGACCTATCGGTTTTATACCGATGCGCCATCAGGGGTTACCAAGACACACTATACGCGCACTCGCAACGCCAATTCTATAGAGAATGCCACATTACAGGTACGGTCGATTTTATTTTCGGTGATGCAGCTGCAGTTTTCCAAAACTGCCAAATCCTAGCTCGGAAGGGTCTTCCGAACCAAAAAAATACCATCACGGCCCAAGGCCGAAAGGAAGCGGCCGAGACCACAGGATTTTCTATTCAATTTTCAAATATATCCGTTGAGCCGGATGTGTTAACGAATTCAATTGCAAACTCCACTTTAACGTACCTCGGACGGCCCTGGAAACTGTATTCCAGGACCGTCATAATGCAGTCGTATATTAGTAATGCCATTAGGCCCGAAGGGTGGCTCGAATGGAACACAACTTTTGCATTGGATACACTTTACTATGGGGAATACATGAATTATGGGCCTGGGGCTGGCTTGGGAAACAGGATCAAGTGGCCTGGTTATCATGTACTTAATACTTCAGCTGAGGCTAATGCTTTTACTGTGGCTCAGTTTATTTTGGGTAATTCTTGGTTGCCTCCAACAGGTGTAAAATATACCGCTGGATTGGGGCTGTGAATACTGAGAACTTGAATTAAAATATTTCCACGTTTGTCTATTTGTTAATTTACATTGCATTTCTCACTTTTGCCTCAAGGCTCTCTTTTTCTATTTTTTATTTTTGGAAATTTTAACCCTTTTCTCTTTTAATTTTTTAAAAATATTTTTTATGTGATCTTGTTGGAATATGCTCATTTGTCTCTTTTGTGATGACAGTGAGAGTTGTGGATTCTGTATAACTGAAAGGATATGATTTGTGATATAAGTTAATTCATTGGTTCAAACTTCCAATTACTTTTATTATGTTCATTCATAAGAATTCTATATTGACATGTTTTTTTTCTTTCCTAATTGTGATTATTTTGTCAGTGCTATCACAAGAATTGGATTAATAAAAGTTGATTCATCTGCAAATACAACTTTTTATTATACAAAGTTCAAAAGTTCAAATAAATTCTTTTATAAGTGAAGTGCAATATAACTTGGCCAAATCTATATGTGTAAAATAATATTCTAAATGTGAATTTCACTTCAATATATCAATATAAATGTATGCTTATAAACAGAGTGACAAACATGGTGTGTCCTCTACACCTGCCCAAAGGAGAAATCATGACTTCTGATTTTTGAAACGAAATGCATGATTCAACAAAGTGGGTTTATTGGCAAACTATACGGTCTATACAATTAGATGATGAAGCTATGTCTGAATTCAAGTTCATTGATCCATTTCCTGCTTTATTGTCCATTTTATTTCATATCAAGTATGTAAGAACTGAATAACTAATAACTACTGCTAAGTTATAAATAACAATTTGTAAGCATCTTACACGAATTATTGGTGTAAAGCCTCATCTGTAATTGTCCTTCGAAAATTATACTCTTTCCGTCCTTAGAGCGTCTTGAGAACATCCGAATTTTTTTTTCTAAAATGATGCCTAAAAATATAATTTTTTCTTTAAAAAGTGGACTGTACCTTTAATTTTAATTTTTTTTTCCTTACTTCAACCACTAGACCTTATTTTTTCTATTTATTTAAAACCACACTTTAACCTGATCATTAGCATCACTGATTATTAACTACCTCCTCTCTGATATACAGAGGTCAAGGTAAAAAACCTTATAAGGTCTTATAAGGTAGTTGATTGCAAACTAATAAAATTGCAAGCTAATAAAAAATCTTATAAGGTTTTTATAAGGGAGTTGATTGCAAACTAATAAAAAATCTTATAAAATAGTTGATGGTTGTATGCGTGTGTGTGTGTGAGAGAGAGAGAGTGTTTCTATGCAGCAGCCTCCTATCCCAAAAAAAAAAAAAAAAAAAAAACTTCAATGTCATCTTAATAGTAAAACAAAAATAAATATACAATTATTTCTTCACAGTAATTTATGTGTTTAGATGTTTTTCGGACACAGCTGTATATTATTTTTGTAAGAAATATAGTTTGTGGGAGTATACAGGTCCAAACAAGAGGTAGCAAGTGTACAAAAAAATGGTTTCAAAGTCCAAACTAGAAAAGGACAACTGAAACCTAATTGCAAGTTGCAGCTCACTTCATAAATGACTAGAAAACTTCAAAATCTGTCCTTACCATGGGTGTGATGGGCCGATAATTTACGCGGTTTGATGATAAATATAATTGTCATATGATTATTAAGATATTTTCATGTGAAGTAAAAAAAAAAAAAGAGTTTCGCAATTTGGATTAATTCTGAGTAGTAGTAATCTGTTGCATATTGTGGCTGTATTCGTTTATGAATTAAAGTTGAAAATTAAAAATCAGAAGTTAAAAGTAAATAATATTGACTTTTTATATCTTGATTTTAAGTAAGAAGTTAATAACATAAAAAGTAGTAGTAATTTTTAATTAAAAAGTAACTTTTTTACAAATAAAAAGTAAGAAACGCTTTGTTAATTTTTATAAATTATTCATAGTCTTTATGAGTTAAATATACATATATACTTATTAATTCATCGGTCTAGACTTTGTCATCTAAATTCACCTACATATTGATAAATTATGAATTTATGAAAGGAATAAGATTTAATAAGCATCAGATACGTAATGAAGAAACATGTATTAGTGTGGAAATAACCATATATGGTGTTAATTTGAAAGTATTAAAATAAATTAACATATTCTTTTTCCTAATTTTTGTAATTATGCAGCTGATCTTTTCCATTAAAAATCACGCCGACAATTATCCCGCGTCTCACATGCATGGGTGGCCACAGATAAAAAGGTTGTGTCCCTTTAATTGTCTCTCCCTCTAGATCCACCCTCAGCCACGAATAAATAAATTAATTAATTAATTTTTTTTTGGTGGTAATGATATTTGTTTGGTCTTTGTTTACATTACATATTTGTATCTACAAACATATTCTTTGGAAAGACTCAAATCGAGTCATGTAAGATTGTTCGATCTTTAAAATATAATTTGAGTACTGTTTTATCCAACATAATACAATCGAGTTGAATATTTTGGGCAAACAATTAAAATATTAATTGAAATTATAAAGATTGAGAAGGTTATAATCAATTGAATTTTAATATAAACTCATAACTCAAATCGTACGTTTTTTCAGTCAAACAAAAATAAAACATGAGTAAATTTATGCACATAGTTAAATAAATTCACAAGAAAAATTTACAAATTAATTAAAATTTGACATGAATGAGTTTATCATTTTCTCTCTCCTTTTTTTTTTGTTTTGTTTTTGTTTGTGGAATTAAGTTCTAAACAATTGGCTCATTCTACGTGCGGCTTATATTTATGTAAAGATTTGTAATCCATATATCCCTTGATATTGACCAAAAAAAGTCAACATCCTCGTTTCGTTCTTGTGTGATCTTACATTATATATCTCTGTATCCGAACATAACTCAGTTTTATTGTTATCCTCACGACGTGATTGATTTTGGATTTTTTTTAATTATAAATAATTAAAAAAAAAGTAACTGTTCATAAAAAGAATTTGAACCCACACCCTTATTAACCGATATAATTAGTTGGGACACACGTATGCGTATGCAAATTTATTGAGCACCATGATATCAAAATTAGTTTATTGAGACATACATGTATGGCTAGAAAAATAACTTTAATTTTAGAGGAAAAAATAATTATTTTTAAAAATAAGAAATAGTATTTATTAGAGTTGGGATTTATTTGTTTTCCTCTCTGATTGTGGGGCTGCAGTTTTTCCGGAATGATTTGTAACAAGTTTTATTTTTATTTTTTCTTTTCTTGTGACGTAAATTCACCAAACGATTATTTTAATACCCAAATCTTTAATATAACAAAAAAAAATATTCTCCCACTTCTATTATAATATTATGATATTTTCTTTTAAACTTATATCTTCAAGGTTATGTACGATAAATCAATAACTGATGTGTATAGTAGTACCATATGCTGCATTTTGTTGAGTAATATATCAGAAAATTAATGTATCACACATCGGAAATTATAAAACTAAATTCAATATATTTACTTACCATCAATTAATTGGAGTTAAATATTTTAACATAATTAATGATCAAATAATTTCTTTTATATATATATATATATATATATACATGGGCAATGATCATGATTAGGATTAAAGATTAAAAAAATGTATCATTTCTTTCAACTTAATTTCTATCATCCAAGTTTAGAAAATATAATGAGATGTTACAATGGGAGTTACATATTTGCTACAAATTGTAGTGAAAGTAAAAAAATTCAGAACTTTGTCCGACACATATTTTAGCGAACATAAATAATTTGGAATTTTTGTCCGCTATAATATGTGGCGGATGAAATTCTCAATTTTTTTACGTCTGCGACAATTTGTGAAGAATGTAAAAAAAATTGAAAACGTCCATCAACAAAGTTTCCAATTTTTTCAATTGTATTCATCGCCTTCGTCGACATTGACAATATTTTGCAGCTCTAATGTATTTTTATATAACACTTCAATTACAAAATTAAATATCACATTTATCTATTTAACACGCTAATAGACATTGTCATGAACATTGTTATAACCATTTCAAACCAGAAATTTAGGGAAAATAGTTAAAACTTACATTTCTAATCCATTATAATAATAAATGTATGAATTTGGGAGTTTCAAATAATTTTCATTGATGATGAATCAACAATTCCGAAGGATTCAAAAGACAAAAAAAATTATCCCAATTTTTTTCGTTGACCGAAAAATTTTTGAAAATTTACGTCTCCTACAATTTTGTGACGGACGTAAAATTTCCAAATCCATCTCACTGTCCTTTTTTAATCTTGAATTATGGAGATTAAGTTGAAAAAAATATTAATTTTTTCTAATCATAGTCATGGATCATTCTCCTATATATATAAATATATATACACACTAGTATATCATGCACACGCTTATGTGTATATAAATTTATTCTTAATTATAATTTATAATTAAAATATAGATTATAATTATATATGATAAATATGAAAAAATATATATATAAATTTATTAATAAAGGTTTAAGACTTTTGAGGATAATAGATTTATTAATGTTTAATAGGATTCTCTTGTTACAATCTATGTTGCTCTTGCTACAAATTAGGTTTTTTTTTTACAGAAAAGTACTTGTTGGTGTCCTTATTTGAAAAGTATTATCATGCAATTTAAGTATATTTGAATTCTTTCCATACAATTTATGTTATCATGTTACTATGTTAATATCTGATCATTTATGTTATTATCCACGTTGTAATTTTATTAAATACATAATAAAATTGCAATATTAACATAATAACATAAATTTACTGAAAAAAATTAAAAAATAATTGTATTATACAGAAATATTTTTCATCATGCAATACCGACCGAAAAAAAAACCATTTTTTTAAACCGCATCTTACTTTTGAGGCCCACCCTAAACTAAGGCAAAGTAAAACTCTTTCTATGATGCATATTCACTACACGTATTTTAAACTTCAATATATATATATATATATATATATATATTCTGGATTCTGTTAATCAATAAATACAATATGCTAAACCCTAAAAGGCCATGTGATGCTGTATATTTTCCATCCTTTGTTCATAACTTAGCACTTGGCTTGTAGTTCTTTTCTCTTACAACTGACAACCCTTTTCCACACCATAACTTTTTCACCAATTCCCTAAAGAAACAAAAGATTACATCACCACATGGGAGACTATTTAGTGCTTAAAAAAAAACTATTGTGAAATGTATGTAAATATTTAACAATATCTTCACTTATATATCCAACCCCCCTATCTAATCATCCAAATTCATTTTGCACATGAGAGTATGTTATCTTCTAACTGTGTCTCCCGTGAATGAACATTATAAGACGGACAAAACACAAAATACTAGTCGCTCCCTTCCCCAAATAAATAAATAATAATAATAAACTTCGTTTCTTAATCTATGATACTTGCAAAGTTAAAATTATACTATGCTTATATAATTTCAATATTCAAATTATGATAATATTGACGTGTTAAATTTTATAATTTAAAACAATTTGGCTTAGTAATTCTTAGCTATATCAGTATGGAAAATAATTTATATTCCGAACTTTTTCCTCCGAGGGAAGAACGAAAATTGTTTTAGGGAACCACCAACAATTATTCACCACTCATGTATTGTATTGCTAACGATGTCGCAACTTTCTAATCGACTTAAAATTTGAATTTTGTAATTCCTCAAATATGCAACATAGATTAAATTTTAGCTCTTTTATGAATGGAGAAAGTATCACTCTTGGCAGCAAATTACCCATGGCGATCGCATAATTACCTCATTAGTCTTACTAATTATCTTTCCTAAAATTAATACGACTTTAATTAGTCCTCAAAGATATGTTACTCGTAAAAAAACTGGTTAATAATTATTTTCTTGATCGTTCAGAAGATGAGCGTCTTTTGATCCGGGAAAAAAAGAATTTCACCAAACATTACAAAAATCCAAAAAAAAAATGGACTAAGATACACAAATGAAAACCACCCAACAAAATGAAAGTCACCCAAAATTCAAGCCAAAACCAGTTATGAGCATCTAATTCAACTTGTTAAAAATTTATGAAAAACATATTTGTTTATCATTTTTCTAACATAAGTTTTCTTCAATATCAAATTTAGGTAATGAATTCAATTTCCTTTTACAACATCCCGGAGGAAAATTAGAGTATCTTAGGAAATTTTAACGTGCTAAAAGTATAAAGGGATTCACAATTTTACAGATGAGGAATGTTTGTCCAGGTGAAAAAATGTTTCGAAATAAAAAGAAACCAACAAAAGGTAGATTTTAATTTATGTTGATGCTTATCAATCATTAATACCTATATATAAAACATCCAATGACGATTTTATCTTGAGTTCAATTAGTCGAGTTAGTACAACTCAATTAATTTAGTTATTATTTTGTTTTATTTTTTATGAGATAAGATTTTTTTTTATATTTTTTCGACTCGAGTTATACTAATACTTTTGATACACCGAATTTTGTAAACAAATTGAAGGTAATTAGATAAAGAGATCATAGGTTCAAACCCCTTAAAACAACATATAATAAAAATTAAAATATAATACAACCTTTAAATAAATCACACAAATAATTGACAAATAAATCACGGATCCATTACAACCAACAAAGATACAGCCAACATTTAAAACTTAAACAATTAACAAATAAAAAATCACGGATAAACATTATACAACCAACACAATAATAACCAACACAATTAACTAATACATAATTAAAAATCCAACACAATTATACAACTAATACATAATTAAAATAATCACGGATAAATATTAGTTACATAACAAAAAAACAGATCACATATATGCAACTAAAATATAAACAAAAATATAATAGTATCAAAATTCAAAATCAAAGAGTAAAAACCATCAAACAAACACATGGTCATCATAAATATAATAGATACAAAAGTTATTAACTTAAATTCATATGGAAAACCTACTTGAATATGAACAAAAATTTTAATAATCAATATAAATATTCACATAAATATTTATTAATCAAGTATTTATGTTCAACATAAATTTTAAGTTCATTATTACATCTAAATAATCAAAAAGTTTAAAAATTAAAAAAGACATGTTAAATGAATTATAACAAAATTATATAAAACAATACAAGAAACGTGTCATTGTTTGCACAGACAACTGAACTAGTTAATTTCTAAAACCAAATAGAGATATGTCACGGGTAGAGATTAATTATTTAGTTTTTAGTTTTTACAAAGAAAAGGTCGAAATGATCAACTTGATAGCATATATCAAGACTCGTGATAGTTTCTGTGAGCTATATATGGTACAAAAACACTGGCCACATTTTTGTTTCATGTCTCATGCCATGGCTTCTTACATCAGTAGGAAGTTTGCCCTTTTACTTTTCTTTCTCATCTTCACAACTTCAAGTGCTCTTAACACTTCCTCTTCGTCCACTAAAACTTCACTTCATTCTCCTCAAAATCTTTCTTCTTTGAAACCCTTCTGCAATTCCACACCATACCCACAACTTTGTTTAGACTCTCTCAAAATCTCCATTTCTATAAACATCAATCCCACCTCCATTCTTTCCTTGCTCCTCCATTCCCTTCAAACAGCATTGTCCGAAACGACGAAGCTTTCGGATTTATTTTCCAGCATCAATTCTAACAACAGAAATTACATTGTTGAGAAACAAAAGGGTACGATCCAAGATTGCAAGGAGCTTCACCAAATAACTTTGCATGCCATAAAAAAATCAGTTTCAAAAATTAGTGCTAATATTAGTCCAGCAAATTTAGCTGACGCGAGAGCGTTTCTCAGTGCAGCTTTGACTAACAGAGCTACTTGTTTAGAAGGCCTGGATACTGCGTCCGGGCCTTCTAAACAAGTGTTAGTCAACTCAGTAACAACTGCTTATCAACACGTCAGCAATTCTCTTTCTATTCTTTCTAAGTCTGCCAAGGGCGATAATCATGACGGCGGTCACAACCGCCGCCTGCTCGGACTTCCAAAGTGGTTGTCGGAAAATGACAGAAGGATTTTGGAGGATGATTATGACACGACGGAGCTGGCGTTCACCGTGGCGGCTGATGGGACCGGAAACTTTACCACCATAATGGATGCTATTAATTTTGCTCCGAATAATAGCGTTGATAGAAGGATATTCATCTACATTAGCCAAGGAGTGTACGAGGAAAATGTTGAAATTCCTGGCTATAAACCTAATATTGTTCTGCTCGGAGATGGGAGTGATGTCACTACCATTACCGGAAACAGAAGCGTTGGCGATGGATGGACTACATTCAGATCTGCCACTGTTGGTAAAACTCACTTCCTCTGTCTAGTAAAAAGTGTGTGATTTTAGTTCCTTTCTTTTTTTTCTAAAAATGATATAGAGTGAAAATATGATGCAACCCTTTTATTTTAGTATTCATGATTGTCTCAGACTCGCATCCTCATGGCTAAAATATCACATGCTCAAGCTCCCTAGGAACATGTAGTCCTACAAATAAATATATATTCTAAAGATAGTAGGTGGATCTAAACGGGAAATGGACTATTAGTGTTTTAATCGGAGTTAGACGAGATTAATCAAAATTAGACGGAGATTGATTGGACATAGAGTCTGGACGAAGGATTAATCAGATTAGACAGAAGCATTTCCACAATTCATTTCATTAAGTAGGAATCAAGTCGCAGCAATAGGTTTTCGACAAATTTTTGGGAAGCAAAATTATGAAATTGTGTTTTGCATTATCTTTCATTCACACCCGTGCAGATATAATCATATAAGCTATGGAACTAATGGAGTAATGATCGTTTCGGATTAGTTCTTTATATATACATATACCCTTTTTGTCATAGGACAAAGATGAAGGTGCTCATGACAAAAACTAAAATCAGTAGTACAACTACATAGAGTAATCAAGAACTAGTTTAGCTTAAACAAAAACTACAAAATGAGGCACACCTTGATTTTTGTTTTCTTTGATTAATTGTAGCGGTTTCTGGCGAGGGGTTCTTGGCACGAGACATATCATTTGAGAACACTGCAGGGCCTGAGAATCACCAGGCGGTCGCCCTTCGCATAAATGCAGACTTAGCAGCAATCTACAGGTGTGCAGTAAGTGGTTTTCAAGACACATTGTACACACACTCGTTCCGACAATTTTACAGAGAATGTGACATTTATGGCACCATAGATTACATATTTGGAAACGCTGCTGTAATCTTCCAAGGTTGTAATATCGTCTCCAGAATGCCAATGCCCGGACAATTCACTGTGATCACAGCCCAGTCGCGAGACACTCTAGACGAAGAGACTGGAATCGCGATACAAAACTGTTCAATTTTGGCTACAGAAGACTTGTACACTAATTCAACTAGTGTCAAGAGCTATCTGGGGAGGCCTTGGAAGAATTACTCGCGGACAGTTTATATCGAGTCTTTTATTGATGATTTTATTGATCCGAAAGGGTGGACGAAATGGGATGGTGACAATGGCCTAGACACACTATATTATGGTGAATTTGAAAACAGTGGACCTGGTTCTGCGACAGATAACAGAGTTACTTGGCTGGGGTATCATAATATGGATTACTATGCAGCTTCAAATTTCACAGTTTCAGAATTTATAGCTGCTCCGGAGTGGCTAGATTCTACTTCTTTTCCTTATGATGATGGGGTTTGATCAAGTTTCTCGTATCAGCATATTATTTAAGCCGAAACAAACAGCTCCTACGTGTGGATGCCTGCAAGGACATAAGTCTAAGACTTGAGTTGAAATGATAGTCCATGTGTTATATTTTGCATTTCATTCCTATCCTCCCAAGTTAATAGGGGTATGTTTGGTGTGGAGAAAGCACATTGTGATTTGCAAATCAGAAGATATAGATAACAAAAGTGATTAACCTTAGGATTTCATCTCTTGCACACTTTCTTCTTTTTTTTTCCCTTTTTTCTCTCTTTTGACTGCATATATCTACTCATTTTTTTCAATCTTAGCATGTACAAATTCTTCAATAACCTGATGAGCCTAACCTTTTAGGCGCACATAGCAAATCAGGTGATACAAAAGATTGCTTTTTAGCATATTAGTTGTGCCGTCTTGGTTTGGACCCTTGCAAGGCACAACTAATTGACACAAATAGGAGAAAACAACAGCTAAAAAAAAGACTCACTAGTGATATGATTCTAATTATGAATGTATAATAGGAAGAACTATTTGTTTTAGCTTCGAAAACTCCATATATAACTTAAGTCAATTCGTTTACCTCATTCGGAAAACAAAGAAAAATTACTTAAACTTCACGAGAAACTAGGTTCCTTTTGTTTTTACTGAAGACGAAAAAATATAGATATGGGGCATTTAAATAGTCATAAATTATGCATGTTTTGTATTTTCTAATTAACAAGAACTTTTATGAATATCTTCATTGAAAATATTAAAGGCACATGACAACTTTTGAAATTGTACAACTTTACGCTTTTATTTTCTTTTTTTAATTTAAAAATGCACACTTCATCTCTATCTGAGGGTAGAGGCAAAACTACATTGAGACATGAGTGACAGTTATCCTTCTCGATTTTTAAAAAAATTTATTATCACCTTTAGAATTTTATAAATTTTCATATGTATCATTTATTATCTTTTATATATTCTTTCGCCCCCCGATATATCATCTTAATTCTGTCATGAGGGATGAGCTAAATGCAACCCATGGACCATATTTTATGGGGAGTATAAGAGTTCAGGTTTGGATTCACTACTGGATCGACGTGCCATAAGGAATGGTTATAGGCGAAATCTGACCGTTGAGCAAGCATCTGAAGGTCACAGCCAGCAGTTTCAATTATGCCACAATCTTATGACCCTTTTCAACATTAAAAAAATTTCAAAATATGTATCCTGATACTTTTTTCAAGAAATATTTGAAGTGTAATACATTAATCATTAGCCGAAAAGTCTGTGTCTAACACGGACAATCTTAATTATTTTTTAAGAAATAATATATATATATATATATATATATACTATAAGTCATGATATTTTAATTCATATTAAGTTTATTTTTCAACCATTATATTTATTAGAAATTAAAAATAAAAATATTTATTATGTTTGTTACACTTCTTATATTTAGTTATCATTTATTAATGATACACTTTTTATAATATAATAGTTAAAATTATATGATTCATGCATTTTTTTAGTGTAAAAATTGAAAACTTAGACTTTTTGGAACTTCTAAATTAACCTTCAAAAAGAAAATACGGAGTTTTATAATATATATAACAAGAAAACAATTATAAAACTAAACTACCCTTAATATTTATTATGTACATTTAACATCTCCTCTCAAACTCATGATGTATCAAGAGAAACCATCGATATCAAGAGAAATAATCGAGAGTTTGTGAACTAAGAAACGAAACTGTTGGACAGAAAATGACTCTGTAAAAAGATCAGCAATCTACATAGAAGAAGAAACAAACGACAAAGTAATGGTTCCATGATCGTAATAATGACAAGTGAAATGACAATCAATTTCAATATATTTGGTGTGTTCATGAAAGACAGAGTTGCGAGCAATATGAATAAAACTCTTGTTGTCACAATACATATGAGTAGGTCCAGCAAGAGAAACACTCACATCAGCAAGAAATCAACATAACCATACAATTTATGCGGTAGTAGAAAGCACGATACTCAGCTTTTGTGCAAGAGCGAGAGACAATATCTTGTTTTTTACTCTTCCAATAAATGAGTGAGTCTCCTAGGAAAATACAAAATCTTGTGATGGATTTACAATCAGTTTGATCACTACCCCAATCAGTATCTGAATAAGCACACAACTCTAATAAGGAGGATGGAGAAAATTAAAAACTCTAAAATTGAGTCCCATGAAGATAACAAATGATACGCATAACAGTTGCCCAATGCACAGAAGTTGGAGAAGTAACAAACTGACTGCCAATATGTACAACATGAGTAATATCAAGTCTAGTGATCGCGAGATAAACCAATTTGTCCACAATAGTATGATGCCTGGTGGGATTTGACAACAGAAAACCATCTGAGGAGGTATATCTGGCATTAACCTCAAGAGGTATCTCATTTGTCCGAGTGTCAGAGATTTGAGCATTTTCAAGGATAGTAGCAATGTATTTGGATTGAGAAAGAAGATATCCACATGGAGAATATGCAACCTCAATTCTTAGAAGGTACCGCAAAGGACCCAGATCTTTCATTTCAAATTATGTGGCCAACTGTAATTTTAACTATTCAATCCTATCAAGATTATCTTCAGTAATAATCATGTCATCAACATACAAAGAAAATATGATACGACCATGAGAAGTGCACCTAACAAACAAAGCAGAGTCATGTGGACTAGGATGGAATCCGAAAAATATAATGACAATAGAAAACTTCTCAAACTAAGCACAAGGAGCCTGTTTAAGATCATAAAGAGTCTTCTTAAGTTTGCAGACTTGACCATGAACATATGGAACACCTAGTGGAGGAACAATATAAATTTCTTCACGAAGATCACCATTTAAGAAGGCATTCTTAACATCCAACTGAGATATATGTCATTGACGAACAGATGCAACTGTAATGAGAGTACGAACAGTAGTCATCTTGGCAACGGGAGCAAATTTTTCCTCATAATCCATTACATACTCCTGAGAAAACCCCTTAGCAACCAACCGAGTTTTGTATCGCTCTATAAACCCATCAGCCTTGGTCTTAATTTTATACACCCAACAAGAACCAATAACACGTTTACCTGGGAGAAGAAAGACAAGATCTCAAGCATGCCTCCTATACAAAACAAATAGTTCTTATTCATAGCTTCCTGCCAAAGAGGATCAAGAATTGTCTCTCCATAGGGAGAAGGCTCAAACAAATTGTGAACAGATGCCAAGAAAAAAGTAAAATTACTTGAGTTTTAGATGGAATAGAGTAATATGGAATGTATCAAAAGGATCAATGCAAATAATATCTGATTGTGTAATATTATGAGTTTTTAGATGGAATAAAGTAATATGGAATGTGCTCAAGAAATACAACATGATGAGAGACATAGTTTTTGAGCAACAGGATCATAACAATGATACCCCTTTTGACCTGCACCAAGAAAAACACATAATACTGAACAAGAAGACAATTTACTACAATCTGCATGAAAACAAAGAATAAAGGAAGTGGAACCAAAAACTCTCAAAGTGGAGTAATCAGGAGAGTGATCAAACAATTTTTCAAAATGAGACAAACCGGAGGTCGCAAAGGATGGAATTTTATTAATAAGATAAATGGCTACGAGTACAGATGATGGTCCCCAAACATCATAATGGACTAAGTCAAGGGGTGCAGTAGAAATAGAAAGACTTCTATTAAAAGGTAAAGTTGAAAATTTTGCAAATTTACATCCACAACAATCAGATATATCATGAATTTTCAAATCTTCTAACAATCTAGTAGAAACTAAGTACTTTAAATGAAAAGAAGACACATGTCCAAGGTGATGATGCCACAAATAAAAATCAGAAGATAAATGACTCAAATGAAAAGTTGACAAATCAACAGTAGAAGCTGCAACACATAGGACTTTAAGTCATCTAAAATATAAAGTCCCCCCTGCCTACGGCTTATCCCAATCATCCTCCTGGATTGTGGATCTTGTACATAACAAAAGGTAGAAGAAAACAAAATTGAGATACCAGAATCACATGATTGACCCACAGAAACAAAGTTCATAGTGAGATTAGGAACATAGTAAACATTTGAGAAGGAAAAATCAGATGTAGAAATAGAACCAATGCCTGTCAGTGGCATATGTGTGTCATTAGCAGTCATAACAGACATGGATGAGACATCATATAAATTAGTGAAAGAATTAAAATCAGATGACATACGATGAGAGCCGCCAGAATCAAGTATCCATTTGGAAGATAATATACCTGATAAACTAGAGGAGGGCAAACCTTGACTTAAGGAAGCATAAATGGCATGTGATTGTGGAGATATAAGTTTCTGAAGTTGCTCAACAATAGAATATATGGTAGGATCAGTATCAGTAGGAGGAATTGTGGCTGCAAAATTTGGTGTAGGTAGTCTAAAGCTACGTTGTTGTTGTGATGGTGGTATTGGCAGATTAGGAAGTCTCTATTGAGAAGACTATTGTGTTTGTTGTTGCTGTTGTGGTGGTAGAGTAGGAGGTCTCCATTGAGAAGATTGTTGTGTTTTTTGTTCTTGTTGTAGTGGCAGATTAAGAAGTCTCTATTGAGAAGACTGTTGCGTTTATTGATGTCATTTTGGTGGCAGAGTAGGAGGTCTCTATTGAGAATACTGTTACGATTATTGGGATCTGCTCAACAACTTAGGACACTGAGATTTTCAATAACCCTTCTCTTGCAGAAGCGACATTCATTAGAATTATTCAAATTATGGAAAGGTGCTCTAGGAGAAGCTGCAAAAACAGATGGGATAGTTCCCTTATCAGATTGAGAATGAAGACGGATTTCTTCAATTAATAACTCATTAACTACGAAGTCAACCGTTGGAAGAGGAGTACAATGCAAAATTGTTCCACGAAGTCCCTCGAGACCAGAGGGCTATCAAAAATTGAACTAAATGTTGTTCTTCTGTACGAGCAATATATGGTTGACAAACTCGTAATTCTGTAGATTCAGTTAAAACCAATTGATCCCACAAATTAGACATGGCAGAATAAAATTCTTGAATACTCATATTGTTTTGTTGAAGAGCACGAACATCAATATCTAATTGATACTGTTTTTCGAAATTTGATTGTATATACAACCGTTCTAAGTGATCCCAAACTTCTTTTACAAATTCATATTTTGTTAACTGAATGCCTATCGATTATGCCACAAAGTTATTAATCCAAGTAATTATCTTTGAATTATTTGCATCTCAAATCTCTAACTTTTTAGCATATTTTTCATCCTTGACATTTACTAGTTTAGTCAAAACTCCAGAAATATAATCGTGACGGCCCAAAAAATCTCATACCAAATTTCGGACACCATCAATAATTGACAAAAAAAAAATATAATCCAAGCACACATATCATTTAATAAGAGAAATAATAGTAATCTCTATTACATTATCCACAAATAATTGTCGAACAACGAAAGTTTATGAGGGGCCCACATACGCCTTACAATCTAAACATTTCAATAATAGCCTCACGCTTCACTCTTATTCTAAATGTCATCCAAAGGAGGGCGATCAGGAAGCGTTTATCATATCATCTTCGCCTTGCCTTTATCATACAACTCAGTCTTATTGTCATATCCTTTAAAACATATAAAGATAACAATGTGAGCAATTTACACTCGCAAGTGTATAATCATGTATTGGGTGAGCCTTGAAAAATAAATAATTTATTGGGTTTAAGTGTTTATGAGGTTGGGCAAAAATAATACCAACACCTCTTCATAATTTTGAGAAATATAGTTTCTAGGGTCTCCTAATGATAGCGAGAAATTTTACTCTATACTTAAAAGAATATAGAATAATTTCACGTGCACCTTGTAACCATATCCATTTGGCACATGTACCCTTAGGAACTCCATATCAAACAGTATATCAGTTGGCCAGCCTGACCACCATCTGATTTCATCATAATGACATACGTAGTTGATGTAGAGATCTTTTTATCTATAAGGGTTCGGTTACCGATGCCTCGATTTTCGTCCCCTATAGATCCTAAGCCCGAGATGCCAGGAAAATGCATCTCACTAGCTTTTAGTTAACCACACAGATATACTTTACAAGTATGGGGTGAAGACTAAGTTTTCTACATCCATATAGGATTTACTTTAGCGTGTTAGCAAATTTGAATAGCTAACAACCGTCCAAAGAATACTTGATTCTAGTACAACATTTTTCACATACATCAGATCAAGGGATCGTAAGTTACTTAACTCTGAATAAACTAAAACATGAATATTGACATAATAATATCTTGAATACATTACGTATATCGAAAGAATGATCATACGTATTAATTAAAAGAAGGTAGAGTGAGTATATGTTTGTCTTGAGTACTTAATAAATCATAGATTTAATAACTTGCATGGAGAACAACTCTGTAAAACATGTACATTAAAAAACATAAGTAATCTCACTTAATTACACATGAGGATGCGCATGCGAAGTGTTTGTGAAATTCTTCGATTTGTGATTGACTAATTGAGTCGCCATTCGTTGACTTAGGATTCGGCTGGAACCGAATTAAAGTCCGCGAGATTTTTGGACTGATAATACGTTGTTTGTAGGCTCCTGATAAATTGATTTAATTTATTTGTTGGGGCATTGGATTTAATTTTAGCTTAAATGATTTTATTAATCATTTCTCATTCATCAAAATTTGTTCCATAATTATTATTTAATTGTTTTAATTAAACAATAAGTATTTCTTAATTAAATCTTAATCATAAAAGATTTATAGATCTTTTATCATTTATTAAACATTTATTATTTAATTATTATTTAATTTCTTTAATTAAATAATAATTATTTATCAAACAAGTAGTTTATTTCTTAATTACTTTTGAATTAAATGATTTATTTCTTAATTACTTTTGAATTAAATGATTTATTGATAATTTAATATTCATTTAGAATTTATTCATTAATTAGTATTTAATTATTTTAATTAAATAATAATTGATCTTGATTCATCAATTTAATTAATTATTAATTACTTCTCAATTAAATCTTAGCTTAAATGATTTAGTACTCATTTAATATAATTTTAGAGTTTATTCCTTAATTATTATTTAATTTTTTAATTAAATAATAATCATTTATGAATTAATCATTTGTCACTTAATTTTGGTAATTAATAAACTCTATCATCATTAATTAATTTATTTTTAAATCATAAAAATTTCGATCATGTTAAAAAAAATTTATTTACATGTCAAAATAATTATTCATAAGTCATCAATTTAAATTGTATAGATATTTTATTTTATTTTTAAATTTGGATTGGGCGAAAAATAAAATAAAAGAGGTTAGGTCCAACCGGGTCGAGTCAAGTCCAAGTCACTGACAGATCACGTCCGAATCAAATCGACCCCTGACGTCATCTTTTTCAACAGGTAGGGTTTCGGCTGGGGGGGGGGGGGGGGGGGGG
>CM025780.1:52168148-52202469 GCA_014636745.2 Centella asiatica
GGGGGGGGGGGGGGGGGGGGGGCCTCGGCACCGCATTCGTTGGAGCCGCGGCTGCCACCCCTTAAACCACCGC
Organism: Centella asiatica; assembly: GCA_014636745.2. Lineage (NCBI taxonomy): Eukaryota > Viridiplantae > Streptophyta > Magnoliopsida > Apiales > Apiaceae > Centella > Centella asiatica. The sequence goes on from CM025780.1 coordinate 52,168,222, forward strand.
TTGCAGTACCCTTTCGGCGGTGGGGGCACCGCTATGAGCTTTGTCACAGGCGAATGTGCCCCTAACTGTCATGTCGTGGCCAGAAGACGACAACAATGTTGGTCCGTGACTCGTGGCCGGCGAGCTCACTATTAACCATAACGAAGCTCACGGCGAAACTCCAACATTTCATTTCTTCATCATTTTTAACTAAACAAGCATGGATTTGAAAGACAAAACACCCAGGAACACAATCATGCAATCGATTTTAAGATTTAACAACTCAATCGTAAGAAACATAGAAATTTCAGTTCGAGTATTTCCAAAATCTTCTGCTAAAAGAAAACACACTACACTTGACCATTTTTTAAAATTATTTGAGGAAAAATGATCGGCACAAGTGCAGAAACAAGGTTCTAAAATTGATTGATCAAATACAAATGCGTTCGGTTGGATTTGGGCCAAATCCAAACTAGGGTTCTTGGTGTTCTTCAATTATTTTTTGAATTTTTATTTTTATTTTGATTAAACTTTAAAAATCAATAATTCATAATTTACTGATGCTATACATACATATTATACATGAATTTGATAGTGAAAAATTTATTCTACACAATGGTAATAACAAAAATTAAAATAAATACTGAAATAAAAAAGGTAGTGTGTTACCTCTTTAAGCCTGTAATGAGCAAAATGTCAAATCTTCAATAAATGCTTTTAATGCAATTTTAAATTTTTGTTTGGTGTATTTGTTGGAGAAAAATTGACTGAAGTGGTGGCTAGAATTTGGTTATAATGGTATATTTATATAACTTATTCATTCTTGGCCATTAGATTAATTTTTGAATACTTTACTTGGATTGGAAAAAATTTCTCTTGGATTGGAAATCATCTTCTAGTTTTGCCATTTAGAAAAAATGCTAAAGTTTTGAATTAAGTAGTTTTTAATTTAATTTGTTTATTCACTAATTACAATTTTAGTGGTTATGCATTGATTTATTGCATAAATCGAAAAGTTTATCCCCGCCAGCAAGATATAAATGTGTTTATGATATTTTTGTCTTGATTAGCGTCTCGTAATTTTTATAATGTCACGTTAGTTACGATTTGTCGTTAGTGGACGTGCGCGCTTCAATTTACGTAGTTTGCACATATACTTAATCGTAAATTCTATCGGTCATTAAAATGAAACAGAAATTTCATGACTAACATAATTTAAATGTTCATACAATTTATTTGAATTTCTGGGTTCTCACAATAACCCTACATTCGTTTTCTTTTAAGAAAATTTTTCAACACACAACTCCAATAGGAATAATTTTTTCCATTCAATTGAACACTAATGGCCGGAAGAGAATTATCTTTTTCCTCAGTCATGACAATAACCAAAATACAGAATGCAAGTAAACAAATAAAAGAGGAAGGAGAACAATTACCGACTTTATCATAGAAAGAATCGGAAAGCCAACATCAGATCAAAACAGAAAAATTATGAACTAGATTAACCTAGCTCTGATGCCATGAAAACTTAGAGTTTTTGAAATTTCTGAATTAACCTTAAAAAAGAAAATACTGGAGTTTTGCAATATATATATAACAAGGAAACAATTATAAAACTAAACTACCTAAACTATCATTAATATTTATTATGTACATTTAACAAAAATAATTTATTATGAGTATTTGATAACTTTATTTGTTCTAAAAAAAGAGTTATATTTGTAAATAAAATTTGTTTGACAAAAAAAGTTACATTTATGTAATTTGTTGTTATAATGTGATAGTTTTTTAAATATTGTCATTACACTTATCATTAATTAAATATTATAACAAATTTATGAAAATTTTATTTTTTATATATGTAATTCTCAATTAAATATATACTTAATATTTATTAAAAACTTAATTATATATGTTTTTAATTACGGAGAAGAATTAGAAATTAATTATAAAGCCTTTCAAAATATCAAATATTAAACCAAAATTTAAAAAAATAACAATTGAATCTTAAAATTTAATATCTAAGTATAATATTGCATAATATAATTTTTTTTTTATTGAAAGTTTTTATTTTAAATTCAAATAATGACATGAGCGGTATTTTTATAAATGAAGTTAGAAACATGATAATAGAACTTTAATCTTCTCTTGATACATTGAAATATTAAAAAACATATACATTCATCGGTACATATTGAATAAAACAGTTTTTGAGTTGATCAGACTTTTTTTTTTAATAAAAAAATGATTCACTGAATCACCTACTAAATTCGGGTTAATGGAACATGAATTCTAAAATAATAATTCTATTGATTGATTGATATATTGATTCATGTCTAATTTTCTCTGTTTTTATTTGGTCAAAAAATATTACTCATTTGAAGTTGATTGAGATTCATCACTTTGTGGCCTATACACGCCCCTACCCTCTACGTAGAGTTAGGACAATAATGATGTCATATTTTCCACATAAATTTTATGTTTATAAGCATATTTGCATGAGATAAAAATTATGCGCATGGTCTATCTTCAAAACAATTGCTTCTATTGAACGGAGTTAGTAGCACCTGTCTACTATTTGTATATTTCATCATCGTCGCTTTCCCTCTATTCTAAAATTTTAGAAATATATTTTTTATAATTTTATTTATGATATAATTGAATTTCTAAAAGTATAAAAGGATAAGGTTTGTATGTAATTTTTATGTATTTTATTTTAAATTTATTAAAAGTAAAAAATTTCACTTTATTTTTAAATTATAAGATTTCACATAAATGAAGTGAACAACGCATTAGCGCCGAAATGTTGAGATGCTATTTTTTGTGCTGGCTTAATCCAGATATTTTGAGTTTGCTGATGTTTACTTGTAATAAATTTAGAGGTTCAGAATATGAGGTTAAAATTGTTGACAATCTCAAGATTCACAAATATTGATTAAAATTACGATGATAAATCACCCAAAAATATATTCTATCTGTTTGTTTTGTTTTAACTTCCAAATTGTTGTGACTAATATAAGTTTAGAGTGTAAAATACATAGTATATCAAGATTAACTATTTTGTTATATACTTTACGGTTTATAAAAAAAAATTATCAACTAAAATCAAATTATTTAAATCAACTTGAACTATCTTATGTAACATCCCCAATTTTTCGAACAAAACTAAAACTCAAATAAATAGCTTTTGAGTGAAGTGAGTGTTGGCTCTCAAATGCACAAATCCAAAATTTTGTTGTGCACCTACTATAAACAAAAAAATATGACTGAACCAAATGCCCAGTACGAATATAGAAACAAGAAAACGCACAATATAACAAAATAATATGAATGTACTCGAACAATAACTAAATAACGATAAGAAACAAATCTACATAACAAACACCATCCTAAATTAATAAGGCTGAAAACTAAAAAGATAGGTTATTTTATACCGAGTATCCTATAGAACAGGATAGAAATATATATATATATATATATATATATATATATATATATATATATATCACAAATCATATACAAAGACGCGACTCCAAGTATATGGATCGAAAAGGGGCATGTCACAAGTTACACATTCGCAAAGCATAGGATCGACCCATACGCCTCTGAAATTATAATCACAACGCATATTATGGTCATATCATACATAAACAGAACATAATAAAATAGAAGGAGACGTCGTAACTGATCACACTGGTACGGAAGTGTTATACCGGTTGTTTCTCACTAATATGGTTGTAGTACCCTTGCGTGTGTCTCACTAACATGCCCCTGTAGATGGGATTTACCCTATCGGTCAATTTATAAATTTAAGTTTCAAACACATCAATCTCATCATCATAATTATCACAAACTAACCAAATCTTCAAAAACAACAATATAATGCATTTATCTCAAACTTCTCATAATGAACAATGTTTAATTTCACGCTTAATCAACTACTGAATTAAATTAATTATAATGTTCAGTTTTAGAAAAAAAAACACTATATCTCAATACCAATAAAAATTAAGATTCCTATCAAAAGAATTCAATTAGAATAGAAAATCAAATAAACTCATTATAAGAGACAAGACGTGTTAAAATAAAATAAAAGAGTAACGTTCAAAAAGAACGAAAATCATACAAATAAAAAGTAAAAGAATAACGTTGAAGAAACACGAACACCGTACAAATATAAAACAAAAGAATAATGCTGAAAAAATATGAAATCCGTACCTTAATTAGCTTCCGAATAACTTCCGTCCATATAAATAATACCAATTTCGTTCGAGTCAATCTGAATAGCACGTACCTGTCATATACTACTCAATTTCAACATTAACATTTATTATGTAATCTTAAGTATATTTCAATTTAAAACTACTAATTATAATTATAATGCTACATATATTAGTAATGTGTAATATATTAATTAAATATAATTCTATGAGTAATATATGCATGTGTAGACACCAGGAGCACCTCACAGTGTTTTTTTTTTTTAATAGAAGCTTAGTGCTCTCTCTCTCTCTCTCTCTCTCCTGACTTCTTAGCCACACCACGCACACACATGACTAAATATACATACATCTATGCTGGACTTCTCATTAATTAATTTCTCAAGCCAATTCATATCCACCATCTAATATTACTTATATATTACTTAATCAATGAATAATAACAAATTACTTACTCGAAAATTATGATCAATTCTTCTCCTTCTTCTTTGTTTTTGCCTTGGCCGCCGCTCTTGATCAAAGGCCAATATCGCTTGTTCTTCTCTTTATTTTCCTCATACGGCCGTTATTGTCAATTAATATTTGCGTTTTGTTGTTATTAATAATGATAACCCTAATAACTTTTGTATTTAAATATGTACGCGCATGTCTTTCTTGTACAATTAGAACTCTAAATCAGATACTTCTCTTCTTTATTTATTTAAAACTTAAAGTCCAATTATAATTACAATTATTATTATTATCTGATAAATTATTAATCTCACAAAAAACATCTCACACTAATTTAATATTAATTTGTCTTAATATTTAATTTATCAAATAATTATACGTATTAAATAACGGGGTATTACATCTTACCCCGAAGAATTACTGCTTCCCTCCATTCAATACAGATATATTCCCTCTAATCCAAAATATAAGATGAGTTTTAATATATATGTTAATTTTACTCATTTTCAAACTATATTTTATGATATCTGTTATATATTTAAAAGTATAAATATGTTTTTTTTTGTCTTCATAGTTTAGCACTTTTTTTTTCTTTCCAATATTGTCCACTTATAATTATTTCCTTCCTTTATAGTTCTTTCCTAAGTCATTTCTACTTTTATCAAATCCTCTTAATTCACTTAAACTTTACTCAATTCCTACTTCTACTAGAAGTTACGAAATTCATAATTAAAGAATTTTAAAATAAAATATATAAATATGAAATCCATAATTAATTAGAGGGTTTTAAAACAAAATATATGAATATCACAAAACAAATAATTTATATGCATAGCTAAGGAAATTATAGACAAAAATTAATTGTGATATTTGATAGTTTAATTAATATAATTATCGTACATATTTAAAATTAGTTTCATGGAATAAGTGTAACAAATTTTTAAGTATAAATTGAGAAACTTTGAAATACATATTATCAGAACTATTTTGAAGTATATGCATATACACATTATAAATTGTACAAATAAAATCAATGTTTCAATTAAAGTTATATTGTTTGACTTGACTTTTTTATTTGAACTATTTTTGTGCATTTATGGTATTTTTGGGATTACTAATATTTATCATCATTATTTCCTTATAATTATTTTAATTATCTTCAATTATAATCGATTAAATTATAATTTAATTGATTATGATGGATTAGATTAGTAATTGCATGTTGATCCTGTTGTACGTATTTATCATATTTTCTTCTAATTAATAATTGTTAAGATTTATCATATATTTTATTTTTATTTTTTAAGTATTGTAGTTTCCAATTTGACTTAAAGACATATTCAGTAATGACAATAATTATTTCAAATATTTTTTATATTTTATTTTTGTATGATCTCTCTGTTTTTGTATTTGAATGTCTGACACAAGTTTATCAATTTAAAATTAATTTCGTATTTATAATAAAATTTAGAATTAATTTTATATATATAATAAATAGGAGTAAGTATAAGAGAATATATTTTAATGAAAGTTTGAATTATAAATTATGTTGACTTCACATCAATTTAATTAAAAAATTTAACACCAATTAATAAATATTATTGGATAATCTAATATAGTATTAGACATCATATTTATTGTAGTTCTTAAGTACTATATTTTATTGTCTTTTATTTTTTCTTTCAATTTTGTTATTAAAATTATAAATTTTTTTATTGATGTTAATTTTATACTTAGTCGCCACTTTTCATTCATCGTAACTAATTTGTTATACTTAAATAATCTCATCTGCTACTTATGTTAATTTATATTTTTCTTATTTGTTATGCATGTGTTTAACTTCCGTACTAATAATACATGACAAAATAAAATTCAAATACTCTACATAAGATTGTAAGTTAGAAATCTATGTAATTAAAATAATAACAACATATAACTTTTGGTTTCACAGAATTCACATGATTCCACATTACTTAATTTATAATTTAATTTCTTTATTTATTGTAAAATTCAATAATCAATTTTTTTATTACTCTTTCTATTTTGATAAAAGTGTCACAATGTTGCATTTTTTGCACACATTAAGATTGTGTCTTTTATTGAGATTTATTTTTAAAAATGATGTCATTTTTTATGAAATTTGGTATTATTATAATAGTGATGGTGATATGATAAAATAAACTACAACAATAAATATTATAAATTATATGAATGTAATTATTTTTATGTAATCAGCTGAATTTTCAAATATAATTATTTTTGCGCAACACAGATAATACTTCATTTTTTGTAACTATTTGAACAAATATTTCATTTTTTGAAATATTTCTTATATAGCTTTTATATAATTATTTTACAACTATGTGGTGAAATTATTTATAACTATGTTATCATCATATCTATAATATAAAAATATATATATTAAAGTTGAATAAAATATATGAGATCAAATTTAAACTTTCAATGTCACTTTACTTGAAATTAATAATACTTGATAAATGTGTTGAAATATTTTCCTATTGTATAATTAAAATTAAGTTAATTCATACAAATTTGACATTAAACAACAATTAAATTAACATTATATTTTAAAATAGAGAAAATATTAAATTATAACTATTAATAAAATATTTCAATTAAATGATAAAATAAAAAACCTGTGTCATGCACGAGTTGCGAGGTAGTTTATATAAAACTTCAAAGAAATAAACATATATATCAAAATTGATGATTATACTCTCTAAAAATCAATGTAATCTATACAAACTAACTAATTCCATCTTTCCAAGTTATATTCGAATTTTTGACGGATATTAATATGATATGTTGGATTAAAAATTACATGTTCAAATAATACTCATCTATTAAAAAAAAAAAGGAACATTTTAAAAAGTTATTAAATTAATGCTTTTGAGAAAATTTATTTTAAATTTAATTGATTTCGATTAAAAATAATTAACATTACAAAATACATTAAAATTTCAACAAAATAAACTCTTTTTTATACTAGAATATTGTTAAAATTGTCACATTTTGAATTTCAGGATTTCACAACTTACTACAAACAAATTGAAATATTACTCTGTTTTTAGCACGAATGTTTATTATAAATGTTCAATCAATCATTAATGATAAGATGATTGTAATAATTATAATGATACATTTTAGAGAATAGAGTCCATCTATTTGTACATCAAGTATTTGTGCATCAAGTTCGAAAAAGATCACAATCTATAATGAAAAAGTGATACTAGCTCATTGTTTTGGTATTATAATAAATAAATAAATAATGTAAATATAACTCTTTTTATGAAATAAATTTTATTTTGGTATGCAACTTATTTTATGTAAGGGAGTATTATGATGTCCAAGCATGTATGTCATTACTTCCTGACCCTAATTCAGACATAATCATTCCCATTTATGTGCAGGCCTTGACCAAATGGTTAATGTCTCAATAAACTTAGTTTTCTGACCAGAACTGGTGTTTAGTGGAAACTGGAAACTATCTGGCTTAATCCCAGTTAAATTCATCCTACGGACCAAAACATATCCATCAACTGAACTAAATATAAAAGAGTAAATTCAATTGTTTTATTTTGTGTATTAACATCACATCTACTTTTCTATTCACATCCATCTTTCTCAAATGAATGGTTCATTTTCAAAAACTGCAGGTTAACAATGAAAATATTTGAAAGAAACAATGTATTTACATTTTTGTGTTTGTTTTGATATAATGTTTTTACAATAGGCACAACACTTGAGTGATTTAAAGATTTTTCATCTCCTGTTCTCTGAAAAAAAAAAAATTGGCAAAAGCACAAAAAATATTATTACTGAGATAAAGAAACCAAATCCAAAACATTTGGAAATGGTTCATGTAATATAATTCAAGATTTACACAGCCTATTGACTGAAAATATGACTACACAAAAAATTGAAAATTAAACACCAATCAAACCGCTCTAATCAGATTTAAAAAGAAGCTAAAAGAGACGCAAAAAACTTCTGACATGGATAAAGAACTACACACTCCTAAAGATCTGATCCACCACCAAATTAAAAGTACAAGCTGAATCCGGTCTTTTGTTATCAAAATAAACTGGCAAAAAAAAAAAAAACTACACCAAAATCATGAAACGAGCTGAAATATAAAAGCTCTAAATTTTTTTTAGTTCAATGAATTATTCTTTTCTTACAAATATTAGTTGGGAATTAGATAAAATACAAATCATAAGAACTTTTATTATGAATTCAATTGAAATGGACAAACAAGAAATACAAATTTATATACATTATGACTAGCTAGGCCGGACTTGACTCTTTCATCACTTACAATAGGAATCATTTGCATCAATTCTGTTTATATATAATCTTCCAAACTGTTCTTTTGATTTATGTTCTTTCATTTATACTTCAACAAGCATAATTAATCTTCAGAGAAAAATGGCTTCAATTTTCTTCTTCTTGATCATCGCTACTACTTTACTATCATTAGGAAATGCAACATATATAACAAAACTAGACTTGGTAAACACAACATGCAGCCAAACTCCATTCTCTGATCTCTGTTTTTCATCTTTAAGATCCGATCCTCGTAGCGAGAAATCGGATCTTAAAGGTCTGGCTATAATTGGTTTAGACCAATGTATAGCCAAGGCAAATGAAATAAAATCCCACATAAATTTTCTCATCAAATCTCACATTCAAAACGAAACGAAATACGAGTTCAAATGCTTAACAGATTGCATGGAGGAGTACTCGGAAGCTCTGGAAAATTTACAAGAATCATCTTCGGCCCTGCTTTCGGATTCATTGGATTCGGTCAATTCGGACGTGTCAGCAGCGATGACAGACTCTGATACGTGTGAAGAAGGATTCGCCGACGAGCAATTGCCGGAGAATCCTTCTCCGTTGACGGAGAAAAACGAGAATTTTTCGGAGTTGTGTAGCAATTTTCTTGCAATAACAACATTACTAAGGTGATTGAAGGTGGCATTAGTTGTAACAATGCATGGGGTTTTCTAATGTTATTTATGGCTATATCTATCTTTTTTACTTTCTTAAATGAATTATTACTCTCTTTCGCATTTGTTTACTTGTGTCTTAAATCTTGGGGGCACAAATTATTCCAGTTACGATTTTTTGAGATTTCAGTATTTTTTTTTTTATTTGTACACTTACTAGACTACTACTGGAAAGGAATATAGTTTAGTTATATACTTACATGTTAGAGTTATTTAAAAATAAATTGAGCGACTAATTAGGGTATGGTGAAGTATATTTCTGTTTAAGATTTCAACATCAAGAAATTCCGTGTTTAATTATTACTTTTTTTCTCCTAATAAATAAATTTTGGTCAAAGAATTACACAAATTTTAGACAACTTAAATTTTTAGTACTTCAATCGAGTCGAACAAGAGTTAAGTTTCAATTAAGTCAAATCAAATCAGGTTTGAATCAATTTAGTTGTTAAAACTGAACCAACAATTTTCTCTTTTCTCTAAATATAAACAAAATTTTATTAGAGAAGGAGAATGTGTCTCCATTTGTAATAGAGAAAGAACAAGTGTTACGCAATGTTGTAAGAATCTCTTTCGTTTAGACGTTAAACGGTCTTTTATCGCTTAACATTTTGTTTAATTAATTTCCCATCTTTTATGGTCTAACAATTTATTTCACTTATCTCCTATTAAACTTAATTAATTCTAATTAAATTTGTGTTGAGATATCAGGCAGTTCTTACTGCCTAAGTCACTAAAGTGTCTTTTACAAGATTGGTTTTACTTTTTAAAAGCTAACTTAACACTTATCAAATTCAAGTTAAATACGTATCTATATAAATTTAACTGATTGGAACCAAATAATAGAGTTATAATTTTTAAAAAAGAGATGTACCTTAAAACCTACTTAAGTTTGAAACATGAGATATATTTATGTTTATAGCTACTTCAAACTAATTTTGAAAATTTCAGCATTAACATTATATTTTCAAATAGTAATTTACTTTAACAATAAGGAATGGTTTATTCGGCGTTTTTTTCTTTTCAAAATAAAAATACGGAGTATATTTTACTTCTTTGATTAAACACAAAATTTCAAATTGATAATACATAATTATTATGAACATATATTACTTTTATCGTCCAGACTTATTTGTTCAAATTTCAACATACACAACTAATGAGTAAAATATTTTCTAAATTGTAGATCTTTACGTAGCCAAGAAAAAAAACTGTACATCTTTATTTAATCTGATCGCATTCAGTTAATTTAACTAATATCTTGCCTATCTCATTTTTCTTTGTTTTATGAGAATTTTCAATGATTTCGACTCCTTCTTATGTCATTTACTTCATCCGTTTTATGATTATTTTTTCGGTTTCAAAATTATAGACACATTTTACCTTACGCAATAAATTTATTAAATTTTATGATTAAAAACCAAAGATAAGTTATTCACTTCTAATAATAATTTTAAAGTAAAATAACTTGAAATATATATAAAGATTACTCTATTCAAATATACTTACTTTCATATATTCACAAATTCACGTTACAAATGAAATTATAAGATTTGGATATATCTTGTATTAAATTAAAAGAAAAAAATGTTTTTCTTGTTCTGAAATAAAGAAATTAGACGTTTTGATTCACATTTACATATATATAGATTAGCAGTCTAGGAACGTAATCCGTTCACGACACGTGTTAACTCTTTATACTATTTAAATTATTTTTCACAATAATTGATGAATATTTTTCTTGTATCTAGTTTGAAATTAGAGTTCATTTTCTTAAATTTTTTAGTTTAATTCTACTTTTTAGATAAGTTATTTTATTTATATAAATATGTGTTACGTTTGTAATTTAGTCTTTATCTTGATGATACTTTACATAAAAAGAAAGAAAATTGTTTTGTCTAAGCCGCTGTTAATTGTTTGGCATTGCATTGCCATTTGCTATGTTTAGCTTTTGGTTGTTATTGTTTTTATTTATTTATTATTATTATTATTTGCTTGGTGTTGTTTTATATTGGTTATTTTGATTTAATGTGGTTCTCTAATCGTGTTGAATTGTATGTTAGCCAATTTTAAATCTTTATCATGTGTGCATTATGTTTTTATGTATTATTTGTTTTAAGTACTAACAAACGTACAACTATATTGACCTTTGATTTTGTACCCTCATTTTTTAGATATAAATTGTTTTTACACGTAATTTTATGTAAATTATATATATATTAAATATTTAATCTAAATTTAAAATAATAATTAAAAATATTTTAAATGAGAATTAAAATGAATAAATATGTGACTAAAATAAAATATTTAAACATATAAAATTGTTTACCTAGAATTACATAGCTTATATTTAGAAAACTGCCAGTATAGATATAGGTTTGAGGATTTAGCTCCTCTTTATTAATTTTTCCCTCAATGTGGACTCTATATCTTTCAATATAATTTAATTTATGTAATATCAGTCAAGTAAGAGGTCTTACTAAGTTTTATACGATTTTTCTTAATATCTAACATTTAATATATTTAAATTAATTAAAATTTAATAATCTTTTATTTTTAAAATAGTGTGTCAAACCTTACTCAAATTGAATGTCGTTACGATAACCAAGACACTATATTGAATTAGAATTGTATAGTATATCTTATTTACTCATAAGTAAAAGAGAAAAATATAGGTTAAAGACTTTGTTTTTACAAAATTTCTCCATTTAAATTACAAAAATATTAAAATTACTTGATTAATTCCTATTTTAAATTAATTAAAAGATTTTACATGCCTAAAATTCCTCACCTCCTTGTAGCCCTAAATAAAATAATCGTTGCTTTTGCATCACAATATTTTGTGAAATAAAAATATAGATATGATAAATAAATTTGGAGAAATCAAAATAGAATTGAAGACTAGTAAAACAGTAAAACAGAAGGGGGTGTATATAAAGAAACAATCAATTCCTCTTCAGAAAAAATTACAGATATATCAAAACCATGAAATTGCATTGATAAACACTCCAGTACTTGCAAATCCCTCAGATTTCGAATTTCGATTAACAGTGAAACTTCCCGATCTGAAGCAAATTTCGGATCCAAAAATGGCGACGACGAACAGGACTAGTCTTCCCAAGTCGGGAGCTATTTCTAAAGGATACAACTTCGCTTCTACTTGGGAACAGGTCGGTTTCTTTCACCTAATTCATTCAATCAGTTGAATTTTGATCTCTTCTTTTTCTGCAATTCCTTGTATGTGTGTAATATGATGTATTTTGATGGGTTGTTGTTGATAATTTGGTTTTTAGTTGATGCATCTACATTATGGATCTGAAAATTGGGAAATCATGACTTTATTTATATGTAAATTGTATCAAAAGTGCAGTAATTTCGACATGCAATCTATCTCATTCTGCTATAAATTAGCAAGGGCAATGTGGTAAACCTGATATTTTATGTTGGCAATGGACAATTTTCGGTGGGTATTTATTATTATTATTTTTAAAAGGCTAATCGGGTAATCCCCAACCAGCCAACCTTGGAGCCAATTTTACCTGCATTTGTAAGTGAAATAGATATATGTAGAGTTAGATATCAACAGAATAATTTCAAATAATTAGAGGACAAAAGTGCATAGGCCCATGAACTTATGAGCTACCAATCCTCCCTGAATTATTATTCATAGTATGTAAAGGTTGGCATTTTAACCAGTAAGAATTGATCTAAATGCTTTGTTGAAAAGGACGATGATGAAGTAACCAATTTAACAAGTATATGATCTAGCATGACCTTTCCAAAGTCCAACTAGCTTAAAGTTTGTCCATTATCTTCATTCCACTTTTGTGTTTGTGCAATTTCATGCTTGTTACTCTCTGGCTCTGTTTGGTTTTTCAACAAGTCTATGCACATAAATAAACTCACAATAATAACTCAAAAATCGATAAATACGGTTAAATGAAAGGAATACAGCTATATCCCACTGGAAAATGTCGACAAATCTGTCTACATGTCATAATTTAACTGAACTGTGACTCCTGTGAGTTAGTTTTGAGAGTTTGTTTGTGCACATAAATTTACTCTTTGATTTTTGTAGTTTTACAAAATCATACCTCGAACTGTGGTGTTGTTGTAAACATGTTGTTCCTGATATTTGTACTGTGCAGAATGCTCCAATGACAGAGCAACAACAAGCAGCAATAGTTGCACTTTCTCATGCTGTTGCCGAGCAGCCTTTTCCAGCTAAGCTTGTGAGTCCTGCCTGAACAGATCTTTAACCTTTTAGTTTATCTCGTTAAACTACAAACTTGCTCATGGTTAATGATTTCTTTTCGGTAGTCTCAAGAGCAAATATCAGGTGTGGATAATGGTTTTTCTATCTCAACCAAGCACAGCAGCATTGAAGAATCTGGTGCTATAAAATCTGTATTGGTCAATACAAATCAGGTAACACGCACATCTTTTCAAGTTATATGTTTAAGTTCGTTCCAACTTCTAATGAGTTTCTTGTCCTCTCTGGTCCTCATCTTAAATACTGTCCTTTTAGCCAATGTCAATGTAAAGGAGATATTTGTTATCACAAATGGCATGTCAGCACATAAGAAAGTGCCAGTTTTTCTTGTTTTCTCATTTCTAGTCTTTACATGGTTCTGTGGAACTGTCTATTGTCATCTTATGTGGACCTTTCTGTTTAATTTAGTAAGTTATCACATCTTTGACTGCTGTTCCAGATTTGTTTCCCGTAATAAACATATGTTAGAATTAAAAAATTTTGGGTGTCTCACTAGGATCTTTTGCTTGTAGGGGCCGAGACTTAGTTCAGTATGTACATGAAAATAAAATTATTATTTTCCATATATAGTATTTGAATCGAGTCTGTGGCGTCAATGCATGAAGTTTGGGAAATCGTTGTAGCATCATGCTTAACAAGAGCAAGTGTTGCATATGAATCAGTATCTCAACCACCATTTTATTTTGTGATGGCATTTGTGTGCTTGCAATCTAGTATGGTCATTCACGTTAACATGAGTCATTAAGATTCTTCCTAGCAGCCTTACATGGTAATGTTCACATGTGTTAGTTACAGATCAACTTCAATTTGTTACCTTATACACTTCTTCAATTCTTCTTCTCTAAAGTCACAATCATCTCGGTCTTGGGGTGCAATGAACTTCTATGTTAGTGTGTTACCCTGTGGCTTACTGTAGCTTGTATTTTATGGCTTTTCAAAGGAAAAAAATAATGAAATTTTTTGTTTATATCGTGGGGTATTTTACAGCCTTTTATATCATGTTCAACAGTACAAGGTTGCTGCCTTTGGCCTCTCCAATTGTTATTATTTCAACTTTCTTAGGGATTAATGTTAAGTATTTCATGCTCCACTTCTTTATTCTTCATGCAGTTTTATAACTGGTTTATAGATCTGGAAGCTGCAATGAAGTCAGAGGTCAGGATGGCAATATCTATATTTTTTTGAAGTATTTAACTTTGGAAAAGTGTGAGAGTAGTTTCCTGCTGTGTCTGATTTTACTATTTGCATAGACAGAAGAGAAGTATCAGCATTATGTGAACACTTTAACAGAAAGGATACAGACATGTGATGGTATACTTAAGCAGGTGAAGAAAAGTTTCCCCAATGGCATTACTTCTGTAATATGCTTGATGAAGTAATACTATGGTTTGTCTCGGATTATATCTTAATCTGGCTGAGTAATCAACTTCTGCAGGTGGATGAAACCCTTGATTTATTCAATGATTTACAGATGCAACATCAAGCAGTAGCTACAAAAACAAAAACTCTTCATGATGCATGTGACCGATTGGTACGGCCTCCTACTTTTTTCTAGTTTGTTCATTGAAAAACTTGTTTTAGTACTGGCCCTCTTCCTTTCCTTATATATTGCTCTTTGTAACATCTTTTCTTACTGGAGTGTGAAAAGGTCTTCAAGGAACATGCCCAAACCATTCAATTCTATGTTCCCTTGTGATTTGTGTTAGGACAGAGTTGGATGAAAGCTATTAGCATTTTGAAGGGATAGAATTTGTTCTACTAGCTCCTTTGCTTTTTCCTCTTTTTAAATTTATTAAAGTACTTTTTTTTTTGTAGTTATTTTTTAAGCTCTAATATTTAAGGACAACTATCATTATAACTATGTTATATTTGAACCTCGTCTATCTTACTCTTTTTTGTTCTTATTTATTTTTCTTTTGTTTTTCTCAATCTCTTTTGGTTATTTATTTAAGGGTTATAAAGGAATTGTTGGTGCTGATCTTGGCGTTGATTGGTGCCATATATACATAAAGAAACTTTTCTATTTCAACAAAAAAACCTTGATGTTCCATTGTATTGTTTCATCTTGAAGAAATTTTCATTGGCCTCACTTTCCATAACAGTGCAAAGTCTTAGAACTATGGTGACTCCTGACATTACTGCTCTCAATTAACTACGTATGGCATATACTATATGTCAAGTGACTCTAGTCATATTATTGTTCTGTCCATAGATTTCTTATGATTGATACGTTTTTTGAAATGATTGTAGAATCTTTGCACTTGGAAAACACTTTGTGTATTACTTCAAATCTTAAATCTTACTTACAATAATATCTCAGACTTGTTGCTAACTCAATTTTATGAATCAGCATCCTTATAAAAAATGCTACTTTTGAAAGAACCTTATGTAATAGTATGATTTCTATTAGTTTAATTTTTGCTTCCCTGGTTCTGTGTAACAAATCAAAAATTAGATGAAAGAGTAATGTTCATTCTAAATTCCATCCAACATCCTTAAAGAACAGACTATCTTTGAACATCAGTTCTATGTTTCACATTTACTTCTTCTCATCGTATAAATGAATTGCTCGTTTTTGCCACAGCTAATTGAGAAGCAAAGACTGATTGAGTTTGCAGAATCACTTCGGAATAAGCTCAAATACTTTGACGAATTGGAGAATGTAAGGTTTGGAAGCTATGTTTCATGGAACAATTTGTGTAAAAATGCTCCTGTATACATGTGAACTCTCTGCTGTTACTAGTTAACATTGATCTATTTAACAATTTATTGTACTATCAATTACTCAGCTTTCAGGACTATGGAAGTTACAGAAGCATCAAATTGTTGGTTTTCTTTTTCGTAATTAAAGCATACCCTTAACTTGGAGTTTCTATTACTGTTTCTGGGTGGGTAGGTGGATGCAGCGTGTGCCTTTTGAATGGTGCAGAGAGAGTTAATATATATAATATTACACCAACAAGGGTGTCAAGAGCACTCATTTGTTTCTTTCTTTATTTATTTTTTTGGGTGACAGCTTTATGTTACCATACTTTGTATTATAAATTTTGACTTGGGTCAGCAAGCAGGTTAAAAGAGTTGATATGCTCCTTGTATACTTCATGCAATCCGTACAATGATGGAAATTATTGTGTACAGTAGGGTATTCACTGGTCCAGATGGGTCGGCTACTGCCCCAACTACTGTTAGAAATGAACCTCCTCTGTTTTTGACATATTCTTCTCCAATTCCTTCAACTATAGTTGCCATTTCAATCCACATAGGGCACTTGGTTGAATTTTTAGTTCAATCGGCCTAGTCCTATGCGACTTGGATACTCTGGCAATCCAACCAAAGAGGTTTATGCTTAAATAGATAAAACTCAATTATCATTTCTAAGCTCAATAAAAGGATAGGGCTGGGAAACAAGAGAGGATGCTTACTCTGTTATGGTATGCAAATCAGCTAGGGTCTTGGCAATAAACATGGGGAACGGATGTGTTCCTTCCATCTTAGCACTAAATGTACAAACTCATCAGTCAGTCACTAGAAATCAAATCAAAATCACTTCACCTTATTTCATGCTTTACTACCTGACTTAAGATGACATATCAATGTAATATGTAGCTTAAATTCTTTGCTCTCTAAAATCTCAGAAGAAAACCTTTTGGAAAGAAGACATGCTGAAATAATGATTACTTGCTTCTCAAACTATATTTCTCCCATTGGTTTGGGAGAAACATGTTTGAAATTGAGTTGCTACTCAAATGTTTTTAGAAGTTACAGTGACAATATACTCAGTTCCAGTGAGTCAGACATGAGATTTGTCAAGCTGCTATTAAACCAATTATTTTGGTTCTTTCAGCTTCCCCATATACTCTGATCCAATCATTAATTGTTTAAGCTTGGTGAACTCATATCAGAATTGTTTGTGAGGTTATCCTAGTTTGTTAAAAGATTTGGAAAACCTCAAATGATAGAATCATCGTACACAGCTGGATTTGTACTTTCTATGCTCAATAATGACTTTTCTGGGAGCTAATTGTCTTTTCTGGAAATCCTAGGTGTTTTTTTGCTGATGTTTGTATTAGTAACCTAGACCTTGGGACAATTATTATCTAGCTGAGGGCTGCCCCCAAGGTATAAAATGTTCTGTTTGGTTGCTGCCGCCGCAGTGGTTAGTAGTACTTCCTTATAGATAAATGGTGTTTATTACATTCTATGGAAAGGGAGTTAGGCTCTGCCAGTTGATGTCTAATAGAAACGGAGAAAAGTCTCCAAAGTTCACATTAATCTTTCTAAAGTTTTCTTGGCCATAGTCTCTATCAAAGTCTTTCTTACAAGAAAAAAAAGAAAGTTGGGAGTTTTGGATAGATACCCTGACATGGTTCTTTAGCGATGTACACTGTAAAACAATCAAGCATTCATGGGTCAGGATGTTTTTCTTTCTTAAATAATTTACAATTGATGAGGACTGGTGCAATACTCTGTCCCACTTTCTCTCTTTTTTTTGGATTTTTCAGATTCTGATTGAACTTGTTTTGGTGTGAAAAGTTCACATCACGGGACAAGTTGCTAACTTCATGGTGAATTTTTTCCTGTAGGTTGCTAACAGTTTTTATTCTCCTACCATGAACGTTGCAAATGGGAACTTTCTTCCACTGCTCAAAAGACTTGACGAATGCATATCGTGAGTATTTAATTTGAGACAGTCATTGTATACAATTTTTTGCAGCTGAAGTTATGGCTAACTTCTTATATTATACTGTTATTGCTCAAAATTGCAACATGAGTTTAAGAATATAGATTATATGCTTTGTCTGTTGAACTGCACACATTAGAAAATGTGCTTGGTCGTTGACTGTAGAAGTTGGTGGATCGTGGTTGTGTCCAAGACTACTTGCTGCCCTATGTTTGAACTTTCTTCTTATATGTTTATATTGTGTGTAGATGTAAGATGTTCATATATCTACTTTCTTGTCTTGTGTTTAGGTATGTTGAAAATAATCCTCAGTATGCCGAATCTGGTGTATACTTGGTCAAATTTCGCCAGCTTCAGGTATTTACGGAACTGTACATTTGCATGTGTCAATCGTTAGATGGGAAGAAGCTTTCATTATTCTTTGATATATGATCGATCATTGCTTTACATTAATATCTTGCTTGATATTCTGAATATCTTAAGATATATTGGTTACACACATGATACAGTCTCGAGCCCTGGGTATGATTCGTTCTCACATCTCCTCTGTACTGAAGAGTACTACTTCTCAGGTAAATTCACCTTCATGGATAAAGATTTTCCTGTTAGTTTGAAAATTAAAATGTCTATCAAATACTTCTCCCCTTAAGCAGGTCCAGGCGGCAATGGTAAATAGTGGCGGCAGCAAAGCAACTGTTTCTGAGGGTGTTGAGGCATCTATCATCTATGTTCGTTTCAAGGCAGCAGCAAGTGAGGTATTTATTCTTTTTGATATCTCTTGCACTTGCTAGAGTTCTTATGCAGAATGAATTCAAGGACAAATTACTAATTGGGGATATAGGAGCACAAGTTGTTGGGAAAAAATCATATTTCACATGGGTTTGAGATCACATGTAACAATCTCACTAGTGTAGATAAGTCTTATACTTGTGTCTCTTTGCAGCTTAAGCCCGTCTTGGAAGAAATTGAAAGCAGATCACAAAGAAAAGAATATGTTCAAATTCTTGCAGATTGCCATAAATTATATTGTGAACACCGCCTCTCCTTGGTAAGCTGATGTCTTGTTATCTATCTAGGTGTATTATTACAACAATCTTTATTTCTATTTTAGTTTTTGAATTGAGGGGTTTGCTGTTTGTCTTGACCCCATTGTTTTTTTTTTATTTTAAATTCCAGATAAGAGACATTGTGCATCAACGGATTTCAGTATTTGCCAAGAAAGAGGCATTACCATCTTTGACCAGATCTGGGTGCGCGTACCTAATGCAGGTTTTCTTATTGTAACTTCTTGAAAACTTAGGAAGGGTGGTTGTTGTGTATGAGTTAAGAAAGATTGAGGTTCACCATAAAGGAATTGGCAGTTTGGCGACATTCAGAAATTCTAGTTTTGTTTATTTGGCACCGCTTACATATTAAATAGGTTTTTATACACGCACACACATGCAGAAATAAATTTTTAAAAAAAAGTGGATATCAATAAATAATAATTCATTGCAAAATGGTCAGAGATAACAGAAGAAGATTAAGCAAAAATATAATTATCAATACTATCTGGGAGTTTCAGAATAGAGATTTTCACAACCAGATTCGATATTTCATTAAAAATTACAAGAAGTGCAGAAATATCAGATTTAGTTACGGATATAGTATTCCTGTTAGGAAATTAATATTTAATTTTTAAGATATGGTTCGTATATGAAACAATGTACAAGTACAAGAAGTAGTATACTTATTAATATTTGCAACTCTTATCATTGAAAAAACAAAATTCAAAAAAATTTCATAGTATTATCCATGGCCTATAAGAATCCACAACTCTATTTTCGGGATTTGCTAGCTTTTACATCGATGATACTTGCAGTCTGGGTGTTCATATCATGTATCAGGCTATTCTCTCTGAACAGTGTGACTGATGCCATTAATGGGATACAAATATTTTTGTGCTCATCTGTGGTTTGCGAAAATGGATATGTATATTGATTAGTTTTGCAGCTTTTTCTGTAACAGTGACTACTTTTGGTTTCCTTAATGGCTTTTAAATTTTTTAATTTGTATTGGAAGCATTCTGATTGGGGAAGTAGTGCTTGAGTCTTTCTTCCTGAACACTTTATTGTTGCAGGTCTGTCAGCTGGAGCACCAACTGTTTGATCATTTCTTCCCATCTTCTTCAGAGGATATTTCAAGTTTGGCTCCATTAATAGATCCTCTGTGAGTTATCTCAATTGTCTTCTTCTCTAAACTTCTGTTTTGTGCCTTCGATGCTTCTCTCTCTCTCTCTCTCTCATGATTAAATGAGGTTGTTCCCTTGGTTTTAGGGTAGTTGGGGCAAACATTCTTCCTCAACTGAAGAGTTTCTTATTTAAAATGTTTATTGAAATTCGTACCAAGCATTGAACTTGATTAATCAGTTTTTATCAAAGACTAAATCATGTTGTTATCCATGAATGAAAGAAAGATAAAAAAATAAGGGGGTAATGCTGATTTAATCTTTGGAAGTAGGTTTCCATATGAAGATCAAGTTTGAGGAAAATTGTATTGGTCCCAGTGAAAGCAATTTCTTTATGCACCATTGCTAGATAATAGAAGTTTCATCTTTCGAATTAAAGGCTACCGATTTCACAAATCTGTTTAAGATGTATGCAGTTGCCGAATCTGGTGAACCACTATTTTAGGCATAGCGAAAAAGTCTTTTTTTTTTTTAATTTTTTATTTTATAACGTAGGCATTAGTACATGAGTCAAAATTTGGCTTCATGAAAGTTTTCCTGATGCGTTTGCCAGGCAACTTGGCATAATTAGGTTCCTCTTTACCTTTTATGTCTTGATCTAAATTTGTTATCTATGTATTTTGCAGTTGTACTTACTTGTACGATACATTGCGCCCAAAACTTATACATGAAACAAACATTGATACTCTTTGTGAACTTGTGGAGATACTCAAAGTTGAAGTCCTGGGCGAACAACTCAGCAGACGAACTGAATCATTAGCTGGGTTACGTCCTACATTAGATAGAATTCTAGCAGATGTTCACGAAAGGTTAACCTTCCGTGCTAGAACACACATTCGGGATGAGGTAGATATTGCACCTTCAGCATTGTATTGTTGTCAATCTTTGATAGTTCAGCTTATTTGCTAATAATGTAGCTAGAGATAATATCTATATGGCACAATTAAAAAATACCACATTTATGCTGGCCTTTTTCCCCTTATTCAACTAATCTTTTAAATGCTATTTCTTAACACATTGAAGTTTTAAAAAGAAAATCAAAATAGGAAATCAATTACAACGGCATAAAATGATATTCAAAAGATTGACTACTCTCAGACACACACCGACGCACGTATGCATATGCATATGCACTTAGTAACACCCAAAAACCTAGTTTTGCCACTTATATTCATCTTCTGTAACTCCAAAATCCAAATCACCATCTACATTATCCAGATGTAAACTTTTGTCAAAATGAATCCTTATGAATAATTTTGAAATTAACAACTCCTAAATCTGAATGGAGGAGAAGATTCAGGAAGGATTTAAGCAACGGGAGAGTTTCTGTGAAGGGTTTTCACTTTTGAGGGAAAATGGAATTGTGACAAGTGACATTGAGGCATTAAAATATTTCCTTCCTGTATGATTATATGAATTATTGCCTAAATGTTATCTTTGTCATCAAGGCTATATGAAGAAGCTAGTCAATCAAATATGATGGTGTCAATCCATTTACACTTCTGCCATCAGTATTATCATTTAGTAGCAGTTCATGTCCAAGTAGTTGTCGTAAGGTTTGTTCAGATGATTTTAGTTACATAAAGTCCCTGATACTTGTGGTTACCTAATTTTGGATGAGGGGACTAAGAAGGTTGGAATTCGTTTCCTCTGAACGTGATATGGGTGAGTCACCCACATCTATACTTTTTGAAATTGTTATATATCCAGGCCACAGAAGTAAAAGAGGATATAGAAGCAATTGCAATAACTACTACTATCTACTCTGTGTGTGTGTGTGCAGGCTCACATTTAAAATTTTCCATCCACTTGGTGATAATTGTGATGTACTTCGATACAGTTGATATTTGTTAACTGGGACCATTTTGATCTAATTGTGGGCATGTAGTGAACTAGTGATGGAGGATCTTTATTGCAACAGTGATTTTTTTTTTGTTCGATGATCTCCCTAATTCTAACTCAATTCTCACCTAATGAGCTTTGATCCCTTGGCCTCAAGATCTAAAGGGAGTGCTTCTACCACTTGAACTAACCTACAACCTCTTTACACAATAGTGATGAAACCACAATTAGTCCAAATAGTTGTGCACTCACTTTTGCTTCATTGTGAATCTTCTTGAATCTTTCTTAGATTGCAAATTATATTCCTTCTAATGAAGATCTGGATTATCCTGCAAAGCTGGAGAAGTCTGCGGAGGTGAAATCAGAAATTACCTCTGTAAGTTCTATTCCGTTCTACAAGTATTAATGTTGTTTGGAAGCTTTTCTCTGACTTTCTGGACCTCAATAAATGGTATCCTTACCATTATGACGCCTTAGTTTCTCATTTTCATTTTATTAGGGCTGGCTATATATACTGCTTCTGATCTATAAACAGAACATGCACTTCTTAGAATCTATATATCCTCCTTAACCCTGTGTATCTTTCCCTTACCAATTGTAGGACGATCAAAATTCAGATATTTCTAAAATGTGGTACCCTCCGCTAGAAAAAACTCTTTCATGCCTTTCTAAGTTGTATAATTGTTTGGAGCAAGAAGTTTTTACTGGTTTGGCACAGGTAATTATCTGAATTTTCCCTTAAATTCTCTTTTGTAATGGGCAGGCTACGATTTATTGGATTTTTTACCAATTCCTGCTAGCACTTAATTTTCCTTTCTTTTATCTATCAGGAGGCAGTAGAAGTTTGCTCCTTATCTATCCAGGTAGGGTATGATGGCATTCCACATCTGTATAATATTTATAGTGCTTTTTGGGCATTGAGATAAAAGAGTTGATTCCATCACACTTCCATTTCTGAGTTATAATGCACGTGTATGCTACAGAAAGCAAGCAAGCTTATCGTAAAAAGATCCTCAGCTATGGATGGGCAGCTATTCCTTGTTAAGCATCTTCTTATCTTGAGGGAGCAGGTTATATTGCATTCCTGAAATGTTGATCATGTCTTATGTTTAATATTGTCACTGATTATGGTCCTTCCTATTCCAGATTGCACCTTTTGATATAGAATTTTCAGTTACGCACAAGGAACTTGATTTCTCTCATTTATTGGTTAGTAACACTTTCCTGGTATTCTGTTTCATGGGTGCTTTATTCATGTTTTGACTTCCTCATTTTCAGTTTCTGTATATCTAATCTAAAATTGTGTATTGTATTAGTTGCAACCTATACCATACTACATTTGAATAAATGCTTGTTTGTATTTACATCTGTATTTGTTAGATATGAAATGTTCTTTCTGACATACTATATGTAATAAAAGAAACGAAAAATATTGAAGAAGTGTTTGAACAATAAACTCCTATCTGTCAGGGATGATAAACTAAAGGTTGTGGGTCTCAAATGTAATATCTCTCTCTTGTGACTAGCATTCATTACAGTTTTGTTAGTGGCCCTTTTTTCTTTTCATAAAATTTCGGCTTGTCACCAGTTTATCTGCCAACTCAACCAAAGCTGAACCCCTTTGTATGATAGTAGATAAGTCAGGTCAGTTACCTGAGTGCTAGACATAGAATATGATCTCTGCGGTATGCTT
This sequence comes from Centella asiatica, assembly GCA_014636745.2. NCBI lineage: Eukaryota > Viridiplantae > Streptophyta > Magnoliopsida > Apiales > Apiaceae > Centella > Centella asiatica. Next base: position 52,192,614 of record CM025780.1, read on the forward strand.
AAGTTCTTGCAGTTCTAACTGTGTATGAGATATTATTGGAAATGTCAGACACTTGATAGTCAGAGTGTCAGAAGTGCTTGTTCTAGTCAGCTAAATTGCTTTGGATTTTTATATACCGTAGAGATATTGCTTTGTTGTTATGTATACTAAATATGAAGTATTTTTTGCAGGATCATCTCAGAAGGATTCTTAGAGGTCAGGCTTCAGTATTTGATTGGTCAAGGTCAACTTCTTTAGCAAGGACCCTATCTCCCCGAGTTTTGGAAAGTCAAATTGATGCCAAGAAGGTATGTGGTTTTTCCTTGTAGTTAATAATTGTTTGTTTATTCAGGTTCGCTTGTATTTCTCGTAGTTAAGCTTCATAACTTTGGATGCACTAGTGAGATGATAATAATTATGATAATGAACTCAGTGGTTCTCATAATACCTTCACAAAAAAGATGGATTATTGGCCAAGTATCTGGTGGTAAAGAATATTTCAGTTATGACATGTTGGGCCCATGTCTATTCATTAAACTTGTCAACCTTGGATGCATGGTGAAATGATAATGAAACAATATGAGTTCAGTAGTTCTCAAAATCTTGTCCAAAGTGGCTGGACTCTTAGCAATCTGCTTGACAGATATGACATGTTGGGCCCAAGCAGTAAACTAAGGTTGATAGTTCTTTAAATTCCTGTAGCCAAACTTGATGTTAGAAAAGTTAGTTGTTTGAGTGTCGTCTGTGGCTGGCTCTTTTTAATTCTATTTTTGTGGGGGTGGGGAGCATCTTGGGTTTGTGAATGAAGTCTTTCATTGTAAGGATAATTTGCTTCCAAGTAGTTAATTATGCTACTACACCCCATCCAACTGCTATGGTGATGTTCGGTTCATCATATCGTTCAGGAGTTTTTCTTTGTGAGTGGGTGCACAAATGCACTGATTGGGGTGTGGGGGGGGGGGGGGGGGGGTTAAAACCTGCAGGAGTTGGAGAAAAGTCTCAAGGCCACTTGTGAGGAGTTCATTATGTCTGTCACTAAGCTTGTCGTGGATCCCATGCTTTCCTTCGTTACTAAGGTAATCTTATTATATTATTATTTTCAATGTGTTTCGATAAATAATATGTAGTATATGCAAATGCTTTAACAGCAAATGATAGTCCAAGCAACTTTCGAGTTTAGGTTGCCTTGTATTAAACATTTCCTTAAGCTATTATGAATTTGCATCACTTGGCAATCACTTTTACCTGTGAAGAAATGAAGATCAGTTGACAGACAGTGGACATTACTATTTGCACAAGGAACGGTGTTATTTCCACAGGTGGTCCTTACAAATTGTGCAACCCCTAATGTACATAGTATATGTGCATGTGATGCTTATTTTTGACAGACCCGTTATGGAAATATCCAATGTCCTTGTGGAAATATTAATGCATTTCGGCATTATCTAGTATCCACTGAAAGGTAAGAACTGAGATACATAGCTCAGCTCTGGGTAGCAGCTATAAACTTGATGTTAGGTAATATCAGATGTATATAATTGTCTTTCCAGTTCATTTAATCCCCATTATAGACAATCGCGTAGACATTTACGAGTTAGAACCATGGCAATTTTCTAGGTGACAGCAGTGAAAGTTGCATTGTCCTCGGGCACTCAGAATCCAAAACTCGAGTCCACTATGGCAAAACCACTCAAAGATCAAGCTTTTGCTACTCCAGCTACAGTTGCTGAAATTGTACAAAAGGTATATTTTTGTAGATCATTTAACCTTTTGGTTTGTCTACCTTAGAGATAGGAAAAAAACTCTTGGTGATTTTTTGGGGCATTTAATTTGAGAGGAAACTTTGACACTAATTCAGATTATGTTTAGTTTCCTGAAATCTGACATTATTTTTGTAATTTTTCTTGTGCATACTACTTTTGCTGTACCATCTGATGCACAATGGCCATGATTCGTTTTCTAGATTTTATTAATATAAAGGTCTTTGGTGTTTTGTATAATCTATAGTTAATTCCATCTTTAGAATTAGTGCTTCTGTAGTTCTGTGTTGTAAGTGTTGTTATGTTGTACAGATAATTTTATGTAGCTTCCTTATGAAACAGGTCAGTGAGGCTGTTCAGCAAGAATTGCCTAGAGTGATGGCGAAAATGAAGCTTTACCTGCAAAATTCATCTACTCGTACAATACTTTTCAAACCAATAAAGTATGTTCACTCTTTAGCATTTCAGATATTATTCCATATGTTTAGCATATTATTTTATCTTCAATTTATTTAATATACTTCAGTTTCTTTATTTTGTTCTTTCGGTGGTAAATGATGTTTGGCTTTTGTAATTAGGAAGATATAAGATTTCTATGGTGAATAGCATTTTAATACCATGCTTAAATTCACTCCAGCATAGCGTTAGTCATGTTTGGTGTTTGGACATTATATTCTGACCTCCATGAATTTTTGAAGCAGTAATCTGTTTTCTCCGTGTGCAGGACCAATATTGTGGAGGCTCATCTTCAAGTGCAGTTGCTACTAAAATCGGAGTACTCACCTGAAGAAGTAAAAGGTATCAATATGGTCTCCATACAGGATCTGCAAGCTCAGCTTGACAACCTTCTATAGTATGACATGAAATGTTTGCATACTCGTCATTGATGAAATTGAGGGTGCTAAAGTCTAGTTGCAATGTGGCAAGAAATATGAATTTGGAAATCAGGTACAACTTAGTGCGGCACTAATGATAAGTCAAAATGAGACACTTAGTCTTCAGAAGAACTGTGTGATCGCTGATTGGTAGCAATTTTATACGATATAAGCAAGGAGAAAAAGGTGCAAAGCTCATTCATTCTTTTATGCAAGTACACAACGTTAGTCAACCGGGAGGAAGATTATATCAGAGACATCCTTCTTGAGCAGCATGAATAGTTTGTTCGATATTGTTAAAGACATTGTTGTATATGTGACTGGAGCAGACTATTTGCAAGTTTATCTTGAACTGTGTTATAAAAAGAATGTTGTGCTCTTATTTAGATTTCTGCCTGAGATTTTCTTTTTGTCAGTTCACATATGTGAGGTTTTTTTCTTTCACCTAAAGTATGACCGTCCTTGAGAAAACCAAGGGTAAATTCACAGTTATAACAAGACCTAAAAGTTTGTCCTTGGTTAGAAAACAACGTACAGAAGAAAATGGTACGGTACGGTTTTGTGGTTTTGTTTCCAACCGGTAAAAGAAAGAAAGTTTGGTTTTGGTTCTGTTACTACGGTTAAAACTGCAGGCTTCAAACCAGACGAAGAAGTGGGATTGCATGAGGTACGGCCTGGTTCTAATCAGTTTCACAAAATCGAGCCAGTTCTGGTTTAAACCGATTTTGGCCTGTTCCATCCGGCTAATCGCATCTTTTGGTTTTCGGCTAGCCAGTTCTGTATTTTCCCCTGAAAACAGTATAGGCGCATGAATAATATAATGCTTGCCATTCGGACGCATACATGCCTACACTTGCCCAAATATTTTACTAAAATTATTTTAGTTGCTTAAACAATTACGTTATTAAGATATGGAAGCATGCGAGAGAGCGAAATTAGGTTACATATGCATTTTGTTTATATAGGAAAGCAGAGTTATTGATACTTCTATCAATTTCATGTTTTAGCATTAAGATTAGTAAACTACTTTGTTCGAAACTAAATAATTATAAATTCAATACATTAATTTGATTAATCGTATAAATGTTTACCAAGTTGAGTACACAACGAAATTTATAGATAAGTGATATGTGCCTACACGAAAAGTCTGAGTATCAAGTCAAGTGTAATAATCCTAATACTTTACCCCAAATATAAATATAACGAGTAAAAGTAACCGATTCAATTAAATTCGAATTAAGTCAAGTATTTATCGACGACTCAACTAAATTCGAACTAAGTCAAGTATTTATCGAGTTGAGTATCAAATTATTCAATTCGTTGAACCGTAGCTGAATTCCTGGCTGCTTCAAAACATGTGAAGGAGGTGATATTTTAAGAATGTGTGCATAATTTTATATTTTTTTGTTACACAATTTTGAAATAGAACATTTTTTTTTATCAAAAATAATTAGTTTCCAACAATAAACAATGTCATCTCGTGTAAAAAAAATAGTGTGTTGATATAACTTAGTGTACCCTAATATTTTGTGATGTATATGAAGCCTCAAGATAGACAATGATTTGGCATCCTATATGGAGTTAATACACGATACGACGATCCTAATCGTACGGTGCAGTAAGTCGCTATCGGTGATACAAAAGCAAAAGCCTACTTTTAAAGAATAAATTTCATGCATCATATTTTATACCGAGAAAATGGACGCGAGTGATTTATTTAAGTGGAAGTTTCTTCTTTTTCTTTTTCTGGTTATAATTAAAAAGAAAAAATAACTACACATAACTCCAAAAATATAAATTTTTACATCTTTTATACGTTATATATATGTACAAACTTGTCGATTCGTGCACAACACAAGTTTCTTTTAATTGATTAAATTATTGAATCTAATATATATTATTTTAATAATTTTTGTTGAGTTAAATACGGGATCATATTTAATGTTGTTGTTTACAATATCATTAGTTTTATACTTATGAATTTAAAAATTGATGGGTGTATTTTTTTTATATGAGTTAATAAGTTTTTATTTCATGTAATTATAGTTTTGAACTTGTTTTCTTAGTTATTATAACTATCTAAATAATTTACATTCATTCCTTAATACTAAATATATTTTAATTTAATATAATTTATTAATCTAAAATTTCATAATTTTTATTTAGTAATTTTATTGTGGCGTTTTATTTTTGGTTGTTTCTTAGAATTTATTTATTTTATTATTTAATTGTTGATTATCTTGTTAGTCTTTATTTTTTATTTTGTTGTGATGTTTTAATTTTGATAAATATCCGTGATTTTTTAATTTTCTTATATTTATGGTAATGGTTTTTGGTTGACATTCCATTACGATAACCAAAGAGATGGTCTTTAATTGCAATAATTAGAGATGAGATAAGATTTGAAAAATAAAATTATAGTTGAAGACATAATCATGCGTTTTCAAAATTGAATTGGAATTGATTATCAAGTTATTTAGTTCGGTACACTTCAAAGTCCAAAATTTCATAATAATGCTAGTTATTTCCAACTATTTTCTACTAGTATTTTTTGCCGACAATGTTGCTATTTATGTGAAATATTCCTATTTTTTTCTTCACATTACTATTTAGTTTAATAATACTATTTTTTTTATGTTACTATTTGTAAAACACTTCTAGACAATGATACAAAAGTTATATCACTATTTGAGAATTTTAGTCTTTTCACTATACTGGTCCGGAATTATCTGAAATATATTATATCTTCTTCGGTGAGTTATATGTAAAAATTATACGAAAAAAATCGATATAATGGAAAATGTGAGAATTTACATTATATAGAATTTCCCCTTATGTACATCTTTTGTAATTATATGTTGGTATTAGATAGAGAACAATTAATTGCTTTATATTGCAAGGATATGAAAATAAGAAATTTTCTAAAAGATGATTCTAAAAATAATACTAATGATTGAATAAATTATGTCTACAGTTATTCTAATAACTAAAATTAACAATTTTAAGGCCAATACAACTATGATCGAACATATACATTATTTAAGTTAGAGAAGATAAATACTTTTACTACTTGGCCAAAAAAAAAAGATTGAAACTTTTCCTTAGTGGGGATTAAAAAAAATCAAATTGTACACCTTTTTTTTTAGGTTACAAATTGTACACTTTCAAACACAAGCTGATATAACACCTCTTACACGAAGGAACAAATTTTATATTACATTTTCTATTGTTCGTGTGAAATTTATGTCTCGCACGAACAATAGAAAATGTAGTATAAAATTATTATGATTTATTGAACTTTCAAAGCCTTTCCAATTTGCTTGTACAAGATTTGGCAGATCGAGTAATTCATTCCTAGGACTGTTTCCAAATAAATAAATAGACAATTCTCTAAATACAAAATCATAAATCAGCACGAATTTTTTCCCATTTCAAAATCATTGCAATTCTTCCAATTTTTGAAAAATTTGCAACAGAATACATAGGCAATAAGAATATTTGTGAATTCAACTTCAGACCTTTCAAAATTATTATAACGTGATTTCATTGAATTTGAATAATTTAATTATAAACTATCTATAAACGTTACAAATAATTACAAGACTTTTTATATTCAAGACTCAAATAAATTATTTCCAAAAAGACCCAGCTATGGCAATTGCCACTATCTAGTTTTCAACATGTATCCACCACTGCTATTTTAACTCAAATTCTGATCATACCTGAACATTAGTAACACCTCGAGATTTATCTTAAGAGGGATCTGACTGGGAACCAGTAGTAACATTTGTTTGGGAAGACCACTGATCTGGCACCATAAGGAAATAAGCAGACATGGCTTTTCTAAACCTTTTCTTGTATTGTTTGGGAGAAATGACGGTCGGAGATGTGTTCTTCGGCCCACCAAGAATGCCTGAGGTCTTCACCCAAGTTTCAAGGTGCTTATCCCAAGTATATTGCCTCATGAAATCAATAATTCCAAGCACCAGCTGATGATTTTCTTCGTCTATGCCGACTAGTAAGGAGTAGTCCATCACATCAATTGACTACAGTAGCATTCAATAAATTAGAAGAAAGTGATGGCCAGTGGCTCAATGTTAGATTTTTAATAGGTCCTCATGAGTAAACATAATTATGGAAGAAATTAACTCAAAATCTTACAGCAAGAAATGCAGTATCGTTCCAAACAGCTCTTTCAAGTAACCGTTTTGCCTTATTTCCTACAAAGATTGGAGAGGTTGGCATTGCCTCGATCAAGTTTTGATCAAGCAGCACTTTATTGCTCCCACTTGAATCCGAATTATACCGGGACCGAGAAGATCCTTTAAGGTCATACAGTCTTGTAATGTTGCGCCTGAACAGAAGATTTTCCATGACCAAAACATCAATCTTCGACTCTTTTCCGCCTTTAAGATGTTTTTGTGTCGCCTTCAAGACACATGAATAGAATTAAAAAACTGACTGCTACAACAATATAGGCACAAACAAACTTATAATAAGAACTCACAAATCAATATCAAGACATTAGAAACAGCTAGAAGCCACTGGAGAGAGAGAGAGAGCAATAAAGTTGTCCACATGTCAGATTCCAATTGATTTGCAAGTTCTTGTAAGTTTGTTTGTATGCATAGTTTTACTACTACAAATATGAGCAGAAGCAATGTACAGAAACAACACTGCATAATGAGAGAAAGATAAGGTACAACGAAGAGACAAGTGAACAGTGGTGCTTACAGAGAATTACCATTTATAAGCAACTGGTAAAACATTGTCTAGCAGAGGTACAAGTTCCATGACTTACAAAAAGTGGAAAGCTTTTCTGTTGCATGTTCAGGCTCAAACATTGCAACTTCCTCAAGAAATTTAAATCTAAAAGCATGTTAAAAATAAAGCATGATTAAAGAACAAGGTTGAACTAGCTCAGATAAGAAACACCAGACTCGAAACGAAATGGGACAAACTTGTCAAATATATGGGAGAAATATTAATTTCATAGTTAAACAGTACATGAGATGAAGCAAAAGGCCAACTCAAAGCTTATGATATGATTCCCAAGTCTGGGAACGTTGGAGATCTGGGCCAGCCAAAATATATTTTCGTCACCCCATACAAAGTGACTAGACTCTTGGAAGTCTTGATTCTTTGAAAAATGAAATATATAACTAAGCTAGTACCTGATATATGCCCAAAATTTTTGCAAGGCAAGTGGGGCTTCCTGACTTGATTGATTCAGATAAATACTTAAAATACTCTGGAGCAAACTCGATAAAGGACTCCAGCTCTGTCTTTGTAACCTGTTTGATGATAAACCTGTCATCCAAGGTTTTCGCAAAGAAGACATTGCTCTTGCCACCCTGCGCACCCCACTTCTTACAACGGCTGAGGGAACGGATATAATCTAATTCAGATGGACAACAAATCTTCCTCAGCGCCTTAAATTTCTTCGCACAGTAACAAGTTACAGTGAACTTTACCTTCCCAAGAGGACCTTCATCTGTAAACGAGACCTTTGCATGTGAAGTGCTGGGTGAAAGTGAGTCCAACCCTAAGGAAGTTCGAGACCCCAATGCAGATAAGATACTCTCATCCGTAGAACCAAGACTTCTTAAGGATTCAGAAGTTGTCTCATCTAATGATCTGAGTGTCAGTAGATTCATCGTATCTATCGTAGGCAAAGACAATGAAGACTCCAAACCATCGTTCAACCTGTCAGGCTCATCAGGCACTTGGATGTTGTACTCTGGTGAGACAAGGGCATATGATATAATACTAGTAGGTTCATCATCATAAACTGGCAAAACAATGTCATTGATACCAATAGGCAAAAGTAGTCTGGCACCACTCTGACGTACTAACTCCAGAAATTGCAATATATAAACAGGATTGTATTCACATAATGTACGAAGTTTTTGTTTATATATTGAAGTATTTTTTCGTAAAGAATGATATATCTGTAAAAATGGTATCCCTACCCAACTACTAGGTTTCTCCAGGTGTATACCCTGGTCCGGCAATGACATGCCAAGAGAACTATCAGCACCCCCCTGCTCAACTTTACTGTCTGACTTTGTCTTGATTGGTTCGGTAACAACTGAGGACTCTGCAATGACTGAATTTTGATGAGCACAATCTTGATCTTTTGGTGATATTGGTGTATGCCTTTCCCCAGACCATGCAGTATCCAGCGTATCTGATAAATTTCTGACAGATGGGAACTGCCCCTCTAAGAGAACCTTGCTGACGTTTTTCACAGGCATTAAACTGTCATATTCATTAGTTACTTTTGTGCTAGAAGAATGAAAATCCTCAGCATCAATCCTTTGGTTTAGATCCTGGTGAGCCTGGGTACCTTTATGAACCCCATCAGGGTTGTCGGTCGGGCTAGAGATTCCCAACTGATTAAGGGCTGTATCAGATCTTGCAGTTTTGTGAGACACATCAGAGCTACTAATATTTGAATGAGCCATATGTGTTGCATTCAGTTCAGCAGGCTTCTCATCAGACCTGATTGATCTGTCCTTCAGGTTGGAGGTGGATTTGCTCAAATCTCCTTGGACATTGTTGTTTAAACTAGCAATATAAATCAATCGTTGATCCCAAACATAAGCATGGAAGACTAATTGCCTCCGAAATCTATTGATTTCAAGAATGTCTGTATTAGGTTTGCCGACTCTTACATCCTTATTCAGCACCTTCCGCAGTGATTCCTAAGAATAATTAAATCATCAATACAAAATCAAACACTATAGAACTTTAAAATTTGTTTTTTCGAAAGCAAACAGCAAATTATATATAAAACCTTTGCGGAAATAAGTAACATGAAGTGCCTTAATTGTATGATGCAAACATAAGTTACCTGCATTACACCTTTTTTATGTGGACAATTAATTCTTTGGAGTTCGGACTGTAAGACATTTTCAACATCGAGCTAACAGTACGAGATTTGTAATTGACATTTTGGTTTCTATTATTGATGACCCAGGTTTATGAGTGCAAGTACTTGTATGTCAAACTCTCCTTACAAAATTCAATTTCTGAATAATTGCTTTGAAGATAGTAAAATGATTGGAGAAAATAGGAAATGAGAAATAAAAGAATGAAGAGATGGTAAAAAAGGAGCAATTTATATTGGGAAAAATAAAAAAGAACAATTATTGGAGAAAAGTGAGGGTGGACATACATACATACATATATGTATATATATATATATATATATATATATATATATATATATATATATAT
>CM025780.1:52202479-52323176 GCA_014636745.2 Centella asiatica
ATATATATATATATATATATATATATATATATATATATATATATATAGTTTTTAACATGAATAATTTTCGGAGAAGATCTAATCCCTAACAAGAACTTGAAAGCAGAATACCTCAAATTCTTCTTTTTCCTCCCCAAGTAACTCTTCCAATTTGGTAATTTTCTGTTTTAATTCAGATGCCTTCTTTACACTCTCAAGTGATCCTTTCTCAGAAATCCGGTGGAGAGCATTATGCACCTCAGAGAATAAGAAATCTGCTCTGCTACAAACCTATAATTCACAAGATTATTTTATACTCAAGTCACTAACAAAACAGGGACAAGAGTTCAAGTTATTTTCACCTCATCAGCTTCTTTTGATAACCACCCAGGATTATGATGATTGAATTCTAGAACTGAAGGAGGAAGATGCACAGAATTTACATCTATAGAAGCATACCTAAAGCAAGCTACCATTCTCCCAAAACTGCAAGGTTTTAGAATAAACTGAGAGGATAGTTAACTATTAAAATAAAATAAAATAACAAACGAGGTAGTATTGTCATCCAAAATCATATAATATAAGTAAGAGGCCAATGGATAATGGATTAATAATTACAGTTAAGCATTTAAAAAATTATAATACATGAATTTTGTACAATAAATGAATAAATGAAATTTTAAAATTTCAGAAACTGAATTTAACAAGTCAAAATCTATATTAATTTTAAAATTGGAAATGAGATTTTATTATAGACATATATAACTGATAGCAGTGTCTTGGAATCCAACCAAACAATATATCTAGACACTATTATGAATTGAAAACTAAATATTGAATATGAGAAATTGTTAAACCTAAAGATATAATAATATAAGCTTAGCACACTTTAGCAAAACATTATATCTAGTAAAGTTGGATTAAAAGATGACATCAATTTCATTACCACAACACAAACTTTGGTATACGTATAACAATACATATTTAATGGGTAGACAACCAGAAATTTATAAATCAAATGAGTGACTTAAAAGTCTATAAGACAGTAATTGCTTGTAACGCTCTCACTTCATTGAGCAATTAAACCACTCTATCTGCTGTATAAAAAGGGCTTCATTTGATTTATTTTTTTTAAATAATATGAACAGTCTTTCAATTGGGTGCTGTTTTAAACTTAAAAAATCTTTATCCGCATATCCCCATAAAATTAAGGGAAACAAGTGACCCTTCTTGCCCTTATTCGTGTTCATCTCTGAACATACTGTTCAGAAAATTCTCAAAATTCACTCAGTCATGTTACTCTAGAGAAATGTGATTTAGAGCTTCACCATACAAGGCTTTGTATATTTATTCCTCACCCGTCTTTGACTTTTATGTCTCGATTGTGCAATCAAATTAACAAATCTAGATAAACATACTCGAAACTAGTTACTAATAAAAAATTAGTTTCTTCTACTAGGATTCCTCTACTTTTAATCTAACATTTATCTTTTTGTCCACTTAATGTTTTTCCAACATTCATGGGATTACCTCTTATTGCACTGCATCACCAATTTATGTTCAATCCCGAAGAGAAGGAAGAGATCTTCGGAAAGTGGGCATCTAATATCTGGGGTGTCTTTTCTGGCTAACTTGCTAGGATTTTGCTCTCTGAAACTCTTATTCTAAAAACTCTTGCTTTCTTCCATAGCCTGTCCTATATCTCCTATTACCACAAACTGTGTCTTAATAGGGGAATACTCGGGAAGTTTACAACTAAACATATATCAAATTGGTTGAGAAAGGCTTCCCCCTTACTAGTGCTTTTGCTTCTTGTCTTCTTGGGTTTCTAAAATCTTCTTTCTCCTACGTATCTTTTTAAAGAAGTGCTAAACTTATGAGGCGAGGTAGGCAGGTAATCTACTGACCAAGCAGCAACTCAAAGGGGAGTGAGGTTGGATGGAAAATTAGGATATAAGATCTGGACCTGAAATCTGTTCAGATATGAAGCTTATGCAGTTATGATGTAGGCTAGTCTGTTTCTCACACTTGAAATGTATCTATATTGCATAATAATTTTTTGTATATAGGAAATGCATACCCATAGAACCGGAGACAATCTCTGTGTAGGGAGTGTCCACAATTTGCAACCCTACTTGCAGCTGCATGGTTGGAAAAGCTGAGTTCCAAAAATTTTCCGAAAGATAATCCCCATGCAGCTTCAGACATTACTACTCGCCGTGTGGCTGGAGGAAATCCATTGGTCCGAGGACATCGCAGGCATCTATGCCACATCCAGATTTTCCCTTCCCGTTCTCCTGGCAAAAGAAACTCTGGAAGCTTCTTCACAGAGATTGTTAGGCTGCCTTGCCTATGTGTATAACAATGTACATGTGCTTCTGAAGGCATTTGACATGAGTGACATTGGTAGCTCTATAATGAAGATATGATATACGGTCTTCAGATTTAGAAAAAATAAATAAATATATAATAACAAAAACAACAACGATGACGATTACACCAAGTACATAGATTTCTCTTTGCTTGTGTGTGGTGGGGTGGGGTGAGAGAGAGAGAGAGAGAGAGAATTACATGATCAAACAGATGGTCACGTAAAAATCGGCCCAATGGCTTATCAAAATTTCCATAATATTTAATTCGGAAAAGATGAGCACGCTCACAGACAGTTCCCTTCCACACACAACGTGTTGATAAAGACACCAAGATGCTCTGATGGTCTGAAGGTGAAGGAGGGAAGTCTTCTTTGAAAGATTCGGCCTCCTCGTGACAGTTTTCTTCATTTCTTTCCAAGGAAGAAATCCCTGAATGTTCTGATGATTTTATCTGCAATGAATCACCATTACAACTGCCAACACCTTGAGCCGATGCTTCAGAGTTTCCAAAACAACTAGTAACTAAAGTATCTTCTGTCACAACTTTGCTGATATTCATTCTTGATGTTTTTGCCTGACAAGTTTCTTTATTACTGACTTTGTTGTCCTTATCAGAGGCATGATTAATGCTGAGAGCAGGTCGATCAGTATCTTGGAAGTTATGGTGTGAACGAAATGAAGACACGTCAGAAGAAATACCCGTAGATCTAGCAACAGCTTCTGCAGATAGAGATTGAGAGTTGGGATGTTTGGAGAAAGAAGGCCTTGTCCAATCCATCTTATGCAAGGCAACATTGGATGCCGATGCAGAATCTGCTGAAAGGGCACTATTAGGCTGAGATGATTCAGTAGAGGTATAATTGCTCTGAAGCTTTGGAGTTGCTGGAGGTACCGTTGAAATGGACCTGTCAATACTTGATGGTTTATCAGGCAATGCAACTGCTATTGGAGACTTTAAAGGAAGTTCTGGCAGAGAGGCACCTTCGTCTGCAAGAAAACATGTCTCCAAAGCCAAGTGATAAGCAGCAAACACTCCATATTGAACCACATATTTCACTTTCTTTAGCTCATCCCCGCTAGCACCCTTGAGCAAAATCTGAAACAAGAATTATCTAAGTGCTTGGTTCAAATAGACATAAATGTAACTCGAGTACTGTACAGAGATTTTGTAGGATACAGAACCTCTATTGATGTCAACCTATTGATCACTTAATGAAACTACAGCATTGTTGCAGAGTTAAAAGATCCATGATAAAGCAGCAGTTAACTCTCGAATAATCAACACTCATAGGACAAGTGGACAACATTTATCTACATTAAAGTATTATGACTTCGAAATTCCGTCCAGTCACAATCAGCTAAAACTTTAAGAACGTCAATATAATTAGTCAATTACACAGAATAAAAATGTTTTTATCATTATTGTTAATGTCTATAGATGCATGATGTATAACTTACAACCTCTATGCCGAGCCATAAAGACAAGAAGGTAAACATTCTAAACTCAAATCAACAATGTCTTGACATGAAGTGGTAGCCCAATGGAGCGTAAATCAACCCACACTAGAGATAAGGGATTTGGACTTCAGCTACTCATTTCTTAGGCTCTTAGCAATCTTAGTTCCCAAATAAGATAGAAAGGGGGGAAATGAATCTAATGAACATGCATAAAACTACGATGACAAATGAAAATCTGAACAAAATAAATTGTGAGACAATGGGAAAGTTGCCGTTATATTTAATTATAACGAGAACTTCTATCACATATTTATTATGATAACACAAACTTTAGAGCAATGGGCTTTAGCATATTAATCTCTATGATTTGTATAAGTCATGTCTTAATAGAAACTCTTTTTCTCAACGATCATTAGGAAGGTGATAAATGAACTAGTCAAGTGGGCTCTCCAAAATTTAAGCAAAAATTTTGACCAATTTACTTATTCAATTACCTATCAACCTACTTACACAAGCTTTAAACTATCCATACATTTTCTCCCTTACACTCAAAGTTCTATACAGAAATGTACAGATTTAAAATAATAGTATGGAAGCATCACAGCAACTATACACATGGCCCCAGTCCAATCACTCAACATGATTACTACAATTATGTTGCAGATTTTCCTACTACTAGTTCAAACAGAATTACACTTCAGAATTGTTGAGTTGTGTTTCTGAACTTACAGTGCAACCCAGTGGCTTGGGGCAACCCTCAAAGAACATCAAAGTCTTTGTTAGTTTCTTTCCACCTTGCCCAGCAGTGCCATGCTCTTCAAAAAACTTCTCCACGTGAAACAAATCACAATATCCTAATTTTTGTGATGTAAGATGATCAATTGATGGGACTATTTGTGCACCTGTGCAGCGGGCTATACGTTCTAAAAGTGGCCTTTTGATATTTAGGACAAGTGATATGCCTTTTGCAAGAAGGCATTCTTGTGCGTGTCGAGATACTGATTTCTCTACTAAGAGAACATTAGGATGATGAGCATCAATCTTTGCAACTGCCATCTTCAAATGGACCACTTCCTGAAGACCGCAATAAAACATAAAAGAACATGGAGCCAAGATTCTATTAGGAGATAAGCAAAAGCTAAATACTCCCTCCACCACACAAAAGAGTCCCATTTGAATATACTTCCTTTTCTCCACAAACAAAGTTTCATTTGAATTCCAATTTTGTTCCTAGCCATTTTGCTCAATTACAAAATACAAACTTGATGTGAAATATTTGGGTTTTGGTACAGCTAAAGCAATACTGTGAACTACTCAAAAATCATTGTCATGTCAAAACTTTTATAGGGCAACATTACAAACAAAAATTTTAGGAGTTCCAGTTTAAATGGGAACAATTGAACAAAGAAAAGGGATCATTTTGTGGATTGGAGAAGGGTTATCTACAAATCAAGGGAAGAAGTTAGAGTCAAGTACCTGTTGCAACAAAGTATCAACACTAGACAAATGATTAGCAACCCTTTGATACTCCAGGGCTCCTCCAAGTATTAGAAGTCGTGGTTTCTCTACTTTTGATGTCATTCTTCTATGGGCCACATTTTTCTTACAAACAACCCCTTTTATAACCACACTAGAGAACAAAATATACAATATCATCAGAAAGAAAAATACGTTGATAGCAGGGAAAAAGAATCAAGATCAGAAACAGATTATTTCTAGTACAAACAGCAGGCATTAAACTCTACTCTAACTGTTTAATTCCTCGTATTGAGTTCATGCCTTTCTGATAAATAATAGGTGAGTCTCAAAAAGCAACTGGAGAACTTTACATAACGTTTTTCCCATCTCTGAGACTCCTGGACTCAAAACATACAATATGGTGATGGACACTGTGGTCATAATTATTTCCTTATGAGGCAAAAATATCGTAAATGCAATATATAATACATACATTATATTTCTCAAATATAAGGATGTAAGACTAAAGCTTATCTGCCATCGCAAGAAAAATATAAGTATTATCTCAATTCAGCTATCAAGCCACTGACTTTTTCCTCACATAAACTATTAACCTGGAAGGCATAATTAAATACTAGTCGTACGGCCACACACTTATGCGTGTGCACTTGTGCACAAGATCATAATCTAATTCAATTTGTGGCTAATGATGTTTAAAAAAAAAAGTTATAACGTTAAAAAGAATGAAAATTGAATTTGTTAAGAAAAAAACATAAAATTTAGAGGAGATCTAACTAATGAATAGAACCAAGTCCAGGGAAAAAACACAAATTAAGGTAGCCTGGTAAGAGTGTCGGGGGGAATGAAGGATAAATCTAAAATATCTTGCTTGTTGGTATTTCACAGGAGTCTAGGAGATAATAAGACGGAGGATAATTCAAAACATTTCCAACAACCATCCAGAACATCTGCAATCTCAAAACAAGCCTGTCCTACAGGTTCCCAAAGCAGGCCCAAAGAGATACAGGATATTGACTCTGACCCTCAAAAGTAGAAGATATCTAGCTTCTCACAAACGGCTTAGCATCAATATATTTTTTCTTAAGATAAATAGTTCTCCGGTCTTAACAGATTAACATAAATTCTATTTCTTGCATATAACAACCTCTTCTATGTTAACTCTTCAACAGATGGTTGAGTACTCGAAACTCCAAAATAGTACTCCCACTATTCACAAATAGAGTAAATCCTATTTGACTTCAGAATTGATGTGAATTCATGAAGGTCTAAAAGACAACAAATTTTGAGAATAGTAGCACTTTTGAGACAATATACAACTGTAATATGTGATTAGTAGTTCTTTTGAGATACTAAACAATTATAGTATTAACTAAAATCAAATCAAACCACATCAATTTTGAAGTATGAAACATCATCTTTCAACTTTAAAAGGTCAATATGGAACTCTTAATGTAGAGTCCAGTTAGCCACTTTCATATGGATTTATTTGGTCTTGTCAATATCATGTCAGTATCAAAGAAAAGATATGCATTGGTTATTATGGATGACTACACCAGATACACTTGGGTCAAGTTCCAACATGTTAAATCAGAGGTCCCTCAACAAGTCATTGACCATGTAAAGAAAGTTGAAACTGAATCTGGGTCAGTAGTTAGAATTTTGAGGACCGATAATGGAACTGATGAGTTGAAACTGAATCTGGGTCAGTTGTTGATGAGTTTTGTGTGGAGAAAGGTATCAGTCAGAAGCAAGTGCCCTGATATTATTTTGTTGAAAGTGTTTATAATAGGTACAAATTTGATAATAAGATGTATATAGGTTGAAATAAAGTAAAATTTTGACCACCTGAATCTTTTACAAAGCCTAACACCAACAGTTATCTTTTACCCCTTACGTTTTCATATTGAATGTAACTTATTGTTTCATGTTTATTTTTTAAAAAAGATAAAATAAAATATCATGTGAATATATTTTGGAAAACTTAGAAAATAAATATAAAAGATGATTATTCACATGTTCAAAGGAAACCTAAGAATTATACTCCTAAGATATGTCCCCATTAAGTTAGTTATTCTCTATAAACCTTGCAGAAAAATATAATAACTTTTCAAGGTAATTCAAAATAAGAATGTTTAAAAGAAAATTTAAAGAAACGTGGATACATCTTTCAATATATTATTTCTAAATGAACATTTTCTGCCAGTTGGATATAAAACTTTTTTGTGTGTGTGTTTATACAATGTATGCATCCGTTTGTTAAAATTATGCCAATAATTTAATGAAACATAAAAATAATTATGAAGGGTAACATGTTTACACAGGATTACAACTAAGAATAACAAGCCCGCTTACCAAAATTTGTCTGCCTTCAAATTCCATCATTACTTTCATAAATGCTTATTTCTTCATTTATCTCATGAAGCAATTAACATGTTTAAGATTCAGAAGTAAAGATATACTGCGACAGCATGAGACCGGAATTTTCAGATGTATAAAATTATGTATTGATTTAGATATAAAGTGCAACAACTTTTTCTACAGATTAGAAATTGAACTAAATCAGTTGAAAAGGTTCTAAATTAAGAAAAAAAATTAAATGTTAAAGCCTCATGATTACCTCTCAGTACGAATTCCACAAGCTATGCACTTGACCTTTACATATCCACCAGGATCCATTCCTCCACCCTGGCTTTTATCTGGCTTAAGAATTGTGGCAGCTTCCCAGGACAAAGATGTTATTATCTCCAACCAACTATCTTTATCCTCCCCTCCCACTGGTAGGTTCTCAACCTGCAACAGCTGAGATATCAAAGCTCTAAAATGCCCATCGACCACATTCTTCATGGCCTTCTTGTGCAACTCGCTTGACCTGTCCTTATTACGAAACTCACCATTAGCAAAGCTGTTCAAAGAACGTGGGTAACCCCACTCTCCTATCTCCTCCTCTCCACCATCATCATCATCCTCAAACAGAGCAGCTTCTTTCTCATCCTCTTCATCTTCTGGCTCTGGAGGGAGCCAAAGTATGCCATTGTTCTCAAAATCCACAGGTTCAGGATGTGTGATATCCACATCATGTGAACTTGCATCTTCACACTCGTTACAGTTATTTCTATCATGCATCTCATCCCCAGCATGTTGGGTTCCTTCCAAACCCTTTGTCTCAACATTCTCCGGTGATAGCGAGGAATTGATATGGCTTGTGTCGACGTTTTCTCCATCAAGCTGCTCTATTCCTGATCCATAGATGTGATTAATCTCATCATAAGTCACATCCCTATAATATACATTGGACTGCCCAAATTCAGAGTGCAACCTATAAAGACCATAATCATCATCTTCATCATCGCTCCTGACACCACCAAGAGAACAAAAAACACCAATATGGTTAAAAATAGCAACCAATAAGTCCAAAAGAGTATGACTATCAAGCGAACTACAAATGAAGAATGGATAGCATTTATGCACCTACTAAAACGACGTCTCCAAACATGAGTTCCACAGGCAGGAAACAACCATGTTTCATGAAAAGCATAATTCTAGTCATAGCTTCTGGCATTAACAAAGAACCTGAGATAATTTGGAAAATACGTACCTGTTCATACAATATCCAAGTTGATTAGGACATATATCTCCCCTGCCAGTGAAATCTGAATTCCCTAGGCAAGTTTCTTGATCTTGCTTACATGTCATTGGCTCCACTCCAGCAGACGAACTAGGGCTCATAATAGACACATTAGAAACATGCTTGTAAGGTCCTGTCGAATACTGAGTTGAACCAAGACTGCTGGTGCTGCTGTCACAGGTCTGCGTACTGGCTAAACTTGCTGCTGAAGGTGATGGACTAAGACCCAGGCTGGAGGCAGTAATTCCACTGTTGACAGATGTTATTCGCTGCTCCCATTGCTTAAAGCAATAATTACAAACCCTGATCCTCTCCAAATCTTCTCCGCCGATCTTGGAATCATCAGGACTAATAGGCACTGAGTTTTCTGTACACCTTGAGCAAAAAACTCGTCCACAGAGGCGACAATGGTGCTTGCGGTTGAATATGGTGAATTGGGAATCACACTCATAGCAGACTCTACAGCTCTGATCTGGCATCCAGAAGTCCTTGGACACATTTGCAGGTTCAGTCTTTCGTGGGATCCATGATCTCATTGTAGCAACTTAGCTCAGCGAGCTTCTACTTATTTTCAAGATTGCCCATAAACTCGAATTCCACCTTATTCCATCATTATTATTAACTGCCCATTGTGGTGAGCAAATGCTAACACCGGTCGGATGACGTGGTGTCAAGATTCAAGAATAACTAATATCCTAAAGCAAATATGCTCGGTTTAATTTCCTATCTCAAAAAGTGGCACAAGCCTAACTGTGGGTTTTAACTACAATAATAACTGTGGGTTTTCAATCGTGACAAAATCCAATGGAAATTTTCCCACTAGAATTCCCACTGGGAAGATAGTAAATCACCCAAAACACCCTATTTACCAGGATATCAGTTGCGTCGAACTAACTACAGCTATAGCAGCCGAATGGGTGTAGGATTACAGACCCAATCAAATGTAGAAACAACTACAAAAAAGCCACAATCAGTTGAAAAATCCACAAACTAAAAAATTGACAAAACAATGCAAGTAGTATTTAGCCCCACCAAAAAGTTTTAACAAAAAAATCTATTAAAAAAGTACCCAAATTTTTTAAAAAACTAATCATAAACGAATATCAACCGGCAACTAATATATGATATATGAATAGATGACAACCATAATAAGAATAAAATGAACGCTTCCAGAACAAAAACCCAAAACAAATAACAGAAAACCAGGAAGAAAAAACATTTAATATCCAAAAAAAAATGTACAATTACCTTATTCAATTTTCCGATGCAATTTCAAAAGTTTCATCACAGATTCCGATATCAAGAACTGTATCCAGCACCACCCCACTATACAATATGGAATCAGGGAAGCTTAATTGTTGTTCAAGGGCGTTGAGCAATTGAAAATTAAAAATCTGAAAATGGTAAAAAAAGAAAAGGAGAGAGAAAAAAGAAACTGCAAGAATCAGTTGAATATTTGTGTATGTATAATAACAGTCACGAAAAATATGTGAGGCAACGAAATGAAGAGATTGAATTGAAGAAGAATAATAATCGAGAGAGAGAGAGAGAGGAAGATGGTGACGGGTGTGTTAGAAAATTGTGGTAATACATATACGTATCAATACACTACTGCCTATGTTGGCGGCTTCTTCTTTTCACCTTTTCCCCTCAAATTTCTTTCGCTTCAATTACTAAATTATCCTCCTTTTATTATTATTATTATTATTATTATTATTATTATTATTATTATTATTATTATTATTATTATTATTATTATTATTATTATTATTATTATGATTATGATAAGGATGATGCTAAAAAACCTCTTTTTTTCTTTTTAACTTTTTGGTAACTAAACATTTAAGAAGCAAAATTGTCTCATTTCAACCGACATGTTGAAATTTGCGTTGATATTCTCGTTAATCATTTATAGAGATATTTGAATTTAAGTTTGTAAACAATGTAAATTTGTTGTAGGTCCTTTTTTGTAAATTATTATGAGCATTTGTTTACATTATTTCATGTATTTATTGTAATTAAAATATTGATTTTTCCTTATACAAAAATTTAGCTTTAGTTTTTCACTTTTAAAATTTGTACATCCCAAATGAGATATAATTTATCCATTAAATCACTTTTTTCTTCTTAAAATAAAACATTTTCAATGGTATAATACTAATAAGTTGGTTTCTTTGTTGAATAAATTTAGAAGATAATTAATACCCCTCTTTTTTTTTTTGGATATCTTCATTTAGGATATATATGAAATTATTAATGTATATGGTACAAATATGTATTAGAAATAAAATATGGAACCTGCAAATAGAGATAGTAAATACGAGTAATTCATATAAGATTTGAATATTCTCTTCCCCTTATTCAATGGGATTGTAAACAGATAATTTTGGATATAGCACAAGTATAATTTTAATCGTATCCATTACTTTGATTTTATTTGTATCCTCACTCAATAAATATCTGTGGTGGAAAAATATTCTTACATAAATAATTTGAGTAATTAAGGATATTATTATTAACATCCGATTTCTATAGCAAATAAAGTTAAGTTTATCAAATATCCATCTACGCGGTCAATGGCATTCAAAGCAATTTTAAAATTTCAAAATGACTTTATTACATTCTTGTAAAATATTATATAACATCCTCATAGGAGCACTTTATCTAACATAAGAAACTAATTATAATATTCATTTGCAAAATATTTGACCATGAAATGTCTTAGTATGATCACGAAAAATAATTTGCAAAATAGTAAATTACTCCATGTTATATATTTTATGATAAATGGATGCGAATATGATAACATTTGTATAGTTTTAAAAAATATAAATACAAGCGTGGACTTTGATACTAATACAATCCAAAGTTCATTTGACTTCATGTTTGTGTATGCACCAACTCGGCATAGCTATCTCTTGAAGAACTTTAAATAGGGTTTCACAATCATTAAAAAAAATAAAAAATAGTTACTTAAAGTGTTTTTTTTTTCTTTTTCTATTATACCTCTAAAGTGTATTTTAGAGAGTCTTGTGGAGTTTAAATACGGGTGGAAAACAAAGGAAATGGCTATGTTATAAATGCTTCTTCTTCTTCTTTTTCTCTCTTTATTTTTTTAAAAAAAAATTAATTATCAGTTTATGTGTTTTGAGAGGTTTACAGCGAATTATGAATCATTTGATTCATTCTCTAATTGTGGCATCTCGGATTCACTCCAGTTGATTGGTTGATTTGATTTAATGACTAATTGATTTTTTAGCCATTGCCAATTGATTTACTTAATTAAAGGAAAATATATGCTCAAACATTCTCACAAAAAATGGTATACAGTATACCACATAATTTTGCAAAGCCTGTAGACGAATGTGAGAATGTATTAAGATGTTTGTTTTTTTTTTTTTTTTACAGGGGCGGTACCCATTAGCAAACTATCTCTGAAAAAATGAGAAAATTTTATTTGATTCTTTCTAACTTTTTTGATATCAAAATTATTCTTAACACTATTCTTGGTAACAAATTTTATTCCATCTATGTCCTCTAAATTTTTTTTCCTCATATGAACTCCAAGACAAAACAAAAGAAGTTATTTCTCATCTATTCACTTCTCTTTTTTTTTTTTTTCATCTTATTAAAAACTTGACAAGGCAGTAATGAAGGTGAAAATAAGAGAATATATTTAAATCAATAAAGAAAAGCTAATTTGATGAAGGTGTAAATGTTATTCATGTTCAAAGAAAAAGGGAACAAAAAAACAAAACATACACTCGGCTACAACAATCAAACCCATGACCAACGATAAGATTTAACAACTCACGCCAGCTAAGGTTGCGAAACATTAGAAGCTTTGAACATAATAATGGGCAAAACAAAGATACATGATTCATTGACATCATCATTCTTATACTCATAAATTTCTTTCCTTTTTCCTATTATTTTGTTCGGCGCGTCCTTTTCTTATGCTTTTGAATGATACAAATACGGCAATCTATCAAGTTAACCAAAATAGTATCCCATCTTTTCTGGTAATTATATTTACATTGTTTCAAAGAAAATATTTGACATTGTTCATAAACAGTCAAACTTGCTTGCTTGATTATTTTTATTCACATATTATCAACAAAAAAAAAATCAATTTTATAATATAACAGTCTTATGTAAATAGATTGGAAAATTCAACCTGATGCTTTGATTACAAGCACAAAAATCATTGGACCAAGTAATTTTACTTATTTGCAGAAGCTATAACCAAAAAATTATGATTCGATTGTCTCCTAGCAATCCACAAAGGCACTTGATTAGTTCTTACTTTCATTCCTTGCCAACGTATTACATGACAAAACAATTATGCTGAGTTTGATCTGAGAGTATGAAATAACATCAGAATAAAATAAATTTTATATTATTTGTAAATTTATTTTTTGTAAATTTATTCATTTTTATAAGTTTACGTGTATTTTTAAACTCACCATAAAAAATGGAGATTAATCATTTTATCAAAATCAAAATTTCACACAATCTACCATTTTTACATTCTCATACTCTCCTCATAATTTTTGTGATCTTTGTCTTTCATCTCTATTTTTCTTCTCATCCACTCATTTCATTATCATGTCATTCCATTTCGTCCAACCAAACGCAACCTTGGAATAATAATAAAAAAGAAAATACACTACCACGATTCAACCCATTAACCCTAGCAACGGTAAATTGTAACTAACTCTGTTACAAGGGCAATCTTGACATTTACCACATGTAATGAAAAATGACACTGTGCTAGTAGTTAAGAAGGTTCACACCATCAGAAGAATGGTTTTAGTTTTCATTGTAAATAACCAGTTGTGTGTATATTACAAACAGTGTCTTATATAGAAGTATATTGACATCAAAGAATCCCTTAGATAATACTGTGGTTTTAGTAAGACTCTAATATAAACAAGTGTAGTCATAAATATCTAAATATTTACCCAAATCAACTGTACATGAATTTCGCAGGGTTCCAAAACAATGTCATTAGACACGGTTGAAAAACATAGCATGTATATTTACATATGAATGACTTCTCTGCATGAATCAGTCTTGGCATCAAATTTTGGAGTAAAGACCATCAAGTGCAGCATACAAGGGTTCAGCAGCCTTTGGTCTGTCCACTGTCCCAAGAAGTATGTCAACTGTGGTGAGGTAAGGATCACCATAAAACTGGAGATTTGTGTCTAGCCTTGTTGCGACAATGTTCCCTTCCAGCGAGACTCCCACAAATGCACCTGACTCATTTTAAGCTAGTATGAGCATTCACCTTTTAAAACTATTTTCTCAAGAAAATAAACTAATGATAATGAGATATAGTAGATGAAGAACACAGACAAAGAAAGAGGAACAAAATAAAAGACATGCGAGAGTTAGAGCTAAAGCCTTCCAAATATGCTGTAAATGATTAGGCAGTTCCTCTAACCAGCAGCCCCAGGCAAACATTACACCAAAATAAAAATTTTATGCATCAAATTAAGTTTCAAAGTGCGAAACCCCCACCCCGACCAGCCATAAAAAGGATCAATTTGAGCCTGGCACATGAGCATTTTAAAGTCAATATGTCATTAATTCATTTCTGATCATATGCTTCAAGTATTGAGGATCTTTTGGCAAATTATTTTGGAAGTAGGCTGTTACATCGTTATTCTGATTGTGGGTTCACTTTCACTTAAAATGACACACTTGAAGGAATTAATGAGTCCAAATAAAAGTGAAGTCCAAGTCTGATGGTACATATAAACACCAAGCTAACTACTCAACAACCACAACTACATTCCCGAGCATACAGGGTGTAAGCATGCTTCTCAAAATCTGTCATTTCTAAAATATTAAACCCCTTTTTTATGATTAAGCGCCTAAAATCAATCTCCCCTTCGCAGAAGCATAAACCAACCAAGTTGAAGGCTGTGTGTATGATTACTAAAAGCTCCTTGAAGCAGCTTGAAGGAAGAGAAAGGAAAAAGCAATGACCAGTTCATCTTACAATAGATTAAGTAAAAGAAAATGGATAAACTAGAAAAAAATTTCTTCCCTCTTTTCAAGGCCTAATAAATTCTGAAATTTTCTTAAAATGCCAAAAAAATTTACTTATCAGGTATTTCTGACTGGGGCAGTATGACGAAATCATAAAGTACCAGAACTTTGGAGGAAAAATCTTTGTTTAGAAACATAATATTTTCTAGAATGTTAATGTCATAAATGCAAGACGCTCAGGACAGACAAATTAGATTCAAGATGTCCAAAAAAATCAAGGTCTAGAAAAGTATGAATAATTCTTTGGGCTAATAACTCCACGCATGCAATACACTTAGGTGGTGTGAAACTCATCATCCTAGAGGACCTGTATTTCTTAAGTCATAGTTATCCATCAATATCTCACCCACACTTTGTTAGGTTTCATATCCACAGAATTTATCCAGCTTGATGCAACCAAGACAGATAATGTAAGTGAACATACTAATTTGAAAGACATATACCAAAGAACCTCTTAATTCTTAAAATGAAAATATTCACCATTCAATTCTTAAAATGAAAATATTCGCAATTATGAATTCGTAAATTAGCCACTAAAGTATCAAGGACACAATGGTACAATACCTTTGCTACAACTATAAGTGTAGCACATGCCAGAACCTCTTTCACCAGCTCGATAATCAGCTTCCAGTACTCTCCCAACTGGCCCTGCTGCAGCACTAAAACCAGCCCCAAGAGAAAAATGCATGCGACTACAAAAAGTTTTCACAGCTTTGGAATCATGAAGAACAATTATGAAGTCCAAAAGCTCTCCTCCAACCTAGAAAAAGATGAAAAATTAAACAAGAAAGAAAGATCATTTATGACAAAAAGGACCTTAAACCAAATGATTTAGTCTATTAAACCAGTTTATTATGATTCGATTTGATATTCCAACAGGCAAGGGTACCAAGAAACATAATATAGGGGAACCTAATAATTGATATGATATCCTCTTCCATAAATGCAACAACAATCAACCAATTATAATATTGCCAATATAATTACACCAATTTTTTTCCAATAGACCTCTGCTTTTACTTCTACCTAGTGCACACCTGAAAACGAACAATGAAATAATATTAACAACAAATGTTTGCCAGATGGTAAGTCTACCTGAACTCCCCATCCTAAACCCACAGAGAGTATAGCAGATGGTGCAGACCATGATCCATCTGATCTACGAGCAACTACCAAGCCAGTTCCAAGTTTGTATGCAAGCAGCACTCCAGCTTTAGCAACAGTCAAAATTGCCAGACCTTTAGCTCCTTTGAGAACTGCTGATGGTATTGACTTCTCGGGATCCAACCATGAAACCTGTCTGACAAAACTAGATTCAGCATTAAACTAGAATGTTCACGGGCCATTTATCTTAATTTTATCTTGATCAAAGAGTGAATTATTGAAGGTAGTAAGATAATATTCGTTAATAGACGAAACCAAAAAATATTAAAATAAAAATAATAAATAGTCACCAGGACTCATTATGACAGGAAGGACCACAATCCCAAAATTGGAAAATTATAGTAACCCAATGTTTCATAGAGATAAGGAATGGAGGAATAGTTGAGAATAAGGACATTACCTGGCAATAATTCCTCAATGTGCTAGTAGATTTATATAGTTCTTGCTCCATGGACAGGCCCACCGGAAGGTTCAACCACCCTCTTGTGCAAGTCCAATCTACAACATCATGCTTTGCAGTCTGCACTGCATTGCTGATGGTGTTGATTAGGACACCTTGTATTGGATCCAGGCGATCATAGCATGTATCACACACCCTCTGTGGATTCCTCTCCCTGAACTTAACAGGTAATAAGCACCTTCCTTTTGAGCAAACCCTACAAAAGATACCTCCACAGAATCGACAATGATGTCTGCCTCGAGTAAGGGCTGTGAAGGGAGAATTACATTGCATGCAATTTGTGGAAGAACTGTCTGGAAGCCACTCTGGTGGCTCAGCTTCCAAAACCTCTTTGTAAGCAGTACAGTTTATTGTGTTAGGCTCAAGAAGTGGTGGAGCACTAGGTGTGTAAACTGAAGAGTGCAAGAAGGTATCACCGTTCTTTGCAGAATCAAGAAATGAAACATCAGAACTGGGAAGCTTCTGAGTTGCCACAGCACTTAAATCTTTATTACTGCCAGTCACAATTGCAACTATCCCATTTAATACATTTTTCAAATTCACCTCTGGAATATTTTGATTCATGGAACCAGAATAATCTTCCCTTGAATCATATTCTTCATCAAGAAAATCTTCGGATTTATTACAAATTTGGTAGGGATACTCCCGTTTCAAGGATATGGACCCTGACGAGCACAGGTTTTGAACTTTTTGCACATCCCAGGCACAACCACTGAAGACATCAGCTAAATCGAATTTGCAATTTCCATCTTTTGGATTGGAAAGTGAAGAATATGAAATCCTTCTTTCAGATGATGCCATGAATTATACCATAAGCTTTCAATTATCCAATTCAAGATACACACTGCATATTTTTAAAATGCCACTTGTTGGGGGTTAGGAGGAATAAGAAGCAAGAAGATTTAAATAGCACATGATTAACAATCACATTTGATTTGCCAATGAGATGGTCTATTCTGAAACTTGATTTTTTACCACAACAAAATAATATGGTACAATCAGAAAATGTTGTGGTACTTTTTATCATAATAAACCATCCAACGATATTATACATAATCCTTTTGGATCGTTATATGTGACTGTCTAAGAAAAGGCTGCCTTGGTGACAAAAATTTTAACTAGAAATTACTCATTAGGGAATCAACCACTTTGTGAGACAAACCCATCCAGGGCAGACCATAGTTGATAAGCCTTTCTTCCGGGCATAACCAATTCGGGCTATTCTAGTTCCCTTGTATCATAATTGACCAATCAATAAAGCAAGCAATTGGAAAAGTCAAGCGAGATAACATAGGTTTAGCTAGATTATGCAATTTCAGTTTCACCGAGATACCACTCTGCAAATTCCAACTTAAGGTGTGTTGCATTTGTAGTCTCAAAAGCTGTGCTTATGAGTTACATATCAAGCAACTGGCAGTGGTATTCGCTAAAAGACAAAAACTTTAAGTGCCTCTAGACCTAATTGCTGCAAACCATGGGAACACCAGGGGAATTCATATAACTTAAATAATCAATAAACCAAAACTAACCAATTTAATTGGTGCTATAGAAGATAGCACTGCTAAAGAAGAAACCTCATTGATAATTCTTTTCAACAATCGCCAAGCCGCCAAAGTATCTATAATTTCATCTATCAACTTCTAAGGGAAGCTTAAATATGTTTTGATTGATGAAAAGCGAAATAAATGGGCAATCTCGTATCAAATATGTATTCCCGCTATGCTTCTAATTATTATTCGTACCCAATTTTAGGGTTTTGAAGCTGATTTTTCAACTGGATAATCTTTAACCCAGAGAGAAAATTAGCAAAACCAAATCGTGCAAAATTGTTGAAGAAAAAGTAAATTGAATACATTTGTTATATAATTGGACTAACCTTCTTCCCTTTTTGTGGCGGCGGCGGCGGTGGTGGTGGTGGTTGTGGCGTGATGACGTCGTTCAGAAGTCAAAATTTTGAAGCACCCGAGGGTCATTAACATGGGATTTATCCTCTCCCCTTTCGGTTATACCAAGCGTTCTCCAAAGAGAGTATAATAGAGAAAATATATATAAAAATAAATAAAAACCCCAAGCATTCTCCAAAGAGAGTATAATAGAGAAAATATATATAAAAATAAATAAAAACCCCAAAAGAAAGAGAAAATACTAGGGGTTGAATAGAATTTTTAAAATTTCAATTTTCTTGTTGAAAATGTATTTTTTGTTTAAGAAAAGTTTACTTAACAATTTTGAACGCATCATAATAAGAAATTTCTTTTTTAAGTATAAAAAACTTAAAAATTAAGCAAACAATATTTAAACAGGATAACAAAATAAGTAGAGAACAAAAGTAAGTAAGAAATGAAACAATATTTTTATAATGCTTCGACAACGTATATTTTACTCTTTTTATATGTTTACTTAAAAAAAGTCACTCAGTATAATAGTTTACACAGAACAAAGTACATAAGGACATTTACTCCAATTTACATTAGATCACCTAGACCTTGCTTAAATTACACAGATTTCTTATTCACTTAAATTTTCTTAAAAAATGTATAGGTCTTGTTTGTTGTCTTTAAGTTGGACTCCTTCTTGAATAGATAGTCGGCAATCTATTCAAATTTGTAAAAGTTTATGTATTTCTGAAAGATTAGGATGTCAAATGTTAGAAAAATTCATTGGTAGTTCACTAATCATAAATGAATTTTATGACTGGTATTTATAACTTCTCAATAATATGACTGTTGTTAATTTGAAAAAGAGCTGCTGGAGAGTTGTATTTTTTAGTTGTTGGGAAGTTGTACTTTTTAGAATCGTTGGAGATTTGTCCTTAATATCATTTAAAAGGTTAACAATTGTCTTAAACAAGTGTCAAAATATCACATTTTTGTCTTCAAAAAAGTCAACCAAAATCGGTTAGGATTTCCCTAAGTTTTGTTTAAAGTGTAATATCTTGTTTAAGGAATCCTTAATAGATTCTCTAGATAACACACTCAGCAAGAAAGTCAAAGCGAAACCTTACTTTAAAGAGTCGAAAATCCTTGCTTAAAAGAACATTTGCTTAAGTTGTTCATAGGCAAACTTATTCAGCAAACAATTAGTCTCGCTGAAAGTATTTAGTCATTTCTAAAGTCTGACACATTCTTACTTGCTGATGAAGTTTTGTCGATGATCAACCTTACTTAAAATTTACCAAACAAATTGAATTTATTATAAGTCTTTTTACACAATATTTAAATAAAAACTACATTACATCATCAATTTCAAGTATAAATACTTTAAATAATGTAAATAAACAGGAGTTGATTTAAGAGAAAGCATCTCATTTTCTAGAATTATAATCTTCTTATAAGAAAAACAAAAACATAATTAAAAAATATTCAATATTAAACCAACATTAAAATATTTTTATATTGTACATCTAAATACGTACACCGTTGGACCGTCGGGATGTGTATATATATAAATGAACACAAAATGCATGTGTAACATCTTAAATTTCTTCCCCTAAAAGATTATGCAAATGAAGTAGTGAATAAGGGATTGGGTTTTTACTACTCCGACTTTAGAAAAAATGGATCTTAAATGAATTGTCTATTCTTTAAATAGTAAAAATGAGTAGTAAAAAATGAATTAATATAATTATATATATATATATATATATATATATATATATATATATAAGTAATGAGAAAGTAAAAGGGTTAAAGATGGCATAAGATAAAATTAATATTGTAAAAGATAATTTATATAAATTAGAAGATAAAATTTACTAAGCAAGATAATGTTACAAATAAATGAGACGAACAGAAGAAGTATAATTTAACCTTACGTCTATATGCCTTTGGACTTCGATTTGTATTCCGTATAAATATGTGATGTCTTTATCAAAAGTATAATAATTATAAAGTATAAGCAAATCAAATATCGAGATAAGCATTCAAAAAAATGATAATGATTTTCCACATGTTCAATAATAGGAAATGGAAATTCCCGCAATTAATTTTGATATTTTCATATGGAGTTTAACTTGTATAAAATTTAATGGGGCATATAGATTTATGCAACGATATGTGAATATAAATTGTTTTGTGGAAATAGTACTTCCGTAAATGATATTTACAATTTGTTATATTTTTGTTCGATAAAGTAGTAACTAAAAAATCAATTACGTTTATATTAGACCAGGAACGTTTTACTTTTGTATCTGGTTAAAACTATATAAATTGAATAAAATATTGAAGATTAAGAACAAAAGTTGATGGATATTCGAGAAACTAACGTGAGGTTGTCAACGAGAAACATTAAAAGAAGGAATTTAAAATAAAAAATAAACATTTAGAAAAAAACAGGTTAAAGAAAAATCCTGAAAAGCATTAAAATATGTTACTGTCTACCCCATCGCTATCATTGAACTTTGTTATACCTGTAACCAAGGGACATTGGGAATTTTAGAATATCTGCTTGTTTAACTTAGTTTTCCTTTCAATTTTTCAAATCTAGTCATTCTTGGTCCAAAAGTTTGGATGGAATAGAGACCAAGATTTCAATTCAAAATTTTCCCTATTCTGTTGATGAAAAGTGAACAGGAAATTTAGTTTTTCTATCCATTTCTCTTCTTTTCAAAGACTTTCCACAGGCGTAAAATGCAAATTGCAACAGTAGCCTAAGCCTATTCAATAAAATGCGATAAAAATTTTAACTAGCTCATGGATCAATAGAATCAAATTCCATGAACTTGACAGTACAATTAAGCCATGCATGTAAAGATACCAATTGGAATAATAAAGATTATAACATCAGCAACTCAACTTTCCATCCAAATAAGTGCACTACTGCACTCTATATACGAGTAACAAAAATTGAAGATTATTGAAACAAATGGTACATTATCACAAAACTTCTAAACTTTATACTCGGACCTTCTTTCCTGGATGTGAATCATCATCATACATATCTGCATCATCATTGATTTCGCCCTTCTCCATCTTCTTTCTAGCAAGTATCTTGTTAATCTTGTGCAGCTCATTGGTAAGCTTCTGATCTTTGTTCTGCTTTCTTGTCTTCCGACCATCTTGCATCTTCACACCAAACTGAAATGCAGCTTTAGGCATTGCCTCCTTCTGTTCATTGTATGTTGCCCAATCTTCTTCTGATTCAAAGTCCCATCGGTGAAGGCGTCCCTTTGCCTGATCAAGATATCACTTGTATATGAATAATTTTGCTCAACATGGTACAACAATCACTTAAAAGTGAAGGTCGCCAAAAGTTCTGACTGAAATTAGTACGTCAGAATTTCTGTCTCAAAAGTATCAGAAGCTATAAGTTGCAATTCTCCACAATTCTCACCTACAGACTTAGTTACTTATCAATAACAACTTTTCTTCAACATTATGAAAGTAAATATTCATACTGTTCTAATTAATTCCAACCAAGTAAGGTAACCTTGCAAATGCTTTGATAGGAAAGCATCTACAGGAATCAAGTCAAAGAAAAAGAAAGAAAAAGCTTACTCGTCCACCCATATCCATCTTTGACAAATCATCTTCATCTTCACTGTCCACAACTTCACGATTGTACTCTTGATACCCTGGATAGCATTCAGAATAACTCTCAGATATGAAGTTTGGATCCTTCTCTCGAGCATCTTTCTCTCGCAATTGTTGCAGCCTCTGATCATCCCGCTTGAACACTGACCCTAAACCCCGATCTTTCTGTTCCTGGGTCATGAAACGTGGGTCCTGCTGAATCCCTACATCTGCTTGCATATCGTAGTTCTGAATGTTTTGCTGGAGATATTGTTCAGGGTAAGCCATCTGTTCAGCATACTGATAATCCTGCCATTCTCCCTGGTACCCGCTAGCCAATGCTTGTGCCTGCATAGCATCATATCCGTTCTAGAAAAGGGAGAAAACAATAAAACATTTAGAAAAGAACGTAGAATGGATAAGGAAGAGATGATTGTATATACAAGCTGAGTATCTGAGTTCATCTCATCCAGTATTGTTACAAAACCAAACAAAGAATATCTTTTATTCAGAGAAATCCAGAAAATGTTCATCAAACAATGCCAAATACTTGCCATTTGCTGCCAATCATGAGAAGGTTCAGAGGGTGGAACTGGACCATAAGCAGGCTCGGAGGGTGGAACTGGACCATAAGCAGGCTCATTGAAATACGAAGTCCTCTCCTTATTCCGGGGTGACTCTTCCATGTCTTCAGATATGGGGCTTTGGCTCATATCTTTGGTAGGAATTGCATAGTCAGTACCATCCCCTACAAATATATCTTCTTCTTCAGCCCTAGCAATAGATGGACCCTCTTTCTCTCTTACGTCATGAGGATTCTTTTTAAGGGGTGGCGGAGGTGGTGGGAGGACTTCTCTATCAACTTGATTCTTGAAACTGTTAGGCTTTGCCACCTTCTCATCATCACCATTGTCATTATGAGCTGATAACTTCACTGTAAAATTGGATATTGAACTCTTAATAGAACATATATGAAGTAATAGAGAGCCCAAATTATATGGGGGCAAGGAAAGAGTCCATTCCTTTGAAAAAACAAAACCAAGTCATAAAGCCTAAACATTGCGACATTTTTTAAGAAAAGGAGGAGCATTTAACTTTATCTAAATAGGTATACTGCTAATATTTATGCATAATAAGCCAGCAAATTCCTAAAATTTCAAATATTCACAGAAGATCAATAAATTATGCTGATTACATACTCATAAATTTAAATTGGAAGGGTATGCTGAGCAGGAAAATATTAGCCATGATTGGTTGAGTTGCACCCAAAAATTTTACATAGAAACAACATGCTACCGTGACTATTAGGAGCAGTAATAAGACACAAGAACCTCAAGGTGCACCTAAAAGCATAGAGCAGTTCCCATAGATTATTTGAAATCTTAAATCAATATGAAAAGGACACTAGCGATATCATAAGCAGCAACAGCAAGTGAAAATGAAGGCAAGCTCATAAACAAAACCTTTAACATCTTTTTCTTTCTTCTTTTTCTTCAAAACTTTCCCAGATGACCCGAGCCGAAGATAGGACATTATTTTGGCAATTCGATCAAGCACAGAACCATCAACACTGACAGTAATCATTTCCTGTACAATTTCAAACAATACAAATAAATAAGTGATAAACTAACAAAAAATGAATTAGGAGATGAAAGACCAAAGAACCTCAGGAACGGGGCAATCAGCTTTACTCCTCTGGAGAGTCGTCGGAATATCATGGGAAAAGCCACTCTCCTGGCAAGCATAAGCGTTATTTTGTTAACAAAATTTTATCTATGGTGATGCCTTCAAAGTTCAAACACATCCATAGAAAGAAAGGCTTGAAAATGAATTTTCAAATTATGACAGGTGACGAACAGCATAAAATCTCACTAATTACTTTGGACGATTAGACAGAGGGAAAAAATAGTTTTATAAACATATACATATTAAATATGAGGAACTATGCAAGATGAGCAATAAGAATATCTCGCGTGGATCTAAAATGATTCCAGCACATCATCTCATCAAACACCAGAACAACCCTCCCCACACCCCACAACAAAACCAAAAATATTAAAACATCAAGGTAACATCTGCATTTCGATAAATTATATAATAGGCAAATTACAAAGAACTTTTGCACAGATAGTCAACATGATACTAGACATGCCAATAATTTAATTTGCGAAACCCACACATAATCAAGGCAAAACTCACCTTTAATTTCTGAGTGTTTTGTACAGAATTCAATTATGTTACTATATTGCTGCTTTAGGGGTTTATGGGAAGGATGCGAGTAGGATCAACTTAAAGCCATTCACAGAAGTAGTTCTCCAGTCCAGAAAAAGATAAATCAGCACTTAATGCGCAAAAGCATCTGGACCGTGCCATTTCATTAAACAGTTTAGGTTATAAAAATATATTTGCAGCACACTACTCCCTACCCTTTCTCATGCTAGGGTCAGATCACCATGAAAGCTGTCCAAGACAGAGTTCTGATAGCTGCGCCAAAAGCATGGGGTTAGCTGAACATTCTCTAGGAGCAAGCATTGCATTGTTGGCTGGAACATGGCGAAGATGGGCTATTTCATGTCCCACTGAACTTCCTTTCAATCAACTTTCTTCAGCTCCAAAAGATCCAAATTAAGAATGAAAAAGGGAAGCATTGCCCTAAAGCATTGTTTGGCTGTGTCAATCAATACAGGACACAATCAAACAATGCTTTAGCACAACATTTATAATACATCAATTCCCTTCCATTGGTCTTTCATACACAGATCGACAACTAATCCTTGAAACTGATTCACTGGCAGTCTGAAATCTCTTGATTTCTCGATAAGATGAGGCTATTTGTGATCAAATATTATTTCCGGACATTATCCGTCTCCTAGATCGTCATTGTGAGATTCGAGTGCAACATATTTACCACAAAGGGAATATGGCTGCAGATTGGCTTGCTAATCGAGCAATTGATAGTGAAGCCAATTTTCCTCGCATTATGGTGCCTCCTAAAGAATTAAGTTTAATCTTGCAAGGAGATATGATGGGTGTCACTTTTGATCGGCTAGGTGTTATGTAGTGGATAGTTTTCTTTTTCTCCTGGGGCTTATACTCCTCATTGTAACCCAAAAAAAAACAGTAAAGTCAACCCATTATGCCATTATCATCATCCCCAGCTTTCCCACACATTCACCTTAAGCACTGGTTGGCAATTTGAAATCAATTATGGGGCTGGAGAGTTGTAATTCAATAGCAAAATTTAATTTACCCTCACCCACAAAGCAAACAGATGTTGACATGCTGCCCAAACATATATGATATACCCGATATTTAAAAGGAAATCATACTAAGAGAGTGCGATTTACAAAAAAACCACCGATGAAATTAGGGGAATGTATGCAAGCTGGTGGGATAGACTTGCGAATGATTGAGAAAAAGGGCACTGAAAGTTAAAACAGGTAGAAGTGCTACTGGAGATTGCCAAAATTTAAAAAAAATAAAAATAAAACTTACTCGAAAGGAGCTGCAGCTGGATAGTTCTTTTGGGATTTTACCCGAGGGCGAGCAAGTGAAATAAAAGGGGGGCTCAGGTTTAGATTAAAACAAAATATTTGTGTGCCACTAATTTGTTGATTTAAACTAAACCATCCAATGAAATTGCATGGTGCAGTGCTTGTGCATATTTAGTGCGGATATATGTTTGTCTGGACTAAAGTTAGCCACAACCATAACTAGATTGATCTCATAAATTGATATAAACTTTACAGCCAAGTCTATAACAAGTCTCAGTTTGATAGTTTAACCAGTCGGTCTCATAGCTAGGCTGGTCTGGGTATTCAGAGTTTTTAAATCCTTCATCCTAATAAAGCAGGAAAAAAATGGCTCTTACCATGTTAAAAATAAAAGCCATCCTCCCTGGTAGGAACATCTCATTTGGCTTGATGGTAGCTTGAGGCTTGACTATGCACTGATAAATCGCCTGTAGCATGATATAACGTGATAATGTTAGTACTGAATGACATGAAATGTGACTTCAACAGTTCTGAAGTTGTCGATGCACCTTAGCATTTGCAGTGCGGAATGACACTGGATGTTCTTCCTTGGATGTTCTACATAGAAGAGAATATGTCAATACACAAAGTTAACTACTACTTGGAACAAACTGCTACAGTAAAATTAATCACTTTATCACTAAGAAGGGGGAAAGTAATACTCAATACCTTGAATGAATGTAAAGGGAAAAAGAAATACAAAGCATTGTCATAAGCAGCATTCTATGATTCTATCAATATCTATATGTGACACACAATGTTCTAAAAGGCGTTATGCGGACCTCGGCAGTCAAGTGAGTGCCTAGCACCTAGCCCTTATAGGCGGCGATTATGCGAATGCGGATGACTAGGAGAGTATTATGCGGCTATTCTAGGCGGCACAAATTATTATTATTATTTTGTATTTTACAAAACTAATAAATTTAGTAACACATTTGCATACCAAATGATAACATTAAAGGATTCTATGATGCTCTAAGAAACAAATGAGCCAAATTTAAGAAGTGAGTGGATAATAATACATATAAAAATATCTATAGTATTTTAAAAATAACTATTGGAAACATATTTGGATTCATTCTCACTTTTTATTGTTATTTATAAGGTCAGATAAACAATCAAATGTATGGGTTATAAGAATCATGCCAAAATTATTTTTAATATATATATATATATATATATATATATATATATATATATATATATATGTTTTAATCAAATTGATCCGCCTAGACAAGCCTAACGACTGCCTAATTGTCTAAACGCATAATTGGACGCCTAATACGATTTTATGCGTTTGACCGCCCGCATCCGCATTTTAGAACACCAGTGCCACACAATTTCAAAAAAGTTCAATTTGAATTCCCATCTTAGTCACCAAGTCACATAGACTAGAGGCATACTTATTCAGTAGTCAAAGTTCCAAGGAGTTCTTCCTTGAGGCACTGTTGTAAAAATCATTTCCTAGTCTAATTAATCCCTACATCTAGGCGTTGGGCAGCCTTCTACTGCCAACAACTTACTCCGGAAAACTCCAATCAATCCGAACTAACTCCTGATTAAACCCACATGTAAGTGTTAGGCCCTTAGCACCTGAGTCCGCCTTACGTCTTTTGCTAAAATGCTTGAAGGTATAGCTCCCAGAAGCCTAAATTCTTTCAAAGGTAAGGCTACATTTTTTACTTCCCTCATACTGTCATGGCTGTTACCTTTCACAGATCACTATTTGTAAAGGATGTGGACCAGAGAGTATTATATGTACTCTTCTTATGATTGAACTAATATTTCCACTATATCCTTCGCCTAAAATAAGGAGCATAACATGAACTGATTCAACTATACATCAATAGAATAAAGCAATTTAACCCGTAATCTTTTTGTATGCTAACGAACATAGATTTAGATCAAACATTATATTGCAACGACCAAGCCAACTACTTACCTGGACTTCTCATTGGAATCATCTCCACCATCTGGCTTCTTGTCTATTTCACTTCGCACTTTGTGAAGCAATGCATAATCCAAGCCTTTAACCAAATGTGTGTGCTCAACATCACCTGAATCATATCAATAAAGTCCAAAACGGGAAAAAGAAGAGACTGTTAAAAGGGGGAAATAGAAAGGAACACAAGTAATTCTTAGAAACAACACGATAATCCTTTATCACCTGTTGAGATTATCTCAATAATCAAAATCTCAAAGTAGTACATTACTCTCAAGACAACAAAAGAAGTACTATGTTCAAAACCATTGGGCAATGCAGTGCAAATTATTTTATATTAAACCATCATTCAAAATAGTATTCGTAAAAGTTAATCCATTGAGCAGTTGCATACCTCCAAGATACTTGCTCTTCTCAATGGATATCTTTTGGGCATCAGCAGACCTACCAGAATTAGCACAATTCATGACTTACATATACCATATATATGTCAACTAAACTTCCACGTAAATAGTAAAATTATATTCGAGGCAACAGGGTGGATGCAGAAACTCACAGGAGATCAACATTTCCAGGAGGAGCAACTGCATGAAAAGAGCCCAACTCATTTGGTTCATAATCGGGGTTCTGATCTTCTCTACGTTCCTTAGCTCGATCCCTATATTTTGGCAATTCGGGTTCTTCTACCTTTTCCTCTCTGCAACAAAAATAAAAATACATATCTCAGACCTCAACCCCTCACTAACAGTTGATAAGAGCAACAACAAAGAAAACGGACAAACAAATAAAAGGTAATCCTTATTAATACTCTTTTTCAAAAACATACTCTCTTTCGTATTCAGCATATAATTGAGCATAACCCTTATTAAAGGTCAATCGTCTACCCAACAAGAAAATAAGATAAAACAAGCTCAAATTAATTCAATTGAGAGCTTTTAGTGTCTTTAAAATCATGGAAATAAATCGCAGACAATTAGACAAATTACTGCTATTAAAAGTGAGAGCTTTCAAATTGATGAAATTCATGAAACAGTGTAGTAATCAATAAAACTTCAGAACTAATCCAAGAGCAATAAAACAATCAAATAAGCAGGAACACACATACTTGCGACGAATAACCTTCTCTTTGTGATGATTTTTCCTGTTTGAAGACATTATGAGAACCAAATAAATTACAAATATCGAATAAATGAAGAGGAACTGAATGAAGCTCCGATAGTTCAATGGAAACTTAGGGTTTGGCTTGAATTATGAGAGCTAATTTTTCTCTGTTTTCGCGGTTAGGGCTCTTTTAACAGAAGAATTTAAGATTTCGGGGCAGACGGAGATGGTGGTGCTGAAAAAGGTGACAATGAGAGGATAAACTGCAATTTACATAAATACCCTTTAATTTTTAGTCTTTGGTTTCTTTTTTCCTAGCTAAAAAATAATCCCCATGAAATTGTTTATGATTTTTCAAGTAACAAAATTTCGCTTCTCTCATCTTTTTGTTCCACATTCAGTGTTATCCTTTTTTTCTTTCCATGCATGGGCTTGATATGTGATGAATTTTATGGGTAAATTAGTCTATTTAATAATGATTCTAATTTAAGTACATGCTATTTTACACACAAGCAAAAAAATAAATAAATATACATACAAAATTATCTATCTATCTATATATATAAGGCCAACAAGGAAAAAAGTGAACTCAATTATAAAAGCATTTATTACATTTTTTTAGATTATATTTGGCTTCTTTATATTATATATAATCTTGATGTTATTGTTTTCTTTTACTTTTAGATTATCACAAACAAACAAAACTCTAAAATATATTCTAATTACATTAACACCTTTTAATTTACAAATGTAAAAATTATATTTTAAGCCATTGTTATTGTCATCTTTTTTGATTTAGGTAACTGAACTTTTAAATTTTTGTAATAAGTCACTAAACTACAAATAAATTTTGGTTCAAGTCATTCCATTAAATTTTAACGGATTCCATCAAATAATATTGAGTTCACTTTATTTTTTTTATTCTATTTGTTACATAAGAGGACACTACCTATATACTCACGCACATACTCATTAACTACTTTGCAGAGTTTGATTTTTTATTAGCTTGAAAGGTTCGAAACTCAAATATGTTGTAGGATTTTTTATTAGTTTGTAAAGTTCAAAACTCTAACTTCCTCACTTTTCAAATAAAGTAGTCGATAACCAGTAAAACCAGTCGAGTTCACTTTATTTATTAATAACACTCCTCCTATTCAAATATTAGAGTTACATTTTGATTCACATAAAATAGATTTGTGAAATCTTATAATTCAAAATTAAAACAAATTTTTTTACTTTTAATAAATTCGAAGTGAAATAACATAAAATATATGAAAGATACTCTTAAGTAAAAATATTTATATTTTGGTATTGTTACAAATTAATATCATGAAGAAAATTATAACATTTGTAAATATTACTATATTAAAATAAAATGTTTCTAATTTGGAAATGAGTGTAATAATAAATTACATGAAAATGGCATAACAAATTGATAACTCGGATTTGCAAACTAAAAAACTCTTTGCAATGTCAAATGGCTTTCACATATTACCATTACATATAAGTTAAAAAATATATATTAATTTAATTTGAATTAATTTAACAAAAACTAGTTACGTCGTTTTTATGAAATTATTAATTTTAAAAATGATGTGCTTGACTGAAAATGATTAAAAAAAAGAAGAAGAAGAAGAACTTGTAACAAATTATAAATTGATGCTAATTGAGTTCTAGATCTAGGACATTTTCATTAGTTAGAAAATATATATTTAATAATAAAATTTTGTCAATACCAATCAATTAGGCATACTGTGACGGTTCTTTTGAGTAAAATATTTGAAAATACTCGTTGATTATTTATTAATATCGTTTTAAACATAAGTGTTACATTCCAAAATAACATTATTAGGGCATTTTTCCCTTAACCATGAACCTCCTTTGTATTTTTTATTTATTCAACTCTTTTTATCCGAAACGAATAAGGAGAAAGGATGGAAGAATTACATTTAATAAGTAATCAAATAATAAAGCAATAACATATAAAAACATTAAATATTTTAATTTATAGCGGCGTAAGCAAAACCCGTACAACCTTATTATATATATTCTACTATTAACTATTTAAACTAAAGTTAGTTTAACTAGTAATTAATTAATTCACATTAAAAATACTAAATTATTTATTAAATAAAATATTTGAATTAAGAAAAAAAATTAAAAACTAGAAGATCTTTCGATAATAAAAATAATTATATGTAAAATTTAAAACCAAAAAATTAAATAAAATAGAAAACCACATGTGATTAGTCGACTCTAAAATTTTAAGCTTTTTTCGTTATTCATACAGTAGTTTAAATTAATTTTAATTTAAAAAATAAAAATAATATCAATTTTTTTTTTTTTGGTCTTATATGTAAAATGGTCATGTCTACTGCCAATAGTCATTTGACATTGTTAAGAGTTTTTTTTTTCTTTAATCCATATTAACTTCTTATGTCATTTTCATGTGCTTTATTTTTATTTTAAAATCAATATTATTTTTTTGACATAATCTGTTAGAACTTAACGGATGACTCAAAAGAAATTTTTGTTTTCAATTTAGTTGCTTATTTTAAAATTTTAAAAACTGAGTTACCTAAACCAAAAAGACGAGAATGACAAAGGCTTAAACATATTTATACCATTTACGAATTTATATTTAAAATTTAATTGGTGTTTAACATAAACCAATTATAATTGTTTTAAGAATATATAATAGGCTACAACGTTTATATACGAATATACATTTATTTTGAAAAATACAACCGATAGGAATAGTATTAACAAAAGATAAACAAATCCACAAATTTTCTCAATTTTTATGGTCACATTACATTCTATGAACTATGTTTGAAAATTAAAGGTATATTTATGGTTCCACAAATTTTCTTATACTTTTAAAATTGCAATTGTAACCTTTTTGTAAAATAAAAGTATAATCTAACTAATTATATTATTTAATTATTTTTAAATCATACAAACTATAATATTCATAATTTGTTTGATCTTATTAAGTTTTAAAATTGCTTAACTCATTCAAGTGTATTAATAAATTAAATATATATTAAATTTTACTAAAATAATATTATAACTTGAATTTACGCTAAAAAAGTGTGTTTAATTTAAAGAATCTAAAAATTCTTTCTTTTTATGTGATACTCATTAAATTCTTTGAAACATTGTTAATGAAAATCAATTGAATGTTGTATTGCACTATTTATTTTTATATGTGTCAAATAATTGTCACTCTACAAATATCTTAATTATATAAGGTTGTGTGATGTACAATTTATAACTTACTACAGAGTATATTGCATTAATTTTTTGTATGAGAGATTTAAATTTAATTAAAGGTTCATTTTATTGATTTTTGATTGTCATTTGTAGTTGGCCATATATGTTTTGATTTTTTCAGTCAAACAATCACATATTAAACTTTAAAATTAATATAATTGATCTATAAATTTTTTAATGTTAAATATTTTTAATGCAAATTAGTTTGTGGTCAATATTTCTGTCATAAGTTATAAGATTTTAACAATTATGTCAATTAAAATAAATTATAATAGACACTAATTTAGGTTTCTTTATAATAATGTTTAACATAAAAAATTGTAACATATTTTTAATTTTAGAATAGAAAAAGTAATGTTTTTCCCTGCAATATTACCCAAATTATATGAAAACTCCCAATGAGATAATAAAATTTTAAGTACAAACTGATTTTTCTTACGCATTTAATTAACTTAATTAATTTCACTTATATTTTCTTTAAAATGTATTTAAATAATACACAATATAAATTAGTCAAAATTGTTAAAATGAATCAAAATTAAATTATTTGAAAATTGAAATAAATAATAAAAATAACTAAAAATGCATAAAATGAAATAATAAACTAAAGTAAGAAATTTTAAAAACGACGGTAATAATAAAAAAAACTTATACTACCTTTGTTCCAAAGGTAAAGTACATTTATCATTTAATATAATATTATTTATGAATCGTATGATTACATTTGTAATATGAATTTGTAAAAATATCAAAGTATAAAATTTGCCCCCTCCCTACTTCGACACACACAGCATCCCCCAAATTTTGATTAAACTAGTAAGATTAAGTTTAGTAAGGTTACACAGATAGAGTGGGGTGTGGGGGTGTGGGGGTGTGGGGGTGTGGGGGTGTTAGGGTGATAGGTAATTATATTTTATTAGTATGAATTAAAGAAAAACATATATGACTTTGATGAGAATATTTTTTCCACCTATAACTTAAATGTCATTTACCAAATATATTAAGTGTATGAGATTTGATACAATAACTTTTATATTAAAAAAAATGATCATATAAAAATCACGTAGTTGATCAAATTGAAGATTTGAATTTTGATTCATATATTACTAATAAACTAGTATTCATACTTGTGCATAACATGAGTGATTTTATTTTTAATTTTTTTTAGATAATATAAAGAAATTTAAATATTTTAAAAAAATTTATTTATATATATATATATAATATTTTTTACTTTATGCAAGATAGCGATATTTTTTAATATCTTTTTAGCTATACTTGTTTTAGTATATGTAAATGTATTGCCTTATGCATATTCAGTTTTTATTTTAGTTGTATTTTTTATTTTTTAGTGATTATTTTCAAGTATTTAAAAATATTTTTAAAAGTTTAACATGATTTTATTGATTATTTTCGTATTTCAATTTTAAAAACGAAACCCTAAATAATATTAGATTTACAAAACTATTTCAAATAACACTAAGAAAAAAATTTAAATTAATTGAGTCGACAAACTGACTCAATGTAATACCATAAATGACACATTTCAATTAATATGCTGCCTCCATTCTCAATATCTGTCACTTAAAAATTTGTGTTGGTCAATTTGATCATTTTTTGATTTTAAAATTGCACACATATACTTATAATTATAAAATTATAAAATTATAAAAATAAAAAATTGTTGTAAATTCTATAAACTTTCATATCATTTATAGTTATGTTATATATATATATATATATATATGTATAATAATTAAATATTTAGTAAAATATAGATCGATTTTTACTAATTTTTTTCATAAATAACAGTTATTTGGGAACTGAGAAATTATAATAGTAATATATATAACAATAGATAGATTGAGCTTAGCGTTGGCGGGTTCATTTTTCCCACCCAATTACCATAATGGTGGATAAATAGATTCCGAGTAATAACAGTACGAAAGTTTAAATTAAGTGAATGTTATTCTATTTCAAAGTTAAATCATTATCACGTGTCTTTTTTGGAATTTTTAGTAATAACTGATAATAAAATTTAAACTAAAATTTTCAAGCAAAATATTCATATATTATCCGCTGGACGTACATGATCGACCAGAAGAACATACATAGATTAAAATATTATATATATATACAGAGAGAGAGGGAGAGAGGGAGAGAGGGAGAGAGAGGGAGGGAGGGAGAGAGAGGGAGGGAGGGAGAGAGTAATGTTGCATATTGACTATGAGAAAATGTGGCCTTGCTGTTATTATTTCTTTGAGTTTTTGAACCAAAGGACTTGATCAATTGTGTATAAGCTAAACATTAACCTTTTCACTTCTTAATCGTTTTTATACTCCGTGCATCCAAATGAGGCTGAGCTTTTTTACAACCGATCAAGAAAGATGAAAGCAATTTGTCAAAACAATGAATATTCTTAACCATCAAAGAATCATTCTATCAACTTATTTGGAAAACTTCAATTTAATCACTGCAGATGACTCTATCTAAATATGACAAATACCTTACCGGTCTGCATGACATGACAGATTGGGATCACCCTAAATAGGGATCGGCCTAAAAAAGATTGACCCGTTAACGGATCGATTCGATCTTGAATTGGTCAGTAAATTTTAAAATAAAATACTGATATGCCTTGACCCATACGTGATAACAAAAAAACAGATCCAAAACTAGAATTAAGATAAGACTAAACCTGGGATTAGACCGGGACCAGACTAGCACCAAGATTGAGTTTGTTAAAATTTTCATATATTACATTCACAATTTTTTAATTTTTTCTCAATAATTCAAATGTATTTTAAGTTTTTATACAAAGTTAAAAATCTTATATTAATAAAATAATTCTAAAGTTATTATAAATTGTTCATTTTTTATTTAAAATTTATACATTTTCGATAGAAAAATATAGTAACTATAATCGTAATAATTTGATCAAAAAAATAGAAAAGTTAGATTTTATTATTTTATTTTTAAAAATAAAATAAAATGAGGACTATCAAGCCAGATCGGGTCAAACCAATATAAAATGAGGACTATCAAGAATTTCAGGTTATGTCGATTTAAGACTGAGCTGATTAACGCTAATTTTTTCAAGTATTGATCTGGTTAGTCCTTTTTTTCATCCCTAAGGTCCCCCTCTGAATATTGTAA
This sequence comes from Centella asiatica, assembly GCA_014636745.2. Taxonomy (NCBI): domain Eukaryota; kingdom Viridiplantae; phylum Streptophyta; class Magnoliopsida; order Apiales; family Apiaceae; genus Centella; species Centella asiatica. The sequence goes on from CM025780.1 coordinate 52,237,595, forward strand.
TTGTTCATGTCATAATGTCACGCACTTTTTTAGTTTTTAAAGTTTATTTTTTAGTGTAAAATCTCTTACTAACGCTAATCTTTTGAAGATCTAATCCGATCTAAACTGATCAATTCGTTTGTTCATTCTTACGATTCTACACTCCAACCTCCCCAACTTCCTGTCCCCTCTCCCAATATTGTAATTGTTCATGTCATAATGTCATGCTTTTTTTAGATTTTAAAGTCTATTTCTTAGTTTAATATCATTTTATCGACTGAAATTTTTATTTTATTTTTTAGCTTCGTTCAAATCAGATTGAAATAGAGTTATGATTATAATATGATAGATGGAGTCGATTGTATGATTCTAAGTTCATTCTATACCCCGTATCAAAATTAGGTAAAAAAGAATGATTAAATGAATACAATTATTTTGTTTTTACTAAAAAAACGTCTATTTCAATGCGTTTCTCAGAATTTTACATAGTTTTCAATGTAAGGAGTCCAACCCCTATTACCAATCTTGTACGTAATTGTCAAGGATTAGTTCAATGCCAGCGCTGGCAATAAGTTCAGAAACGTGCCCTCTTCTCTTTGGTTTGTATCAAACGCAATCTTATTTAAGAATTAAGACCAACTTTTTTATATTCGGCCGGTAATTAAAATGATTATAATTTTAGATTTTAAATTATTGTGTAACAATAAAAATATTAATATAAAATTAAATTAGACAATATGACTTAAGAAAATTTATGTTATTATTTTAATTATGACAACAAAAGCTAGGTCAATTTTCAGTATCTTATGCCTGGAAAAAATAATTGAGAATTGGAGATAATGATGATTTAATTCTCACATGTGACAAGAACAAACTCAAAACAACTTTGATATCGTGTCAATAAATTGGATCACGAATAAAAGGAACTTCTTGGTAAATAGTTGAATTTTTTGGGTCCTCCTATCCATCCAAAAGATAAAATTGAGTTCCCTTATTAAAATTATTAAAATTAGAGAAAGTGAAAAATAAATGACTTTTTTTTATCAATATTCATCGATTTACACTTCTTCTGAGATTAATTTTTTTAATAAAATTACATTAAATTTTGAATGGATGTGATTGTACATATTTTTAATGATATAATCATTATTATTTTATAATTTATAACAAATAGTACGTTGTAAAATATTTTACATTTTAAAACTTTATCAATTGCAAGATTTCTAAACTGTATTAGTCTAAAAAAAGTCAAATGCACATTCAATTTATAATAAAGACGACATTTGATAAGTTTTTGATTAAAAATACGCCGTATTTACACGTGTATACATGTTATATACTCTTTGGTTGATTTAAAAAATAAAATTTAATATATATACGGAGTATTATTTTGTTCCGACTGTATTATGTTTGGATGACATTGTCCTTTCATTTATATGCATTTTAATTTATATGTTAAATTAATTAAATCAAGATGTTTATAATTGAAATCAATGTAATTTAAGCTCAATAAGAAAAATAATCATTTATGCAGTACCTTTTCCTAAAAATATCATTGCAAATGAATTGCATATCAAGAATCAAACAAAAGATAAATAAAACTCCACATTAATAGAGTAGAGAGGTTTTTTTTCTCTAATAATAAAAATTATACATCAATTATTACTACAACAGCTGAAACTGAGATCAAGATTTCACATGACATAGCATATGTAGGACTTTAATTCTAAAAATTAATATTCTAACAATTGTTTATGTTTCAACCTTAAAATGTCATTTAACATTGAATGGTCGAATAAATGGAAAAAATAATTAAATAAATATTGTTAAATATTTTTTTTTTATAATATATGGCTTTACCTGTATTGAATTATTTGTAAAATAAATTATCCTTAAATACTTTTCGAGTTGTTTAGGAGGAAGGGATAGAGTACCGATGTTTAATTATTTTCATTTTAAGCAATCGATTACATACAATTGCGAGTCAAATTTTGCTCGATCAACGATTAACATAAGCAATAATTAAGAGATAATAAAAGCTTAAAGATATTTAAATAATCAGTCTAACTGTCTAATAATACCGAGTCAAACTATGCTTGATCTATACCATATTTAAGAAAGAATATTAAATCTAATGCGGAGTACATGCTAATTACTGTATATATTTATGTGTGTGAGTTTTTCGTAAAAATAATTACAGATAAGATTGCTTCTATACTACTGCAAAATCTTAATATGTAAGGAGTACCGTCCTTTTTAAAAAAATATTATTAAATAAATAAACTTTTTCCTAATTAGGTTTTTGGTCTAATTATTCAGTATTTTTAGACATTAATTGTTTCGTAAATTGAGTTGAATTTCATTAAAGAGGAAAACCCCTCAATAAATTTATTAATTTTTTTGTTATAAAAATATTATAGTAAAAAAAGACTTCTTAAATTAAAAAGTTCATAAGCTTTGGTCGGTATTATTAAAAGTTTATAATTTAATTGTTTCTCCCCTCCTCAAAAAATGCGAATAAAATATAATTTGCATCATTTTCAAAGTACTTAAAAGCGTAAAACAATTTTAAGAAGTGAGCTTTCTATTGCAGCTTTATAACTATACCACATGTAAAAGGCAATAAGTACTATAAAAAGTAAAGTTGTATATTTATCATATGTCATCAAGATGACCATAATTGTTCTTATTTAAATTGAAACTAGCGATAGAGACTCATATATTACGAATAATTTTATGATAACTAATTTACTTTAAATTATTTTAATTGAGATAGATTTAATTATAATGAATTAGATTATGTTTGCTTAATTAAACTGGCCTTAATTGTCAATTGATTGTGTTATACCTAATTAGTCTATATCTATAATTTAATTCATAATAGTTAGATGACTGTTTGATTATGTTCCATATAATTATAATCGTTTGTATAGTTAAGTGTATATAATTTTAATTTATGTTTGAGTTACATGCGTTTTGGTAAGTATAATTAGAAATAAAATATTCACATATGATTCAGAATAATTTGTTTTTGACAAAAATAATGTCATAATGTTAATTGATTACTCTATACAATTAATTGACTTGAGACAAATTAGTCTAATCAAACAATTACTCAATTTATTTACTAATTACTATTATATAATTATAAATTTACAGATAGATAATATAAGGGGCTAGAATTTCGAACTTAAATTCCTAAATACTAGTCTCCTACGTTAAAAGAAAAAAGGTTGTCCAGTTATTTATACTTCACTCATACTATTTTAGACAAAAATTAGAACAATATGGTAGTATTCCTTCTCTCGCGTCAAGAATTATCATTTCTTATAAATCTCACATATATTTAGCGAACTCTATTTTTTAAACATATCATACAATACTTTTGCAAAATATCATTTATTAATTATTTAATTGCATTCATTACGAACTATTCAAAAACATTTTAAAATTAATTAAATAATTTTATGATATTATTAATTATAAAAGACATTAATAATATATCTCCTTAACATATGTACTAAAAAAATTCGTTCACTAAAAAAATCAACATACTTAATAACATTGACCGCAATAAGGAGATGATGTCATTGTTGATTAAAAAAAAAAAAAAACTAATTCGATGGTTATGTTTACGATTTTAATGAAACAAAAATGTATTTAGCATTTAGCAACCATTTTTTGAATAATTGACATTATTAATGCTCTTATTATTTACTAATAGAATATGAACAAAAAGAACCACATAATTGATTACAAATTTCTGTGTACACAAAAAAGCATTCCAATATGTTTGGATATCTATTTTATTTAATAACAAAAGCTAAAATCATCAAACCACTCCTTTTGTAATATACATGGATATTAAAATTTAAATTTTTCATATAGAAATTATTTCAACTTAAAAAAATAAAAAATAAATATTGCATTACCAAGAGAATAAATAAAAATAAGTATTACAAATTTATCAAAAAATTTAACTAATTTATATTACATATTCTTATAACTAAAAATACAAATATATTACGTAATGTTATAACGTGGACTAATATTAGTATCTCTCCCGGGTATTTAATTAGGCGTGGGCCATACCGAAGTTGTGATATTCATTTCATTTTGCTTCTCTCGGATCTGAGCTTCGCTCTTCAATTTTTCTCTCTCTAATCATCATAAAATCACTGTTTACAAACAACAACGCCAACACCACCACCATCATCACCATCTTCTTCTTCTTCATCTGCAATATCACATTTTCATTGAATTTCGAGCTTTCTGTATCAAAAACAATAACGTTTTCGTTTTCGTCGATCTCTACTTCTTGTCCAATTTCAATTCCCGTTCATTGATTTTTATTCCACCTACTTAATTATACTTGGGATTTTCCTTCGTTTTTATTCCACTAGATTGGATTCGTTCCTGTTTCTCAAATTTTTTATTAACATAAATTATTCCTAAAGATTCAGAGTTTGTTGTTGTTGTTGATGTGTTTGTTTGGTGAATTTGTATGATTAGGGATTGTTGAATGGGGAGGCGTTTGACTGCGAATGGAAGAGGAAGAGCTGAATTAAGGAAGGTGAAAGAAAGTTGGTTCAGGGGAGAAGAAGAATGCTATATCTGAAGCAACCTAGCTCCATGTTTTGTTTGTGTATTCCTTGAACTCTTGCATTTTTGCACTTGAATGCCCGTGTGATTGATTCCCGAGCTCGGGCTCGGGATCTACAAGAAAGAAGTAGGAAAACCAGTTTGATTCCCAATTAAGTTTACAAATGGCGTCCGACAAAGAAGAAGAGTTGATGCCAACGCCAATTACGAGCACAGGAGGTTTAGAAATGGCGTCCGAGAAGGAAGAAGACTTTATGCCAGCACCAATTAAGAGCAGAGAAAATTTAGAAATGGCGTCTGAGAAGGATGAAGAGTTTATGCCAACGCCACCACGTTCTCAGACAATCACTTCCGAGGATCCGCCCTCCTCTCCAGCTGCCGCTGTCGCTACTCCGCATACCTCAATCATGCAGAAATTTAGGCTCTATGAAACTCATTCGGTAAGCACTTCCAATTCCCTTGCATCGTTTATTTGGTTCATAATCCAATCATCACTCATATTTATCATAATTTTTTGATCTGTTACTGTTGTCTAAGTTGTAAGGATTACTCTGTTCATGTAATAGATTCTCTTCATTTTTTTATACGCTCAATTTTTTGCAGGAATTTGAAGGACGTATAAGAATCTAGTCAAAATTCATTATATGTTACCTGTTAATTAATATTAGTTGTTTAGAATATCTTGAGAGTTTATTGCCTGTCTAGGTCAGTTGGGATGATGTTGTGAAGAGCGATGGTTGCAGGTATTTATGTGTATTGATTGCTTAAAATAATGTCCTTGGATGCTGACAGTGAAATGATTATTCTAGACAACAATATTGTGAGTAATTAATGAGATATGATGGTGTAACTTAACAGTGTTCTCAGATACGGAGTATTAACAAGCCTTAAATATCACTTTCTCTCCTTAAAAAAGCTGAAAGATGTACTTCTTTTTCTTCCTTTCCGTTTTTTTTTTCCATTTCGTGTATATTAAACACAAAGACAAGGTGTGACCCTTTTTGGTGAGAAAGGGAGAGAAAAGCAGGTTGAGTCTTTCTTCATGTTTTTGATGGAGAGAATGGGAGAAAAGAGCGAGATGGGCTTCGGTATTTTTCCCAAATCACTTTCTCATTACATTTGAGGTAATAGTGAGAGAAGGAGAACTCCTATTTTACACATTAAAAAGTCGACATTGTGACTGATATAAGTTCCAAATCAAGAAAGAAGTAAATTTAACATTTGATAGCTCAATTTATCCTCATGGATTGCCTATTTGTTCAGAGGTCTTCTAGTGTCCCACCTCCCAATTACCCCCAAAGATGCACTGGACTACAACTACAGAATTCTCTCAAGAGAACAGTTATACAATCTACTGTCACCTAGCACATATTAAAAGAGAGAACCTCAAACACTACATAGCCTGTTTCAGAATGGAAAAAGAGATGGCTCACCTCCTCTACATTGCACATAGAGAAATATTCATCATCTTTTTCCACTCTACCTCAGATTCTCTCACTGCCACTTTAGGTGTGATGTCATACAACTCTGCTTACGTATCAAAAGAATAAATAAGATTGTTTTTTAGTGCAAGTAGTGAAATATTGGGGGAAAGGGAGTTTTACCTACTAAAATCTTTCAGCTTGATCAAGTTTGGATACATTGAAAAATGACAACATTTTGCTTCACATGTAAAATCTGCTGCCTCTGGAATATTGTAAGATTTTATCTCTAATGTTCATTTACTGTTCATTTGTTCTCTAAAAGTTATCCATTGCATGAATAGAATCCATCAAGGGGATGACAATCATGTATGCTGGGAAATTAGTGACTTTACCTCATTTAAGTTGATAGTTATGATTCTGGTACTTAAATGTTCTACATGTCAGCAATTATATCATTCTCACTTTCCTCGATCTGAAATATTAAAACCTTGAAGTGTACAATTCTGTCACATGCTTTATTTAAAGGGTGAGCAATTATTTCTTTACTTCTAGAACTTTTGTGTACATACTGTAAGAAGTTATGGAATTTGTCGATAATTAAACTTTGACAACTTGATTTAACATTAAACATTCTTTTAGTAAGCTGGCATAGCATATTTTTCCACTTCAAGTTTTAAGCTGGTGGTATTATATCATGTGGGTTCACCCATATATTAAATTTGTAGCTTTCAGCAGTAAGTTAAATTTTCTTTGCTTGAATTCTGTTGTCCTTCCTGAAATCAATTTAACTTTTGCAAGCTGCTGAGAAATCCAACAATTGAGATTTATAAGTGCAGTGATGTCTAAGTGTTCCTTGACTAATGTATTCTTCCTATTTATACTTGAGAAAATCTTTGATGTATATATGATCTATTTGGGTCTTCGAACTTGATTCTTATTCTTTTCAAATGCAGTATTTTTATATGGTAGGAAGGAATAAGAGTAGAACATACTGGAGAGTGTTAAAGATTGATAGGTTGGAGCCTTCTGAGCTTAATATTCTTGAAGATTCTACAATATATACTGAAAGTGAATGCTCTGACCTATTGAGAAGGATTGATGAGGGAAACAGGTCCACAGGAGGGCTCAAGTTTGTCACAACATGTTATGGAATTGTTGGTATGTAGGTTTTTTTAGGTGCAGAATCTTTTTTTTTTTTTTTTGTAAATATTTTTGGCCTTTTGCACTCTATTTGGGAAAAAAAAGGTTTGTTCCTAAGTTGCTGAGATTGGCTGCTTTCTAGGTTTTATTAAGTTCCTGGGCCCTTACTACATGCTGCTTATTACAAGACGGAAGCAGATTGGTGCTATTTGTGGTCATACCATATATGCTGTGTCCAAGAGTGAGATACTTCCACTTCCAAATCCTGCAGTTCTATCCCCTGTGGTTACATCTAGGAATGAAATCAGGTTATTCTCCATAAACAACGTACATATCCGTATAATTCAATTGAAGTTGGGAATAACTTTTCCATAGAATCTATTGTTTTCAAGATCGTCATTATGGTTGACTGGGGGGCCTGAAGTCGGTTAACATAAAAGCACGAGATTCTGTTTGCCAAGTGCAAGTATGTATCCATGTTTGAGGGCAGACACTCCGTGCAAGTAAATTTCAAGGGTAGATCATAAATTGCTTGATCCTCCCAGAAACCTGTATTTGTGAAACAGAAGCATTTGCTGGAGCGGGAATAGTATTGTGGTTTCTACATTGCCCAATATATTTTCTGTAAAATTTGTGAAATTGACAACGAGAAGTTTCCAAATTTATAAAAACAAGTTTATTTTAGTCTATATACTTCATTTGTAGTTCTACCAAGATGCTATTGCTGTTACAATTTGCCATTTTCCAGAGCTTGGAAGTTGTGAGCATTTTAATTGTTTTAGTTAGAAAAAATATTTGAACTAAATAAGTAAAAGGGCTGAAGTAATGGAGAAAGCCAGACTAATATTTTAATAAAAAAATGGTTTTCACCTGTTTTACCTTCTACCTTCAAAGTTCTCTGTCAATGGTTTGCACTGGTGCAGTAATAATTCTGTGTTTTGGTTTCTTTGATGCTCCCAGATACAAAAAGCTTCTGTGCACTGTGGATCTTACAAGGGATTTCTTCTTCAGTTACTCATACCATGTCATGCGCAGTTTTCAGAAGAACATGTGTGATGATGTACCAAGGCTGGTCCTCTATGAAACCATGTTCGTCTGGAATGAGTTCTTAACTCGTGGAATTCGGAATCTTCTCAAGAATACTCTTTGGACTGTTGCATTAGTCTACGGTTTTTTTAAACAGGTGAAATTTTGATATGCTTCCATGGTGGTTGTTACTATTGGAATCACATAATATCTTCTCTTCTGTAGTTTCACTTTAGTTGTTTTACTCACAAGATCCAACTCATAATTTGTTATCTGTCTCTATCTTGTTGCTGAATTAGTTGGTTATTTTGCCAACAATTTCAGCATCATCGACCTATATATCTGTGTTACTTTTCTTTTAATCTCAACAAGAGTCTATTCGTGCCTACATTATTGTATTGTTTCCTCCAATATAGTTATTGAATGGGTTAGCAGTTTTACCATTTTCTCTGGTGATAAGTCAACTAATACAGCCTTTCTTCTTTTGGGTGTAAATATTGCTGATAATTATTGATGGTCTCTGGTAAACTGTGGTTCCTTTCATAGTTTTCTATGTTTTAGAGTCTGATGTTTATTGATAGCTCTATTTTCTTGGATTCCAGGATACACACTCTTTATCTGGGAGGGACATCAAGCTGACCCTTATTGCAAGACGTTCACGGCATTATGCTGGGACAAGGTTAGATTGCATATGTAAATTGGAAAGAATTCCTCGAAGCTGAGATAGAATGCATACATAAATTATAAAGAACTTCCTGAAGCTGAGATGTGTTACTATTATTAAATCTATTTGTTTTGTTTTTATTTAAATTATAAATTATTACAAAATGAAGTGTGCCAGTAATTTGAACCTTGAATGATGCATTGTATACATGTTGCGTACTTTGATGAAAAGGAATTCATTCATTTGGGATCTACCCAAGTGTTTTTATCTACTTCAGTACATGTGTCTATTTGGAAAATATATAATCATTTCCAAATGTTTGTAACATGTCCCAACTTAAACTGGTTCATGGATTTTCAACATTGCATTCCTTTGATATACTCCGTCCGTCCCATCCCATTTGCATCACCTGACTTTTCACAAATATTTAGAAGAAAGTGGGGTTTTGATCAAAATGTCTATATTGTCCTCCAAAATGAATGGTGGGGAATGAATTAATTTGAAATGAGTAAAAGTAGTGGAAAAATAAAATGGTTGAAGGGAAGTGATGTGACATAAAGTAAGCTGTTGGAAGGCTAATTTTGATAAATTAGATGATGAAACTTTCCATAAAGGGTAATGTTGCAAATGAATGGGACATAAAAAAAAGAAAGTGTTGTAAATGGACCGGGATGGAGGGAGTATATTTTCTGAAATAGTAGTTAGCTTAGATATCTGTGGAAGAAAGTGTTGGAGTAAGTAGCTAATAGCTATATACATACTCAAACTTCTGCAGTGAGAAATGCTAAAAGCTCGCTGCAGAACTGTATCAAAATGGCACTGCTGATTATTTTATAGTGAAAATGATGATACCCTATATTTCTTCTGTGATATTTGTAGTATTTACTGTTTATCAATGTTTGATGCAGCATTTGATAGATTTAATAGCTTATGTGGTTAGTTGTGCTTAATAGATGTTGGAACTACTTACGGGTGTTTCTAACTATTGTGGCTGAAAGTCTATTATGTAGTCAACAAAACCTGGTTGGCGCATGTCTGTGCTGTTTGTAATACAAGTGAATTCAGAGTGAAGAATATCAAAGCTTGAGTCTTTGATTATTTGATATAGTCGGTCTTCACTCTATTAAATTACTGATGCTGCTCATAGTTTTTTTCCTTAGAAATCTGTCAAAATGGGGCTTTTTCCCTTTTAATATTGTTTGCCTATTCTCTCTTAAACTTGAATCAGGTATTACTCTTTCTAAAACTCATGATTGTTTCTCCAATTACTCAAATTTGATTATGTACTTTGTTAGTTTTTTATTTCACTATAATTATTTTTATAGGTACCTAAAACGAGGTGTAAATGAGATGGGAAGAGTTGCTAACGATGTAGAAACAGAACAGATTGTGTTTGAGGATGCTTCTGAAGGGTTTCCTATGCAAATTAGTTCAGTTGTGCAAAATCGAGGGTCAATTCCTCTTTTCTGGTCTCAGGAAACATCACGGCTGAATCTCAAACCTGATATTATATGTCAGTACATTTACAGAGTAGCTATTAGTATTGCTTATTCAAAATTTTGGGACTGATATATGTCATTTTTAGTGTCAAGGAGGGACCAAAATTATCAGGCCACCAGACTCCACTTTGAAAATCTTGTCAAGAGATATGGAAATCCTATTATAATTTTAAACCTCATTAAGGTAAGGAACTGATGTGTTTGAATCTGTTGTATTATTCTCTACTTAGTTTCAATAATTTAATCTGTTGCTTCAAACTTAAAACACAAATACTCCTACAAAAGGGTTGAAGAAACGTGTGACTCTGAGTACATGAGCTTTTGAAGTTTGGATTAAATTAACTTCTTATGTGTGTGTGTGTGTTTTTATAAGCTTATTTATAAAAAATATCATTTGAAATCAACAGACACATGAAAAAAGGCCCAGAGAGTCCATTCTACGCACAGAGTTTGCAAATGCTATCGAATATATTAATAAAGACTTATCAGACGAGAATCATCTTAAGTTCCTTCACTGGGACTTGCACAAACACTCTCGGAGGTATATGTTCTTCTCACATTCTTTCTCTTTCTATTTTTGAAAATTTCTTATTGTGAAAAAGTATCTAATTATTTTCTTTTTCTTTCAATTCTCCAGCAAAGCCACAAACGTTTTGCTTATTTTAAGAAAACTGGCTACATATGCATTGACGCATACAGGTTTCTTTTATTGTCAAGTATCACCAGCCTCAAGGTCTGAAGGCTGCTTAAAATGGCCCGAGTAAGTTTGTTCTCCCATGTTTCAAGTTTTTAACCTGGTATAAAATCTGTGTGCAACTCGACTAATTTTTGATTGATTTTACAATCGATTATGGAGGTTAAAGTGTTTTTTTTTTGGTTTTGTTTTTGTGTTTGTTTTGTTTTCTTGAAATCAACAAATGCCATCTGTTCTATCTTACAAATCCTTCTTTTGTAGGATGAGGAATTTCAGGTCAACAAATAACCATTTAAAACTTCCTATAATCTTTTACTAATATTTATTGTTTGTTCTCCCTTGTTAATAAGTTTTTGAACCTCATAACAAAAATCTTTCTGCAAGATGACTAATTTTTCTGGAGACTTACTGTATATTTTTACTAGCATACCGTTCTTAGATTTGAGTCTGCATGTGTTTTCTGGAAATTTGCAAGGTGCCTTGTGTTGTTCCATCTTATCAGGTATAATTTGCAAATCCTTCTTTTGCAGGATGATGAATTGCTATATGATAAATATGTATCTAGTACTTCCTCTATTTACCTTGGTTGTTGGAAATTAGCAACATGCCTTGTGTTGTTCCATCTTATAAGACAATTTTAATGATGCAATGAAAATCATTAAAATTGGTCATGATAGAAATGATTCATTCCACCTTCCTCTACTACATTTCTCTTATGTTCTCTCTTATGTTCTTGTATCATTGCTTTTCACTAAGTTCTTTCTCCCTCCTATTCCAATCACGCAATCCAAGACACAACCCGAGTTCTATTTTCTTAGTTTTCAAGGCAAGGAACTTAAAATAATGATTTTGTGGTGATTATTTTAGGAAAAGATAATGTTGAGAACCAGTTTTTAAGAATAAGTATTGAGAAAAGAACACTTTTTGAGACGATCATTTGCCACTTCAGTTGAATCAGATATTTGTGCTCTTGTTTAGTTATTCTATCCACCGCTGAAAGAGTTGTCATTTTCTCATTGTTTATTGACAGTAAGTTTAATATCTGATTATGTTAAAGTTTACCTGTACCATTGGAAATGCTACATTTGCAGAAATAAGGATGCAAACAGTATATTCCGAATTTCACCTCGATATTTTTTGTTTAACTATCAATTCGAACATACTCGTGATGAAGTGGCAATCTGCATAATGCAGGAATGTTAATGCAGCCAATATGTCTCCCCCTAGACATTTCGACAATGACAATGAAAATTCTGGAAATGACAATGAGGTTGAAAATAACTCTGAGGCAATCTTGACTCGTGAAAATAATGTAGCTGATGCAAATTATTATGTCAACCCACCCTTGCTCCAGAAGGGAGTACTTAGGACCAATTGCATAGACTGCTTAGATCGCACAAATGTTGCACAATATGCATATGGGTTGGTTGCACTGGGACAACAATTGAATGCTTTAGGAATCAAGGAGTCATCCAAGATAGACCTTGATGATCCTTTGGCTGATGAGTTGATGAGGTTTTATGAAAGAATGGGTGACACGCTGGCACATCAATATGGTGGTTCTGCTGCACATAACAAGGTATTCTCATACCCTGTAATCTGAAAAGATAGATTCATTCTGCCATTTACTAGTGTATTGATTGAATCACAAATACATATAGATACCCACTTCGGTGTTATTATGCAGGAACCTCAGTTTTGTATCTTTTCAATACTAGACAGATGTGCTTTTTGCTCACCTCTTTCCTAATTGAAGTTACACATCCATTTTATTTTGTTCCAAAGGAAATATACATTTTTATTATGCAGTATTATTGATTAGACGTCAAAGTTAGACAAAGTTCCTAATATGCCATTACTTGTAGTCCAGGTTTGGGGAAAGAGGCTAAATTATTTATTATGCTTTAGAAATATACCACTATTGCAGCTATTTCAATTTTGGAACCAAGGAAATATGTATAACATAGAAGTATCATATGTATATTACTACACCACAGAAGGTAATTTGACTATAGCATTGCTGGATTTATGAATATTATTAAAGCATGTTGACCCAACTATTTGGAAAAGTAATCCACAATTCCATTCCATAATTTAGGTTTATCACCTTGTGTTAATCTTAATTTACATTAAATGGTTCACTTGCCTTTGCATGTCTAAACACTGCATATTTATTGCACACACGGAAAAGTTTGTAAGTGTTTGTCTTTGCCTAAGTGCTTCTGCCTGATTGTCCAGGTGTTATAATTTTTCAGTATTCTTTTTTTTTTATTTGCAATTGAGTTGGTAGCTCTCTTACAATTAAAGAATTTCCTAATTTCATTAAAAGGTTAAAGTTCCTAGAAAGTCCTTTTGTGTATTAAATAATAAGGAAAGTCATTCTGCTGTGCCTGCTTCTTGTTAAACTCAATTAGCCTATGACATACGAGATTCTCTGGAGAAGTTAAAAACCTTAAAGTAATTTAGCTATGAAAACAAAAGGATATGCGATTCACAAAATTGAAATATGATGGTTAAACTATCCTTCAATATAATATGCAGAAACATTTCAGTTTACTCTGGAAGTCTCTGAAGATTGGGTCCTGATTGTCTCTGGTTGAGGATCTGATTGTCTTTTTTCATTATTGATCATGATTAATTTGCTCATTTCTTTCCAAGTTTTTCTTTTATATAGATTTTCTCTCAGAGAAGGGGCCAGTGGAAAGCTGCAACACAGTCCCAAGAATTCTTCAGAACTCTTCAACGTTACTACAGCAATGCCTACATGGATGGAGAGAAACAAAGTGCGATTAACTTGTAAGTCAGTCAGTTTTGGTTTTCCATAACTCACTGATTATTTCATGCTCAGATGCACTTGACTAGAATTCTTTAATTTCTATATATGGGGCAGGTTCTTGGGATATTTTCAGCCACAAAGTCGTAAACCTGAAGTGTGGGCACTGCACTCTCACCAGCATTCTGATGCCTATAGAAATGGCCAATCAAACATAGATGAAAATGGAAGGTATGGTCCAGCTAAATGATTATTAACACTAAGAATTTATTGATTCTTCATCCAGTATAATCTACAACAGTTGGTTACTTGGTTATATTTTCTTGACTTGTCCTATGTGAATGTGTACCTACATTGCAGTTGATGGATATTATATCTTCCTTAATATCTTTTGGTTATTGTATATGGGCTCCTGTCAACTGCACCTGATTTGGGATAAAGGCATTGTTGATTTATTCATAACATTGTCAAGAACAAACGCTAGAAGTAGTGGTTTCATTACTTGGTGATTTAGTTATTGTGATTATTGTGATAAAATTGCTTGACTGATAATATAATTGTGGAGTTAATGCAGTTGTTCTTTTCATGTGAAGGTCATTATTCAAAAGATCCTTATCAGATGGGAACATTCTTGGTGAAAGCATATCCCCAGTGTCCACCTCAAACAATGACTTGTCTAAGTCTGTCTTGCCTGATAGATGCCAGAAAGGAAATAAAGTGCTGAGTGAGTCGTCACCAAATGTATCTGCATGTCAAAGTGACTTGTGCTTCTCAAGGTCTTGTTATTCTTCCTCTCAAATATATGTTCAAGTGCTCACATAAACAGTAATCTAGTCTCCCTTCATTTCAAGAGGCAAAAGCAATTCTGATGATCTTCAATTATATACTAAATATGATTTAGTGTTGGATGAAAGAGTTTTGGATGATCTGGACTAATTTAATTTCATAACTAGTTGACCATAAATAACAGAAGCTTTTAAAAAAAATTATACATTCTTAGGTATTCAACGAGTGGTTTCATCAAGAACTATAATGGAGTCTCACAATTAAATAAAGCAACTATGCTGACTTTATTTATTAGACACAATCTTACCTTATATTCTTGCTCATGTTTGTTGGGGCTTGTGGATCTTTAAATTCTGCATATCGAATACTGGGGGTATCCTGATTTCATGGGGGATATACTGGCAATAAAAATCCGTGCACAACATGGGTAATTAATTTGTGATCATTAGTTCCATTAAAATTATTTTAATTATGATATATTTGTTTATATGAATTAAATTGTGATTGGTTTACTAGTGTATTTTTAATCATTGCTTAATTAATTATATTACTAGCATAGAAACCCATGCACAACACGAGTTTTTTATTATTACTATTTTAAATATTTTGATAGTTTTTTAATAATGTTTTAATATAATTTTTTTTATTTTTAACGTTTTCATGTTTTGCATATTATTTTTATGTATTATTATTTTATTGTTTTACAATTGAAATGTAATAATAGCATAAATTGATATAATATTCTACTCGAATATATATTTCTCAATTAATTAAAATAAACAATTTACGTTTTCTTCATTTTATTATTATCGTTGTTCTAAGTAATGTCAAAAAAGAATTAACAAAAAATTATTAAAACAAAATAATTTATCTAAAGTTATATATTACATATATAGCTCATGTTTCACACATTTATATTTTATATTATTGTATAGGAGAAAAAAAGGAAATTTTATCGCTTGACTCGTGTTTTATGCATGATTTAATTGCCTTAATTTGTACGGTGCATTATATATAATTATGTTGACCATGTTTTGTTTTATTATTAACTTGGTTATAATTATTTTAATTAAATAGGTTTAATTAGTTATTAATATTATAATTAATTTAATTGTAATTATTTCATTATGGATTATTTCTGTACGGTTGCATGATTCTTCTTATTTTTAAATTGATTAGATTATTATTATTATTTATTTTGCAAATTTTGGAAATAGTATTTGGTTATTATTTATGCGAATAATTATTTTAATATAATTAAGAATACTTAGACTTAAGGAATGTAGTCCTTATTGTAATTGAGGTTGGAAAAGTAACTCTAAAGAGTCCAATTGAGATAAAGAGTTCTTTTGAACATGTTCTCTTCTTGTAAATTAATATATAGTAATAGATATGTAATTACTGTGTAACTTGAATATACAGAGTATGTAATCATTATTTGATTATAACCATTTAAATTAATATTTGTTGTGTAATTAATTAGTGCAATTGCGATTTTAATTTGGATTTGGAGTGAATTTATTTTGGTAAGAGATGATGTTAGCATATGATTGCCATTACAATATCCAAATCTGATTTGGATTGATTTTTTTTTTAATAGAAGTGATGTTATTAATTAATTGGTCCGAGACAATTGAGTTAAGGCTAGTCCACCGAATTATATTTCCGGTTGACTCCTCGCTAAACGGCCTTGCTGAAATCCTATATAGTTATAGATTTGGTTTCAAGGAACAGGATAATATGCTTTACAGAGAGTCCTTGTCTTCTTTTCATGGTATATTGAATCAGATAATGCTCAACTATTTCAGGAAACTATTTCTGCACTTAAATCTGTTATTTGAACTTTGAAGCTATCATTATCTTCTCGTTTGTATATTAAGGTGATAAGTTAGAGACCCTGTGAGAGAGATAAGATGGAGAAATGCTAGTACTCTTGAAGCACATGTATCAAGTAGTTCCCGAATTCTCTAAGAAAGTGAAGGATTCGAGATAATGGATTGATACTGCAGCACTTCCTGAGAATCATATATCAGGATTGGCTTTGGTTTTTTGGGTGAAAAGGACCTTGACATTGTTATTAGACCATTAGGCGATTTTCTCACCCGATCCATTCTTGCATGTCTTTCTTTCCAAACATTATTTTTGTAAAATAATGATGCTTCACTTCTGACTAGCGTTTATGCGACCATCTCTAATTTAGGTGTACCCCTCAGATGCTTCCAAAGGAGAATTTTGTAGATATGCAAAGAGATAGATATCGTGAATATGAAAATGGAAATGCAGTAGTTGACTACTCAAACTTCATTGATCTGGATCTGCTGTCCTCTACAAATTCATGTGAAGAAGAGTTATTTGACAGGTAACTGTTTGATAAGTGCTGATGAATGAAACTGTACAATCAGCATAATATTAATCAAGCAACATTTTTATATATGTGTGGGTGCATGTTGTGTTTGTACACAGACTTGCACACGGGCAAGCACTTACAAAAACACAAACACACGGGCGCACGCAAACACCCACGTACTATCTTGAATGTTAGGATCTGTGACGTTTACTAAGGTTGAAAAGAAAGTAAAAGAGATGCTTTCAAAAGCTTTTGTTCCAAATCCTTCTGCTTGATATTTTTTTAGGGATCAGAACAACAGAAATTTACACAAATTGAGTCTCACGTTCTTCCCAAAAATTTCCTCTAAATAAAATAGTCAATCTTAAAAGATTTTAGGGAATTTTTCTTGTTAAGTTGGGGGATACCTATTTAAATGGTAGTAAATTATCATTTTATTTGGATTTTAGCCTTTTTGGAATGAAATATGATCATAAATGACATTAATTTGGGAGAGTGAGAGGATGTTTAGCCTAATTTACCCTGTTTCACCCCTTCAACCCCTTTGTCCAACCACAGCCAACCAGAAATTGTTGCCATCAACTATCTTCACTGGAGTTCTCTCCGCTGACCACTACCATCATGCCAATTGCTGCAGTGATGCTGCACTCCAACATCACAACTCTCTTTCTGTCTATCCCCGAACTCTCCCATAACCTTTGTCCTAAATACTAGCTGCCGTCAATAGGAATAAATTTTCCATTTAACATTTTGTTCATGCTTTCAAGTGTTCTAAAAATTCATTAAATTTGAAGAAAACCAGGTCATTGATTAAGGTAATGAATAATATGGAGAAGGAAATTTACATTGTTTATGTGCTATTGTGCAAATATAAAAGCAACCATATTAAGTGATCTTGCTGAATATAACAGTCGAAACTCTCCTCCTTGATAGTCTGGTCTCATACCCTTTCGATAAAGTGCCATGTCGACATTTATAATTATGGTCAAAGCATGAAGAGTGGAGTCTTGCCCCTTTTTTTTCTTAGACAAATACTTTCTACATGTTCCGCCTAAAATAGTGATTAGACTTGCTAGTTGGTAAACAGGCCCTATTTTAAAAACTTTTATCCTCCATATGGTTGGAAACTCATCAGCTATGAGCTTATTCATCTGGAACCTGTATTAAAGTGGATTTGTTTTTAGGATGAATGTTCTTATGATGTTTACTGTATTTTCTCGAGACCTTATTTGCAACCGTTCTTTTACGACTACAGATCAACAGTCACAAGCTCTCCAGTTGCCGCACTTTCATCTGAAAATCTTGTCAATGAACTGGTAGGAGAGACAACTCCATCCACAAGTGGATATGGATCCAGCATGAGGGTTAGTACCACTATAAAAACATGCACTATATCAGTACTGGCTAATTCAAAATTTTGATCTGGAAATTTTCAATGATAAAGTTGTTTAATTGTAATTCTTCCTTTACTAGATCAACAAAGGGATCAAGCTCTATTTTTAAATTTCTAAAGAATATGGTAATTGGTAAGTTACTGAATGAGGTTCGATGTGCAATAGTCTCCGACTCATCTTAGGGCATATATCTCAAAGACGGTACTAGGAAAAAGAATTGAGAACAAATAGTAACTATTTCTTAGGAAATGCAGTACAGATTCTTTGTTCGAACTCAAATCATGTATTAATATGATTTGCTCAAATTGTACTATATTGCTAGGGGAGGGAGATGACAGGGACAGATATATCCTTTGACGATGGTCAAAATTATGAAGTTCTTGAGGAATTTTCTGACAGTTTTGTTCAATGGGTAACCTATGGAGAGACACTGTGCCACTAAATTCAGCTTCAGCCGCAGCAAGTGATCAACTAAACATATCTGGAAGAGGCCTTTATCGCTGGAAATATATGTAGATTGTAAAGATCAGAAGAGTAGAGTGAGATCAAGTCAGATATACTACAGTCCATGTATCCCATGAAGGTACCCTCTTCGGCCTCAGATATCAGCATTGATATTGCGGTGAAATATTATGGTGAAACACGTTGATAGTAACACTGATACCGTTGCACACATGGCATATAACAATCAGTTTATGATTCTTTATGGAGCTCTTCAACAATACGTTTAGTTTTCTTTCTTTTATATATATATATATATTTATATCTTTTGACTGCCGTAGGTTCTGTTGTAAATATGTATCTTGACTCATTGGAGCTCCATTTTTAAGAATTTAGTGGGTAATTGATTTTTTACATCATGCAAGTTTCCGTGGTGATGGTTCAAGATCAAGATGTGAACGCTATATCCTGATCTTAATATTGGCTTGGTTAGCTGCTTCTGCTCATGAGTTTGGTTTATGGGTTCTCAGAATCTGAAAAGATTGCGGTTGATTTAATAAATAGCTTTCGGCTGATGATAAAAGGAGTTGGGGTCCATGTAGTGTGGACGTTCTACTTTCTAAAATGGTTAAAACTTAAAATAGTCGGAAAATTTTGAGTACGGAAAGATCCTGAAAACTCTTTAAGGTAATTTGATTTTACTTAATTAGAAGTCTAATGTAATTTCCAATGTAATCTTCGTACACACGAAGATATGAAATAGATATAAAATTTCAATTTTAGGATTACATTACAAGGAAATGAAATGTGACCTTGACATTTTAATTTTTTGGGTCGGAGGCAGTAAATTATGTTATCGAATCAAAAAACAAACATTTTGTCAAATTGAAAAACCAGCCGCCAAGCTGGTTCAGTATATGATAGTCTTTCCTTGAGATGTTTACTTGTTTTCAACATCAATCTGATCTTTCTTAAATCCAAACAGGCAACGTTTTAATACGTACATTTGATATCCAGCAAAGTGGCGACTACTGACCTATGATTAAGGCTATTGAAGTGATCGTGCTGTAGGTCATAAAGGCACTATTTACTTTTGAGGGTTTTTATATCACAACCAACCCATATTTGTAATAAATGCCCTCGACTTTTCTACTTAAGATATCCTATAATTCACAAAAATAATCACACTAAGTTTTAACGTTAATCTACTCTTTATCCTTAAATATCTTACGAGAGCAGGATGCAGTGAAAGATGGCAAGGGGCATATGCATGTAGTACATGACAATGAACAAAGATTTGTCTTTATTGGTTTAACGGCACGTGCATGAAGTACACAGTACACAGTGGGACGAGCTATTTATCATTACGATATAAAATTGGTGTCAAATGGAAGCATTAGTGATGTATGCAATTCAGGCATCTTAATAGACTGATGGACTTGAACCTTATTCATGTACCATTACGGATTGGTGTCAAATGAAAGTGTAGTGATGCATGCAATTGAGCTATCTTAATAGACGGATAGACTTAACCTTGCTCCTACATGAACTGATCAGACACGCACCATCTATATTCATTGTTTAGCTCTTCAACAACATGAAAAAACTAAAAGCTCTGCACTCCCTTTCTATCGGCAATGGAGTACATGGTAACAATAGAAGGGATTGCAACATTTTTCGCAAACAATGAACCTCTCATAATTAAACACAGTTTTCAAAATTCCGGACTAAAATACATGCCAGCAATTTGTGAATTCACTAATATATAGGATGAGAGAGTTGGAAAAAAATAGGAAGGAAAATCATAAGCATGTATATGGAAACAAAGCCAGAATAAAAAACCCCTTCATAAGCAAACAATTCTTCGCAAGTGTATTAAGGTAGAAAGGGGTTTACAGCAAAATTTTATCAGATAAGAACAAAAATTAACACTTCCCCAACTACCGAACTCAACTAAGTATGGGGTAGATACGAGTGATGTGATCCAGCGGAATATTGTCTGCAAAACTCTTCTTCAGTTCTGGATGGTTGAACTCATTACGAGGTAAGACAATAAGTTGGCCCTTGCCATGGCCCTTCTCAAGAAGCCAACCAGAATTTGCCACCTGATGCTCCAGAAATTTGTCCAGTGCTAAACCTTCAATGTTGATTGCCTGTTTCATTCCCTACTTGTTAGAACATTTACATGCTAAAGCATTACTCCTGGTAAATTGGCTCGTTCAAAATAGACTCCGGATCAATATAGTATGATCATGTACTATCTAAGTTGTGCATATTAGTAAAGGGACTTGTTTCGAGTTAAGTTACTTGAACTTTCTGCAGGTCAAATTAAAAGAAGCTAAATAGAAAATCTGAGGATTTGGATTGACTGACGACTATCAATACTGATATATAAATAATATAAAAAGATAATCAATAAAGTCATCTAATTGACTCTGACTAGTGTGAGTTTGCTGCTAAAATATAACCCCATTAGGCTTTAATCACAAAATATAACTCATTGGCAGCAATAGACATGAACCCCTGATAACAAACAGATGTGAAACAAAAAGAAGTGAGGAGACAAGTAAGCACACCTCTGCAAGAATAGTCCTTGGAATCTTTTTATAAGTCAAGGACAGCACATGAATTGCATAATCTTGAATTGCTTCTTCAAAACCTACATATGTAAAATTGAATAAATGAAAAAAACTACTGAAAATAAGAGAAAACCAACACAAAATACTAGTTTAAGGAATGATAAAAACACCGGTTACATAAACATGGACCAGAACTGCAAATTAAACAAGGGAAACCTCCTGATGATGGCCCATATCCAAATCTAATTTTACTAAAAGAGGCATGCTCCTCATGTGTTTTACATAGACTTCCTTGACATTTATTTCAACAGGGATTTGATCGGGTTTTAAAAGCCAGTTACCTACAGCTAGGAGTACTAGGACTGGACATATTGTTAGTAAAGGAGAGCCAGTAATTTTATTAATACGCTGTTCGAATTGGGCACCGCTCAATTACGGTCAGTATCAAAGTAGTTGGTTGGAGCAGTTCTTAAGTTATCTCCTACCTCTGTTTTCTAATGCCCTTCCTCAGATTCTCTAAAATTGACCGTCAGATTTTCAGGACTCCATTATAGTCCTGACATAAATCATGTTATCATACAGAACTCTGCACTCTGCAATACAACAATATAAATAATCCAAAACAATGAACTTCTCTGTGTGATCTGAAAACAACTCCATCTCCTTGTTAATCCAATTATGTTTAAAGAAAAATCACACCAGTAGAGAATAAGCATAAAACAATAAATAAAATAAATTGTTCACACAAATTAAATCACAAATCCATAAGAAACAGTTGGACCCCACAAAAAAAGTAAGATACTAAGCAATAAAGTCGTCCGCATGTCAAATCTGATTGAATTGTGAGTTAGATTGTGTACATAGATTTGCACATGACATTATGCAATTTTAATGTATCCTTTAATTCAGTTTATGCTGTTGTAAGATGAAATTACCAATTTAGAGTTGTTCCTGCTATTGACTTCATTTTCAATGCTTAGATTTTGGTGTAACATTTTAGCATTGCTTGAATGTCTAAACTTCATAACCAACATATTCAACAGAAACAACATAAATGATACAAAACAAGCTAGCATCCACAGGTGTAACTCAGTCAACCTGGCACAACTTCTACTATGTGGTGGCTCTTGGCTGCTTCGTCCCAAAATTGACGGAATCTTGCAGTCTGCCAGTGAAGTATGTCAGAATACTAAATAAAATTGATATTTTAGCTATTTAATGAATACAGAGAAGACCTACCTCGAGATAGTGCGAAAGAACAATTAGAGTCTTGAACTGATCCTCCATTTGCTGAATCCAAAAAATAAACATAATAGGAAGACAATTTAACGATGGCAAAACCAAGCAAATCAATAATAATTAGACAATAAAAAGTGTAGAAACCTAAAATGTCGTTGGTGTAGAAAATGATGACATCAGAGTAGTTGAACTCTCACAGACCCAGGTGAACATTACCATTATCTCAAATATTTCAACTTCCTACTTGGGTGAACATTTTGTCTCAGATAGAACATCAGTAATTTACTCTTCACACATTATACATCTTGATCCCGGTTCAAACTACAACATAACAAGTCAAAAGGTGACATATATGCTTACAGTAATGACAAGTTGTTCTAAAGACGTGCCTATCAATCAGTTCCAGGTAGGAGAAAATAAGGTGCAGGGAGGAGAGATATTTGAATGTGCTAAGATGTACTTCTATTGATTCAAGTATAGAACATAGATCCAGTCAACAGGGATATCCGAGTAACCATCCTAATATGGTTAATTTTGTTAGAGATTGTTTACTTGATTGGAAAATTTCCTGTCCGGTTGTCACTGAATAGTTTATGATATGGGGAAACCAAACTCACAAATATTTTACTTTTGTGTTGGTCTTTAACTTTTATTGTATTATTTTCTGTAGTGCTTATGCCTAGCATACTAAAATCATCCGTTAACAAAGAAACTAAAAGGCCCTGCTAACATTACAATGATTTTCTTTCTCCTTAAAGATCCTTTATGCTGCTTTAAGATAACATGATATTCCTATTTTTACATACTACCGAACAGAAGGAATGATCAATAAGAAATAAAATGCATAATTCATGCTGTTCATAAAACAAAGTATGCTACTATGTGAGAACAAAAAAAGATAATGTGCTAGTACCACTCTTTCTGGAATTAAGAAGAGGCATAGACTGAAATCTGGAGCTGGCATCGCCATGAGAGCCTGCTCAAGAATATAGACAAAAATATAAATCAAATACTTCACCAAAAAACAGAAAAAAACATATCAGCAAAAATTTAGAAAAGTATCAAGACCTTGATCAAAATGCGAGCAACAATCTGAGTACTCATCCTCTCTGGTTCAAACTGCGTCCAGAACCCAAAATCAACAAAGTTCAAATGCAAGAATGCACATAAATTTAGAAAATTATTACTATACCAATCATAGCTGTACATACTTGTAGAAGAATTTACTGGAAATTTTTCTTTTTTACAAAGTTCGCTGCTCTGTATCTACGTTACAGTAATAACAATCAACTTACTAACAATTATTTTTCTTTATCAAACTCATAACATATTAATATGTAAAACTGCATCAAGAACACAAAATCAACAAAGTGCAAGTGCAAGAATGCACGTAAACTTAGAAAAAATATTACTATACCAAATATAGCTGTACACACTTCTATATGAATTTACTGGAATTTTTTCTTTTTTACAAATTTCACTGCTCTGTATCTAGTATCTACCTTACAGTGATAAGAATGAACTTTCTAATAATTATTTTTCTTTATCAAACTCATAATATATTAATATGTAAAACCTTTAACTTGTCCAATTGTACCACCGTTACACTTGTGTCGAAATATAAAATGACTTGTTAATGGCAAAGGAAAAATAGCAATTTATGGTTAATAGTCAAGTTCCAGTAAATAATTTGTTTTACTTTAGTCAGCATGTTTTTACTTTGCAACTATATCCCCAATCTACGCAGCATCCGCAATGTGATCCAAAGTTGATAAAATATGGAGTATTTTATCTTCTATCATGTCAGTAATTAAAAAGTATAATGAAATACTTACCGAAAACAACTTCAAACATATTTTTTATGAATATATAATTATATGGAGTATGTAGTTATTTCTTCACCTGAACATGCTAATAGGCGAGAGCGTGAGAAAAATTTACTCAATAACTGCCTATCTAATCCAGGGTTCGTGTTCCTCCAAGTGGGAGGTATGGCATCCCAGTTTTTATTATTATTATAAAAACATTAATCAGAATAGTATTCATGTAGCTTTTTGAAATGAAAAGAAAGGAACTCACCTCACAGCACAAAATTGAGATCCAGAAAAAGATTTATATGGATCTTTGCAACAAAACCGCATCACCAGTACGATTTTTCTATACAGATTCTTTTTTTGGATTTCTCACATGATTGAACAATAATATTTTGTAATAAAACTAAAACAGAAGGCCTTAACATAAAGAAAGTAATTTTCTATACAGAAACGATTCATCAATCTCACAGGGGCAAACAACAGTCAAGAAATGTTCCAATTGTGATTTACCCATTAAATTGAAAGGGCAGCTAGGCTGGGACGAGAAGGTACAAACACAACTTATGAGTCAGTACAGGCTATCTAGTTTTATTTTTCTATTAATGTAAAATCAATATTATTTGACCGAAGTTCAACCAAGCTTGTACTTTTTTCATATCTTCAATATACATGGATGTATATGTATGCGTAAAGTATTAATGCATAGACATATTTTAGATAGACAGACAAAATTTATTGTGCACCCTGCACAACTGAGACGATCAACCACAACAGATAAAGGACACATCCATCATGACCTTTTCATCACATATATAGCTCATGAGAATTGGCCAAAATTTTTACCTGATATAGGCGAAGAAGACACAGATTAGCATCCAGACTGTATGTTTGCGAAGAGACCTGATTTTCATTATAAAAAAAGTGTCACTGACAGACAAATAGTTTGAGCTTATATACAGAATATGGAAGAGCAAACAATACCAATTACTCTAAAACGTCCACTTTCAATAAATACTTATAAATACAGTATCAAGGCACAGGACACTAGGACCAAAAACATAAAATATCATGATCAATTAACATACTTCAATGGTGCTACATCTACATTGAAACTTATTTTTAGAAAAAAAAGCATTGCTTCCTCTTATGAAATTCAGGAACCACGCTAGCAAATTTTATAACAATGTATATCCTTGACAGCATAGAGAAATAATAAGCGGTGTTTCCTTTTTACAAGAATAAAGAAAGAATATAAAAATGCTTCCTTTATCAAAGTCAAAATCAAACTTGAATAACAATGTACATCCTCGATCAAGTAGAGAAATCACAAACTCACACGAATTCAAAATCCATATGTTCATGTAATGGTTGTTTTTTTTCCCCAAAAAAAAAAAAGGAAACATAAAAATAAATCTTGCAATGGTTATAATTCAACATAAAGCTTCTTTTTTTATGTAATTACTTCAGTCAATTCCTAAAACAGTTAGATGGCCAATTAAAAGATACACGCACACATATATATGGGGGATGGAGAGAGAGAGAGAGAGGAATAATGCCTGTTCGTTGACATAATTTTCGAGATCAGGAAGGATATCGGGATTGTAGGGGTTGACGGCGACGAGCTGCTCCACCGTGTACGACATTGACGATTGCTGCTGCTGTTGTTTTGGAGTCACCTCTCTCTCCCTTCCCATTCTCTCTCTAACTTTCTCTCTCTAGAATATAGAATATTATATGTATTGCAGAGTAGAGAATTGGGCTACTGAGATGGAGAGAAATCTGCAGGGGTTGGGTTTATGTTATGGCTCCGGAGAGCGCAGTGCTTGAATTAGGGCTTAGGGTTAACGTGACGACATGGAACTTATACACGTACTATAACCAAGATGATGTTTCCAAAAGACCATTATGCCCCTATACTATTTTATTTTTGTTGTCGCTCAATAATTAATTGCATGGTTCAACTTCAAAAAAAGATAAAAATAAAATACTACATGTTCATATTTTTGTAGCTTATTGATTTCGGACCAAATTAAATTTTTTATTACTATTATTATTATCATTATTATCGTTATTATAAGGTTTAGGAGTGAGAAGGGTACGTGTAGAATTCTCTAAGTTAATTTGAACAGGGTTGGTAATATAATTTGAGGTTGTAAGCGAATAAATTGTTATTATTATGATTATTATATAATAAAAACAATTTTACGTCAGAGTTGGACAATAGTTGCAGTTTCTTTATTTATAAATTTATATATATTTTTCATTCATAATTTAAATATAGTCTCAAAATATTTAATTTGAAGTTCAATTCGAAAATACAATTCCAAAAGATTTAATCATAGAATCAAAATTCACACTTCTTTTTTCCTTTTCTACTTCAGATAGAATTGCAATATAAATAATTTAGAATTCAAGCTGAAAGTTAAATTGAGTTATTTAAATTTTAATTTAATTAATTTAAAGAATTAACTTGTTAAATCTAACGAGAGTTATTTAAAATAAAATTTAATTTAATTACAGAATTTACTTTTTATCAATATTAGAAATCCTTCTAATCTATCATACCTATAAGTAAGAGCTGAATTGGATATAAAGGAGTATGAGTCAAATTAGATGGTTCAACTAAAAAAACATAAAAAAATACAACAAAAAGAACAAGAAACAACTTTTTTTTCGAAATTATATTCACTGCGGAACTCTGGATTTTTTTAAAAAAAACTAGAACAGTTAATGACATGTTTTGGTTAAAAATGGTATAAGCCAAGTAGAATGAAATATTTAATTAAGAATATTTTTTAAATGACTAATCCAAGGAACTTCTTCATGGCATTGCAACTACAAATGTTCTTACAAATGCAAGAGATTTGATATCAAATTCCAGCCCATCCATGTCTTTTTATCCGAAGGAGGTACAAAATTGAGAGCAAACATCTCCTTCGAAACGTGTGCCCCGGATTCGCAAAATCCGACAAGCTTTGCAACAATTTCAGCACTTTCTCTAACATGTTGCATATTGAGAGGGTCTGTCCACAACTTGTTTAGCAGTTGCAACCTCCTCTTCTGTTTTCCTTCAGGTGGGATATCCCATTTCAGGTAAAGCATTTCTCTCTCTTCTGCTGTTAGTTTTGAGCTCACCCTTTTGGCTAGATATTCTCTCTCCTGCTTAAGAGCCTTGATACTGTACTCACAACAGATGATTGGTCATTACAATCAAAAGGGCGTATATACGTCGCGTCAGTTAGAGAAAAGACACTCCCTCCGTTTCAAAAAGAGATGCGTTGTTTACTTTTGATGTATAGTTTTAGCAAGTAACATGAAGTACTAAAATGTGGTTCCTATATTGTGAAAAGGATTTGAGTACTGTCAGATCTTACAGTTTCCAGTTTCAATTTGATGTTAAGGATACGTTTCAGAAAAAACGATAAGTAAAAACTTAACTACATGTTACGTGCTAAAACTATACATCAAAAGTAAAACTATTATATAAGTCGTCGTTCTGAGACAATATAACCACTGATTTTTGAAAGGGAAGCCATAACAAGAATGTAACAAAAAAGTTAAAATAGTACCTTGATGAAACAGAGATTGCAGGTTCATCACCTAAGAGTGCAGGGCTTGCATTGCCAAGCTCTGCAAAATGCTGCTCCAACCAAGTCAACCTTCTTAGCTCAACTTCTACATAGATCTGATCAGCAGGGTCTCCTCTGAATAACATGTAGAACTGTGTACGGTGAACAATTGACACATGGCACAAGTGCCACAACATGATAATTTGCTTTCTCTGTTCATCGAATATCAAGTGCCACGACAACGGAGATTGATTAACAGTATCAGTCTCATCACTTGCGGTCTCATTCGCTTCTAACTCCAAGACCTGATATGATTAACCAATTAACATTAACAATCAAAATCCAAAAATAAGAGCATGTATATTCCAATTTATAACATCTGTAGAAAGAAAATATTTCCTCAGAGAGAGAGAGAGAGAGCTCTGGTAAATATTAAGAAAACTACTTTCTTTTTTTGGTGCCTTTTCCCCCGCTTTTTACATTGTGTTTCTCTCGTTATTTTTGTTTTTTTCTTGTTTTTGATTTTTGTATTTTTCTTTATGTTTCAATTTTCTTTGTGATCCTTTTTGCTTTTAACAAATGACTCTTTTGTTGGAAGGTAACACAAAATAGATCCAACATGATTGTAAGAAAATAATGTGCATAGATACATTCTATGCAACTATTTGCTGCTTCGCGTTGCCTAAAAATAAATATAAAATAAAAAATTCAAACAAAATATTTCAGTAGTAAATACTCAAATATTAATCAAGCTCGAGATCCAAAACAATCTTAGAACTTAGGTCTATGATCATCCCAATCTTATTCATGAACATTACAAATTTACTGGACCCGGAAGATTAATCATTTCTGTAAAACCAGAAAGAGATTTTAACTATTTAGATTTAGATTATAATTGTGCTGGGTGCTGAAATCACGTGCATATGTCATGCAAATTATACAGTAGTTACTATACAATCTAATAGTCAGGACAAATTAATACACTGAAAGGGGTTCTGTTCTGACAAGGACAAGTCAAGAGTTTATAAACCAGACGATAAAGGGAAAGACCAGAAGCTCATACGAAACTAAAATTGATTTCTTATATTTAGTTAAACTCTTGCACGAACTAAAGGTAGAATTTAACTCATTTTCTGTGAATCTAAATTCGTCAAATGTATATGAAGAAACAGAAAAGAAACTAAAACTCACCTGACAAACAAGAAGCTGCTTTTGATATTGAAGCTTCGCTACTCGTTCTTTCAGCTCAGTAACATATGCTTTAATGCTCTTTATATTCTCCTCAGCCGCAGTCTGGAACATTTTCTGCATCTTCTTTACATTTACTGAGTTTGATCGCCGCGATGATCGTGATGATGGAGTACCTTCCCTTGACCAAACATGATTACCATCCTCACGACTCCTATGAGGAGTGACCATGTTCTTGTGGGTTGCATCAGTACCAGATACGGAATCACTATTCTCAGGGGCCTTGTTCTCAATTTCATATTTCATTACTTTCCGTGAAGAAAGCGAGCATGGAGATCGTATTATATTTGGTAAATTTGGAGTATTGCTCAAGGCAAAAGGATGAGTTCTTTTCTTTTGTGATTGTGACTTGTATTGAGGAGTCTCCTCACCACTTGGAAAACACATGACCAGTCTATCTATGGATCTCTGAACATTCTCAAGCTTCTCTTCCAGAGATGCAATATTATTTCCTTCAGAATTTAACCGAGTGATCTCTTCTTTCAGGCTAGCTTTATCCTTGACTTCGACTTCTTCGGGGAAAAGGCTAACTGCGTGCATTTCCTTTATTTCAGACAGAAGTTTCGCAACAGTTTCAGTAGCATCTTGACCCCCCAATCTGGTAGATGCAACCTCCTTGTGAAGTAGTTCGAGTGCTTGGGTTGCTTCTTCACTGAGCTGCCTTTGCAGCATCTCAAGTTTTCGAATTTCATTCACCAGCATGGAAGGATCTGTAGATGTAGCTGATTGTCTCACCAACTGCCTTCCGCATGCCTTTCTTGCTAATGTTTCTGCACAATTTCTGCCGGTAGCTTCGTTCTCAGTGGTAAAAGAAAGGCATTTCGCTACTTGACGAGAAGGACCACATTCTTCTGAACCCTGCATGAACATTGTTTGCAGAACAAATTTCTCAGAGAGAGAGAGAGAAAGTGTCTGTGAAAATCATCAAAGAAATAAATACAAATTTTTACAGATATAGAATGTCTTTATCATATGTGCCACAATTTTACTTGAAATTTTCTCAAGCACTAAGAAAATGATATAAATAAAGCATCTCCAAATTTTGGAAAAACATGATTATTTTCTAACCTTTAGCTCCTTGTGTGCTCTCCTTTCTTGCTCAAGCACGGATTCTGCAAGGTCTCGTTGACGCTTTAGTTCATTCATCTCTCTCTCCATCTGCAAATTAAACATGTCTCGAGTACTAAAAGATTGAAAACCTGAACTTTGCCTATCCTCAACACATACAGAGTCATAACAGGAAAACCTGTAATTATCATCATTATCAAGAATATCATCTGCCAACCAAAATCAAGTACTGCAACCTGTATTCAGCTTGTGTGGAAGTTGTATTTGATTTTGGTTGACAGATGATACAGTGTCTGTTCGAAAGTCACAAACAAACTTCTATACTACAAAATCCAGAATGTCCGTACCAATTTCTCGTTGACTAAGAAAAACGTCACATAATTCTCAATAGTGACATGGTGTGCACCCAAGCTTTTGCGAATGCACTTACAGTTCACAACATATTTGAGAAGCAATTCTCAGCTAAAGACAATTACCTGTTGGATTTTCAGGTCCTTTTCCATCAGCAAAGATTTTAAACACGTGGAGAAAGAAGGTTCTGGACTTCGCAGCTCTGCTTCAAGTCTGGAAACTTCCTTCTGCAAGTGCTTCACTAATTGCTTCTCTTCAACAACCTAAAAATAGAAGTTCACTTGCAGCTTAGAATCAATCATAAGAGAATCACTGAAGGCCATATTTATATACCAGGTGTAGCAAATAACCTAGCCAGATGTAGATATCAACTCTTGATTTAACAGTTGAAGTACCAATTGGTCAGCTGTCTATACACTCCATATAGAGAACCATGCAGTTCGTCTTTTATTCTTTATTCTACTTCTGTTGTTTGCCTGGAATAATTATTGTAATGTCCATAATCTACACTCCATCGAAAATTGAATTTTATGATTTCTTAAAAGATCATGATGAAAGTTCTCTTTTATTCTTTATTCTACTTCTGTTGTTTGCCTGGAATAATTATTTTAATGTCCATAATCTACACTCCATCAAAAATTGAATTTTATGATTTCTTAAAAGATCATGATGAAAGGCTTCTCCTTTGAAGTTGGAAAAAAAGATCATATTATTAAGTATTGTGAAGGGAGGTAAAGCTATTTCTCTAGATCTCCTTAATAATTTGAGGTCTGAAAACTGGTTAAAATTTAGGAGTATTCGAGCTACTTGCTTTAGTCCACTAAGTGCTGCTCCTACAACCTTGAATAACCAATTTATAGAACAGTTAGAGATTTGAAAATCAAAAATTAGTTCTTCAAGTTAACATTTAGAGATTTGGAAATCAAAAGTTAGTTCTGCAAGTTAAGAGAATTCTAAGGAAAAAAACAAAAAACGGCAGTGTAAACATTATATGTACTTTCCAAACTAACAATAGAGGAAATATGTTCTCACTAAATAAACTTCTGTCTTACCATATTTACTTGTGCACTGTTTGTAACTTCCTTTGCACTTGTTGCAAATGAGAGTGTGTTCCGTGATTGCTCCACATGACTTAAAGCAGGACTCACAGTACATATTATTGCTGTGCGTGCATTTCCACCCAGTGACGGCTGCAATATTCTTGTCAATTTTGAATCTCTATAGGGTATATGTCCACTCCGCTTTCCACCGCTGCATAAAAAGTTTGACAAGATAAAAGAACAATGACTTTAGTTTCTAGAACTCTTTTGTAAATACTTCTACCTTGCCATTCATATTCAGAAAGTTTCATGAACATGCAAGGTTATTAGCACAACTGACCTGCAAGGGGATGGGGCAGACAAAACAAATGCTCACAAATTTATTAATTTATGCACTGTTTTCAAAAGCTCAAAATAAAGTAATAACTAATAACAGTTACCTTAGTTTTCTAATGACAGTTGTTAGTGTCAGTAAGCTTCGGTTAATATGACTTCCTTCCTTTAATCTGATACCATCTGCATTTGTTTGAGATGCACGCTCGCTCCCAGCAAGATCCACAAGACTCTGCATAGTTCCAACTTCTAATAAGAAAGATTGAAAAATAAAGGCTGGCAAAGATACCGAGTGACTCGAGGTGGAAAGAAATATACCAGACTTGCTAAGAAGGATCTCATACGTCCTGAATTTTCTCGCAAGCTACTCCCAATGGTCTGCATGAAAAAGAGATTAATTTTATAACTAGAATAGCAACCTCTTCATATGTAGCTCGTGCCATCATCTTTTAAACACTGAAGCATATGAATAGCGCACTAAATATCGAAATAGATTAGACGTATGGTGAAAATATAAACCTCTAAACCATCAATTATAGATTTATGGGTAACTAATATGAAGAGTGAAGTGTTGCGGGAGCAGCCTTTTCATATATATACAGCATAACGAGAACTAGTTTGTTTAATCAATGTCCAAAGGTGGAAGAACATCTCTCAGTCAAATGATTATAAGCACCTTTTAATACGCACCGAAATTTAATTTTGTCCCAGGTATGAGAGTCAGCAGGAATATTATACTCAAGAATAACATTGACAAGAAAATTTAGAAAGCATTATAAAATATCTAAGAGGAAATACCAGCCGGATTATCTGATGCGATCTTGAGCTTCTATCATTCAAAGAAGTTTCACCCACTTGCCTTTGAGCTGCAAGCATAAGGCCAAAATTTTTTGCATGAAACATTGACAATAAAAAAGAATATCTTTAACAATCTGTAATGCAGCATAATCTATTTTCTTCCCAATGCAGCTTCCTTAACTTTCTGCATAACAAGAGGACAACTGATTCTATTCATTTATACCTGCTTCAACTTATGGTACCAATATCAGATATATATAATCATAGAATTATCTCAAGATAAAAGTATAGACATGGTCCTAGCTTTGTCAAGACTGACGGCTGGTTGATCAAGTTCTCCTATAGGCTATAGTCACGGAATAAGGATGACGAATTTAAGTAAAAGCAGAATATTTCAGTTAATCTACGTTGAAAAAAGACTTATGTCTTACCTTCACAAATGCTAATTAAGTGGCGTAAGTGTTGTCCATCCAAAACCACCTCTTCAGTTAGTTTTTCCACAATAGTCCCTTTCTGCAATCAAAGTGAACATTAAACTACACAGATGTGCTTGGAGAGGAATTATTAACTTTTACCTTCAGTAGAAGGTCTGAATTATTGTACCTCAGGATCATCCAATAGCCTAAGGGAGCCAGATTCACGGTTCAAGAGGTCGACCACAGTCTCATTGTAGATTTCCAGAGCAGAAAGTTTTAAAACGAATTCCCGTTCTGGTGTCTGTGATCACAAAATGTAACAAACTTGTCATTTATGTTTATTATATATAGTGGTTAAGCACAAATGTGAGACTATTTCCTCTGACCATATTTACTATTAAAATATACTAAATCGTAATAAATTGTA
Source organism: Centella asiatica (assembly GCA_014636745.2). Classification (NCBI taxonomy): domain Eukaryota; kingdom Viridiplantae; phylum Streptophyta; class Magnoliopsida; order Apiales; family Apiaceae; genus Centella; species Centella asiatica. Next base: position 52,271,246 of record CM025780.1, read on the forward strand.
AATCAACTATGGCTTACATTGTTGATGTGCTCATAGATGTCTTTGACAGCATTTTCGGTTATTCCCCGTATAGTATATGTTTTACCACTACTAGTCTGCCCATATGCAAAAATTGTTGCTGCAAAAGTAAAGGACCAGTTCTAATTACAAAACTGAATGACTAACCATATAATGCTGATAAAAAGCACAATTGCAATATACAGTGAAATGTATGAATCTGTTACAATTAATTCCATTCAGAGCAGAGAGAGCAACATCTTTAGCCCCTTCTTCGTAAACCTTCTGAGTCGAGCATTCTGGAACAAAGACTTTATCTGACATAAATGTGAAATATGAGTCCACAAGAAAGAAGGCAATAAAATATCAATGTTAGTGCAAAACAAGTGAACAATAGGAGAAGATACTTAAGTGGTTTAGATATATACCAAATGTATATGGTCCTGTGTGACGCTGATGATATAGATTACGAGAAACAATTGTCTGGTCATCTTTGCACTCCCAGGCAATAAGATCATAGGCCGCTACTTCTTTGGGACTTAATGGCCTCAATCGAACAGTTACAAGTATCTTTTCCTCACTGACTTTAGGACCCGATGGAGTACATGAAGGAGTCTTCCTGATCTTCGATGCTGGAGTGCGTGGCGTACTGACTTTCATTCTTCACAACTCTACCAATATCCTACATTGTAATCATAAGAGCGATCACCCACTCCACAAGGCTCTGTTTAGGAACTACTTTGATTATGACTTTTTAATTAGTTTTGAAAAATACTTAAAAGTTGAAAAGTAACAATACCTTGCTTCTCAAAAAATGTATCAACTAAATAAAGAGTAGCAAATGAATAGGCAAACAGTAGTTTCAAACTTATAAGTTAACCAAAAGTAATTCCAGAATAGGCAGAACATCCTCTCTCACAGACGCTAAGAGATTAAATTTCAAATAAAGATGACAAAATAAGGTTTTATAAATCAGAATTAACATAAATGAAATTAATCAGCTAGGTTTGAAATACAGTACTAATTTTTTTCATAGAATCAGACCCTAATAAACATGAATCCCTCACGAGAAAGGAAACGAATCCCAAAATATGCTGAAGATCCAGAACATATTCTACTATCTTGATTCATCTTCAGAAGTCAAGCATTTCTCTTTTAGACTAATAACCACCGCTCCAAGTAGTAAAGACATACCAACACCACCCTCCCCCCCCCCCCCCCCCCCCCACCCCCCGACACCCCAATTTTTCATTCAACAAAACTCACCTGAAGATTCGAAAAACTGACAATACAAAGAAAATGTAGAAGGGTAACTGGGGAAAGATCTATACCGACATATAATCAGATAGAGATACCATAATTTCAATATAATTCAGGAAACACAAACATCTGAAAATAAATAACTTTCCCACTAAAGAAAACATGAATGAGATACATTACAACTCACCTTTTAGATTCATATAGAAACGAGAGTTCTTGATTTTGAAGTCAAATAGAAATTCAAGAAACCCCACTTGCTTGAAGTTGTTACAGAAATGGAAATTCTGTGATTTGGAGAGATTCAAAAGCTCCTGACGGTTCTTGCTTCGTTTTGTTTATTCAGTTTTTTTTTTTTTCAAATATTCTTTTATTTATTGAATAAAACTGTATTGCGTTTTTATTGGGTAGTGTGTTTTTGTGAACGAGCGTGGAGAGCAGGAGGAGAACATGGTAACGGCTATCTTGCATTGAATAATGGTAGTAGTGTACACCTGAAACCGTAGATCCGAAATGGGCCCACTAGATTAGGACTTGATCATGTTCTTAATGAGAACCACTCTAGCGTGGGCATGAATTCTGATGTAATGGTGTCACAACCCCCAATTATAAAGTTAAGGGTTGTAAATCAAATTAAATAATTCATAATTTGTTGAGATTTGATTCAAAAATTAATCGATACAATTTAAATTGATACGAAAACTAATCAAATTTGATATTTAATTTAAAATTTGATAAGTTAAAGGAATCAAATCTAAACACATCAGTATTCATTTGATTATACTCGTGAGTAGTTCAATTCTATTTTATACTAAAATATCATTAAAAAATTTAAAAATATACAATCAAATATGTCTTAATAATACATTTAAATATTATACATATTGAATAAATTACTCTAAAATTAATGTTCATAAATAAATGAATTATTATATATAATTTTTATCCTAAAAAAATAAAAACTTGTATCTATTATGAAAATTTTCACTAAATTTATGTGCTCGCAAATAATTCGTAATCGACTAGAATATAATTTGAGTATCAAAATTTTATTCAACTAAATACTCAAATTCAAATTTAAGTATCAAAAAAATTATTAAAATATAATCTGAATAGTACTGTTCGCTCGAATTAAAGTATAATTCGACTTATTTACGCTCATGTAAAAAGTAAATGAAAGCCCTATAAAAATAAAAATCAACTTCATTCCTTCTTTCTTTCGTATGTCGATGTTAATATTGAGTATAATATCAAGTATCATACACTATGTAACAGCAAAGTTGACTTGGTTGAAAGTGCTGATATCATATACCTCTACCCTTACATTACATTATATTAGTACAATTTTCTTGTTTGTACGTTAATTTATTATTTTTTTTGTTGGATATTTTTATACTTCTTCTTTTTATTAATTTGTAAGTATCTCGGATACTTGTAGTGTACGTGTAAAATTCTTTTATTATGTTTTTATAAATTAATTTTATTTTTTAAAAAATAAATAAATAAAAAATTATTTTGATTCATCTTTAACAATGATAAGAAAAAATAGGGATCGACAAAAAAAAAAGTTAAATGAAGGAAATTCTATTGAGAACAATAAAAGAGAGCAATTGTAGCAGAAAAAAGAAAGGTAAACACGTGGGTAGCTTTTCTTCTTCTTTTTTTTAAACTTATAAATAATGACACAAAATGACTAAAATAATTTTAGACCCAGATACTTAATATCAAGTATAAGGTAAGAGGCGGGTGAAATCTGAATCCTCGCATATTATAGTTATATATTTTTATTTTTATTTTTTAAATTACAAAAAAATGTTATGTTAAAAGTAGTTCTCAGTGAATAATCAGAATGTCATCGGAAAGTTTACACTAGTTTTTTCGTCTATTTGTATACGTTACAATTCATTTAAAGAAATTAAGATATTTTATTGTCGTATATGTTTGTACATGTTATTAGGCAGAGTAATTTGTAAACAAGATTTACTAGTCTAAAAATAATACTATCATTCGTTCCAAAATTATGAATATATTTTGATTTTTTGAATCAAAAGATAATAATTTAAATTTTAAATTACTATCAAATTAATTATAATTGATACAACTATTATATTTTATCACAACATAATTTACATTAAAAAATTTTATAGATTATATAAATTTTGAAGTCTAATATACCGTCATTTGATTAAAAAAATTAAAATATGTGTCTAAGTTTGAGTGGAGTAATAAGCACCTATGACTTAGGCGCTTTTCTTCTTCTTCTTTTTTTTTTCTTCTCTCCTTTATATTGGTGGTTCATCTGAAAACACATAAATACTCTTTCAATCGGCGATGAGTTTTGAAATATAGCCTCCGTTTTGTTAAATGTGGATAATTTTTCCTTGCTTTCTTTTAACTTTTCTGGTGCAATTGACACAAGAAAAAATATATGGGAGAGTAGTGAATGAAAAATATGAATATATGATAAATATGAAAATTGGTTACGTTAGACCACACCCACACCCACATCCACGTGAATCGTATTTCTCATTTACAAACTCACTCGTTTTTTAGTATATTTATTTGTCATCATCATTTTTCTTTTTTAAATTCATTAACATTTTCAATACTTTTTTCATCACGAACCAAATACACCATTGTTGAACGAAAATCTTGATTCTATTTGCCATCGTAAATAAATTGTTATTTTATTTATTTTACTAATCTTGGTGAATAAACCTTATTGGGGTATACTGTTGTTATATAAATTATTTTTCTCGTATAATTGTAAATTTAAGTACCTTTTCGTAAGGTGAAAAAGTATGCCTTAGAACTTATTTTCCTTTTTAATTATTTTAAAAAATCATTAGCAGGAGGGTTTTTCATTTAAGATATCAAAAACAAATGCGAATTTCTTGTTAAAATTTTTAAAAGCCAAGCCTTGTCACTTGTAATCTCAACCTATAATAACACACGTGGATATTCTTTTTCCGCATGAAAACAAAGAAAATAAAAGTCAAAAAAGGAAAAGTGGCAAAGGAGACGACTAGCTGCATTTAATACCCCAAATTTCCACCAAAGACAAATTAGTGGGCTGGCTGGCTAGCCCAGGTACATATGCTGTGGGTATTCTTTTTATTTCATTTAAGGGGCATTTATAGGCCGGCCCTCTCGACATCAAATATTTGTCGTTCAATGTATTTAAGTTTTTATAAAATTTTATGTGTACTGTCTAATTTAAAATTACTATCTATAAAGTTATTATTTACTAAAAAACTTGAAAATTAATTCATAACAAATCTAAAACAATCATAATAACATGTAAAGCTAGTTAACATGAATAATAATATTGGTTTTAATATTGATTAAGTAAAATTTTGGTGTTTTTTAGTAGATAGTAATTTTAGTTTTTTAGATAATAATTTTTCCGTTGAACAGTTCACAATGAAACTTTAGTGCATTGCACAGTAAATTTTACCGCCAACACATGGTAGCCGGTAATTTATCCTTCATTTTGATTTTTTTTTTGTTCAATATATCCAATTATTTGAATTAATACAAATCATATTTTGAAGGAGTATTTCAGTGGTGATCAACATTATTTTTATATTCTCAAAATTTGAAATTAAGATTTTTGATTAAATGAATTCAAACAGTAACCGACACATGCTTTCTTGACTAATTTTCGTTAATTACTAAACTATATTTTCCAAGACAATGAAGCAAAACAAACCTTATAAGAGGCTCATGTTGCGTTTGATTGTTGTGAGAATGAGAAAAGGATCATCGACCAGTAGTTAATGATTCAACATTCGAAAATATAAATCTTGTGAAAATGAAAGAAGAATTTGTATTAAAACACAAAGCTCATGTATGGGGAAAAAAAATTCCATGATAATTTCACAAATAGATATTCTCATTTGAAAGTAAATAATAAAACGAAATCTCGCGAAAATGAAAGAATAATCGTACTAGAAAATAAAGCTTATGTATGGAAGAAAATAAATTCAATGATAATTTCACAAACGATATTCTCATTAAAAAAGTAAAGTCTACAAAGAATGAAGATTTTGGAGACTGTTTTCTCTTAAACTAAAAAAAGAATTATTTTTCTACGTCTGAAAATTTAATTTGATAATACGTAAGATTTTAATGAAATGATTAACGCAGAAAAATGAGAAGAATTTACTTAGAATTATCAATGGTACATCATCTATGTTATAACTGAGGTAATGCAATTAATAAGACTCAATAAACGTTTCTATTTGATTGAAACTTCCAATTATCTTTCTTGTCGGTGGCTAATATGTAAATATCATTACAAGTATTCAAAGAGAACAATGATATGTCTTGACATTAGATTGAGAGAATTTTTCTCCAACTAAATTTTATGTAACAAAAAAAAAACAATTAGAACTAATATTTTCATACAAAACTACAAATTGAACAAAAAAAGAAAAAAGGAGTTGGTGCAACACCAATTCAAAATAAACAAACAAAAAACCCAATATTGAGTAATATATTATCTCTAAATAGTTTAAGAGTTTGTCATTTATATATAATAGCACCACTATTCTTCCATGATGACCATTTTTTTTTAAAGATAAAATCGTAATAATCAACTACTACAAATTGAACAAAAAAAAAAATGGTGCAAAATACCAACTCAAAATAAACAAACAAAATACCCAGCAATAATTGACATTATGTTAAACAATCCCATTCCCATATCAGAAATCAGAATCGCACTCAATTGATCTCGGGAACAAACAATAATACAACTTTAACGTAAAGAAATGTGTCCCAACAACAAAAATAAATAAAAATAAAAATAGAAATAAAGAATTCAAAGAAGTATTATTAGCACGGACTGTTATTGTAATTGTGCTTTTGCAATTGGTCCCATACATGCATACACCATCTTTGTAAAATCTGTGTCCCACAAAACCCATCAAACCAATCCATTGTTTTACTTTGCAGCTGGACATATACTGTAATTTATCTAATTTTATCAATAGTTTGTGTAATTATTTATTTCCACTTGCTAGGGGATAATGCAATTCATTTCAACAACCTCGTTGGTATGATATGTTTGTTTATTTGATATTTGCATATTTTTAAATATTTTTCAAATGTATGTAAGATATGTAACTTTATTAGTACAATATAGTGTGAATTGTGTAAACATCATTACTCTTGTTTATTATTCTCTGTTTCAAGTTTGTGGGTATTATTTGTGAATTTTATAATTTTATTTATTATATAAATTTATGAAAATATAAAAATATATAATTTTTGTTTAAGAGTATTTTTCATGTCCTTCATGATATTAGAAAAGTGAAAAATTTTATTTTAATTTTGAATTCAATGATACTAAAGATACTAACAAATTACACAATAAAAGTACAATATACATGTGATAATATGTAAGTACCTTCTTATTGGGTAATTTATAAGTAACATTGTAAATTCTTATAATTTATAAGTAACATTATAAATTTTTAAAAAGTTGACGACATATCCTAACTCTGAATTGAGAGAGTGATCCATAGTCTAAACTTTTTGTCTTCTAAAAAAAATAAAAATTAAAAGTATCATTTGATCTAGCCATATCTTTTTCCATTAGGTTGTACAGTAATATTCAATATATTGTTTAAATAATAGTACATCTAAACGTTACAATCTAAGAATTATCCACTCCCGGTGGCCTAACAATTTTCTATTAGCCGATTACTTATTGTTGACAAAACCAACCTCGATGGCTCCATTTGCAAAACTGAACCTTTAGTTCACCCTCACATTATTTAGTGGTTTAGTGATTACTGCGCTTTCTGTTCTAAAATTAAATATATATTTTAAATTAAAAGATAATAATATTAAATTAATTTTAGTTGATATAATAATTATTTTATATTTTATGATATTTTTTTAATTATAATATAATTTATATTAAAAAAAATTATATTAATTTTAAAGTTTAATATTCTGCTATAACATTATTTGACTCAAAAAATTAATATATATATATATATATATATATATATATATATATATATATCTAATTTTGAAAAGAATGATTTATAAATATGAAAACGATACCAGAATGAATGAGGGAAAAAAAAATATTAAAGGCAAGAAGAGATCGTAACTTTATTTAGGTCTAGTCGGTCTTCTATATTATTTTAATGTTTTGGATTTTTGGAGTGTAACGCAAAAAATATTTGTTTTTTTTTCTTTTTATGACGTACGTAAATTTATAAAAACATCTGTTTAAACAAAACTTAGATTCGCTTGAAATTTTCTGGAACACTGCTATATTTAGAAGAATACCGTGTTACGTACAAGATTTTCTTTCTCAACTTTGTTTTATATTGTAACAAATTTAGATGACATAGGCCATTTTTTTCAAATTAAATGGGTGGCTGATTGTTATACTCGAGCATGTGCACCTCTTTAGGAGAGTTTACAAAGAATTCGAAAAGATGGCAGTCAAATTGAATTTAATTATGTCATTATTTGGTTAAGTCAAGTTCAGTTAAATATTATTTATTTATTGAACATAAAATTATGTTTAGAATCAATTGACTCATGTAAATAACTAAGATGAGTAAGAATTTGATATTAAATAAATAGATTTTATTAAATTTTTGGTGAAATAAGTCGAATGTAGTCTCATAAAAAATAAAAAACTGTATTCAAGTTTGATTATATTCTAGAACATTCTAGTATTTGTGTTTATGAGTTGAAAAGATAAATCATCTCATTCGGATACAACATTACTTATGAGTAATATTCCATCATTTATTTATTATTAGGATATCTTATTTCTTTGTGTATCAGCAGGGGCGGACGGAGGTAGGGACGAGGGGGCGTCCGCCCCTGCTGACTTCCAAAATAAAATTTTGTAGGTAGTATTTATCTTCATAATATTTGAGTATTTTTACTTTGTAGTGGAGAAATAACAATAGAAACATAGGTATTATAAACATTTAACTGGTTATGGACTCCAATATTATTTTCTCTTCCAGATTTTCTAAAAAAAGATGATGGAAGTTACAATTTTTTTTCCTTTTTGGTGTGTGCATGTGTTAATACTTCTAGATTTTAAATTATAAAATTAATTTTGACTTTCAAAATTTAAATTAACTCTTATTCAAATATAAAATTTGTTTATACTAATTTAATTTTAATCAACACTATTCAAAATTAAAATATACTTATAAAAAATGTTAAATGTCATTCAATTATTTCACTACTCCAAATAACTTCACTGTCTTAACTACTTAGTGGTCTCTATTCCACTGCGATGGCTTCAACTAACATGACAATATAGACATATTTAGAACATAAAAATAACCGTTTTATAAATGTATTTTTAATTTTGGAACGAAGAGAGTAAGTTATCCATATTGGTTGGCTATTCACATACAATTTAAAAAGTTCTATCATTGGGATTATTCTCCTCCTCAACTCATGGAAGAAAATTAACTTGAGACTTATATCATCGGTTTTTTTGAACATGTTATAATTAGATGCGTTGCTAAAAAGATGGGTGAAAATGAAGTTATCGTTTTACGATTTTAGAATACGAAGAATCGTATGGAAATATTGCGAAACTCTTACGTTTATTATTATATTTCTAATAATGAATCTTTATTTAATGAATTCGTTTTTAGTTATATCTATCTTTGTGTACTTTTAAAATTTACATGTTAGTAAATTTTGGCCCCCCTGAAGTATAATCATGCGTCCGCCACTGTGTATCAGGACATTCTAGTATTCGTATTTATGAGTTGAAGAAATAAATCGTATCATACATATACAACATTATTTATGAAAAAAAATATTTTATTATTTGAATATACTATTGTATTATTTTTGTATGTGTGCATGCTTGTGTACGCATGACGCAATGTGAGGTTAATAACCGAAGATAAGGTGTCATAGTGTTATGTAACATTGACGCAATGACGCGTCAAATGATACGGTGAATAGTTAATCCTCCGAAATTGAGCATGTCAATTGTCAAATAAGGATAAGAGAGTAATTTAGTTATTTAAAATATACTCCGTAATTATCAATAAAAGAAAATTGTACAGATATAATATTTATTTAAAATATAAAATATGGAAATTGTAGGGCACAACATTGTGTAATTCCGTTACTCGCAAGTTGCAATATCAATCAGAATATAAGCCGAACGAGGTCTTAATATCACTAATTTTTTTATTTATTTTTTGATTTTCACCGACAATAATTATAATTATACATTTATACTAGAGTTGACATTATAATTATTATGAGATTCGAGTCGAGTAAACATAAAATAAAATCAATATATGAACAATAGGCTACAGTTCGATGCAATATTTGAAAATTAAACAAAAGCAGCCTCGTAAAAAAAGGAAAAAAGAAAGTGCCAAAAGTAAGGAAAGTTCCCCAACCGGCGGCATTGAACATTAAACAGAGGAGATAGAGAGTCAAAGACAACGGAAACCATTGACAAAACTACGAATGGTAGTATAGAATATTTATGTAGAAACAGACTTATGTACGGAGTAATTCTAGAATGTAAAAGAATTAAGAAAAAATAAAAAAGAAAAAGAAAGAAAGATGAAAATGCAGCATTTGGAAAACATTTATTTTATGCCCACCATTAGCCAAATTAAACATAGCATTATTGTTATGAATCTCTGTAGCGATATTATCTTCGCGACGATCGTGAAAAGAAATGATTATTATTATTAATTTTTTGTAAATAAAGAAAAAAAAATCTGATATCAGTCTATTCGAATAATTGACTTGAGTCGAATTGAGCCAAATATTATACATTAGTCAAATTTATTTGAATTAAAAAGAAATCAAATAGTTTTAAAAATGAATAAATGATCATAATTGGATAGAGTCTTTTAGTTAAATAAATTGTTTAGTTTGGACATTTTATTGATTGATTAAAAACTCATATTTTCCCTAACTTTAATTAACGGGGTTCAATTCCCCCTCAGTTTCTTAATAAACCAAAAAAAAAAAAAAAGGTGTTAGTACTCGGTAACATAATAACGAAAATGGAATAATGTACCTTAGTGGATAAAAGGGGTGGATTAAATTAAGAACATGGGACCACCATGTTGGAAAAAAAGGAAGTGGTATTGGGAAACCGGGGAGATGATGAAAAGAGGTTTTCAAGATCATGGTTTAGTCTAGTATTATTCACTTATTACATGAAATTGAGTGGGGTTGCTCTCCGTGAGAAAGAATTCAATTTACAAATTTAATAAAGTATTTTAAATTAATGATAGATAAGGTAGAAAGACAAGTTTTATGACTAAGAAATTGCTGTATCATTAGAAAGGGACAAAGAGAGAGAGAGAGATAGATATCCTTTCATTAGATTTTATTAGTTTATAAATAATAATTTTATTGTGAAATGAAGGGGTAAAAAGGCTGTAATTTGTATAACCAAAAGTAAGGAAACAAGCTAGATGCATATATACATTTTGCCATTTTAGGTTTAATTTTGGCAAAAAAACACACCGTCTGCATAATGCAGAGTTCATAGATTCTTTTTCTAATTATAAAATGTATAAGATATGTGAATGCTGTTATATTTCAAAGTTAAAAATATCACCTCCAACAAATATTAATTTATTTAATAAGATTGTCTTATTTATAAATATCATTATAAACTTTCAAAAAGTTCCAAATCAGTGCAGTGCAATGGCCCGATTCATTGAGGAGCCTCACTAACTTAGATTTTTTGTGAAAAAAATAAAAATAAAAGAGCTAGAAATATCACAGAAATTGTATTGGACCATTTTACGTAAATTGTGGATGCACATGGTACAATCTTTTAACAGAAACCATCGAGAAACCAAATCCGGTTTTGGAAATGAAAGCAACCTTCAAACAACAAGAAGGGAGAGAGAGAGGAGAGAGATATTTAATTTTTTTTAACTTTAACGCTATTGTACGCCAGCCATCCACCTATCCAGACCAATAGTATCAAATACCATAATGACTAATTGACTCAAATTCTATATAAAAGCTGGCCAATGTTCTCTCTTTTCATCACAAACCAAACAACCCCATTTCATTTTACTTTGCTTACACACCTGTTCCGCCGTTCATTTTTATTCATTATTTTGTGTTTCTTGATTGGCTGGTTTAGCTGCCCCTTGGGAATAACACAAAACAGAGGAAGAAAAAAGAAGGGTAAACTTCACTTCACCATATTCTTGTTTGAGCTTTTGTTTTGATCGCAAGTAAAATGGAGGTCTAATATTATTCAAAGTTGTGATCTTTTTGTTTTACAAGTTCATATGGGAGAGTAAATATCACTTTCAGTTACTTTACACAAAGCTGATCTGTTGGGGTTATGAGATCCTCTGGTTTTTAAAATTTTACTAGTATTTCTGAGCAGTAATTGGTAAAGATTCATGCTCTCTCTTTAACTAGTCTCTTTTTTCAAGCTTTTCTTGGTTGGAAAGTTTTTTTAATGTTAATAATATATCCATCTGGAACTGTCAACTTAGATCAGTATATCAGATCCTCAACTGGGATTTTCTGGCATAACCAGATGATCAAGCCAACATTTTTTCAAAATTTCTCCTAACTTATGATGAAGAGACTTGGTTGAATAGTCAGTGGAAATTTTCTCGCTACCCCAGTTAATTGTTTAATATAAAGTTGAGACCTTGATGGTTATGAACCGTAGATAAGTACCCTCTACAAATAAATTGCATCACTGATCATCACCTTAGGTACCCTCTTTTTCTGCTTGTTTCTCTGTTCTTATTTCTTCGAATTAATAATTTTATAAAATTATCAGCTTTTAACTTTCTGTAAATTTATTCTTCATTCCTAAGATAGTGCAACTAATGGGAGATCACTCATGAGCTCTATAATGAATGTGGGTAGATGAGCTTGTGAGTATACAACTAACTAAAGAGTAAAGATATAGACAAAGTTCCTAGTCAAGCCCTACCTTTCTTTCTCAGTCTCTGACTCACCATTATTGCATGTTACAAAAATTTTCTTTTTACTTTGCAGCTTTGGAACTTGACCAACACCGGTGTGTTGTACCAAATAAATAAATAAATATAGTTGATCTACGGTTTTATTTTCTTATTATATCATTGCCATAAAGAAGTAGGTGTTGCTGTGTTAGGTGTTTGATTTTGAAATAAAAAATCCTACAACAAATTTAATTAGGTGGAGATCTTTGACTTTCTAGACTTAATGTTTTTTAAGGTTTATGTAGATAAAATCATAGAACCAGTAATCCCATTTATATAATATGAAAACATTTGTTTTTCTAACCATTAGTTGAAGTTTGTCTGAAAACCCTGTGACAAAGGCAGATTCATGGCTGAACCTGTTCTGACACGAGTTCACAGCCTCCGCGAACGTCTGGATTCAACTCTGACCAATCATCGTAATGAAATCTTACTATTTCTTTCCAGGTATGAATCACACACTCTGGTAGGTAACTTATAGTTTACTTTTTTTGTGCGTGTGTTTTTCCTCAGTTTGTGCTACATTACAGTTTGTTCCTCATATTAAACTTGTAGGCTTGAAAGTCATGGGAAAGGAATCTTGAAACCCCACCAGCTTCTAGCTGAGTTTGAAGCAATCAGTAAAGATGACAAACACAAACTACATGATGGTGCCTTTGGCGATGTTCTGAAGTCTACACAGGTAAGTTTTGAGATCAACCATCCTTGTCGAAATCTATGTGTTTTACAATTCTAATTCTTAAGAGTTATGTGATCCAGTTTATTGAAGTTTGATTTTAAATCTATAGGAAGCAATTGTATCTCCCCCATGGGTAGCACTTGCTATCCGACTGAGGCCTGGTGTATGGGAGTATGTACGAGTCAATGTTCATCAACTTATAGTTGAGGAATTGTCTGTGCCCGAGTATCTTCAGTTCAAGGAAGATCTTGTCAATGGATCGTAAGTTTGATTATCAAATTTCTTGTTTCTATTTCATTTTGGTTATATTTGGTCTTCACTTGTTTGTTAATCAATGTGACATATTTTTGTACGTTGTAGATCTAGAGACAACTTTGTTCTTGAGCTGGATTTTGAACCTTTCACAGCTTCTTTCCCACGTCCTACGCTTACCAAGTCCATTGGAAATGGAGTTGAGTTTCTCAACAGGCACCTCTCTGCAAAAATGTTCCACGACAAGGACAGCATGCATCCACTTCTTGATTTCCTTAGACTCCACCACTACAATGGCAAGGTACATATAACTTGACAACTTTGTTAAAAAAAAATTAAGATGCTGATAAAATAAGTCCAGATGATGCAAAATCAAAAGTGTGATCACAACATGAATTATCCCGCGGAAAACAAAATGTTCTAAAGTACAGTTTAATTTTTGGGGAAGCTTTTTGATCAATGTTAGAAGCCGATCTATGCTTATTCATTTATTTGTTTTATTTTTATTCGAGAGACATTGATGCTGAACGACAGAGTTCAAAATGTAAACGGTCTTCAATCTATGTTAAGAAAAGCAGGGGAATATCTGTCTACACTCCCCTCAGATACACCATACTCAGAATTTGAGCATAAGTTCCAAGAGATTGGTTTTGAGAGGGGCTGGGGTGATACTGCTGAACGCGTTTCAGAGATGTTTCATATGCTTTTGGACCTTCTTGAGGCTCCTGATGCGGGCACTCTTGAGACATTTTTAGGGAGGATACCAATGGTTTTCAACGTGGTTATTCTCTCCCCTCATGGTTACTTTGCCCAAGAAAACGTTTTGGGCTATCCCGACACTGGGGGTCAGGTGAGATTTTACAGCCCAAATGTAGGCTGATCCCTTTAATCCAATGTATATATATGTTCATGTCAATAATCTGCTGTTATTCCTTTTGTAGGTTGTATACATTTTAGATCAAGTTCCTGCTTTGGAACGTGAAATGATGAAGCGTATCAAGGAGCAAGGACTTGATATCATACCTCGTATTCTAATTGTTAGTATTCCAAGCTTAAGTTGATCCTTCACTTTCATGCAAAATTTAAATTCTCCTCTTTAAGTTGCTTCTAATTTGGTATATTACTCAGGTGACACGACTTCTGCCAGATGCAGTAGGCACCACTTGCAACCAACGTCTTGAGAAAGTGTTTGGAGCTGAGCATTCACATATACTTCGAGTTCCCTTTAGAACTGAGAAGGGAATTCTACGCAAGTGGATCTCTCGCTTTGAAGTTTGGCCTTATATCGAGACTTTCACTGAGGTACATTTGCAGTGCTTTCAAATTTCTCTCCATTTTATGCAATACTGCATCATTTCTCAGTTTCTTAATCCATCGGGCTTTATAAATTTTTCTAGGATGTCGCAAAAGAAATTGCAGTAGAGTTGCAAGCCAAGCCAGATTTAATCATTGGCAACTACAGTGAGGGTAATCTTGTGGCTTCATTGTTAGCCCACAAGTTGGGTGTTACCCAGGTATAACCCGTGATTCGTATCTCAAGAGATATTATGAACTCACATGTTCTGCGTCTGTCTAATCCGAATGCTATTTTTCAGTGTACCATTGCTCATGCTTTGGAGAAAACGAAATACCCTGATTCGGATATTTATTGGGAAAAATTTGATCAAAAGTATCACTTCTCCAGTCAGTTCACAGCTGATCTTATCGCGATGAATCATACTGATTTCATCATCACCAGTACATTCCAGGAGATAGCTGGCAGGTATATAGAAATCCTTAGTTGTCAGTTTGTCACCAAATTATAAAGTTTTTTCTGTAGAATGCCTTTCTTTAACTGTATCTTCATTTTAATCATTGTAGTAAGGATACAGTTGGGCAGTATGAGAGCCACACTGCCTTTACTATGCCAGGATTGTACCGAGTTGTCCATGGGATTGATGTATTTGATCCGAAGTTTAACATTGTCTCACCAGGCGCAGACACATCCGTTTATTTCTCTTACGCAGAGACGGAAAAGAGATTGACAGCACTTCACCCTGAGATTGAGGAACTTCTTTATAGTTCGGTTGAGAATGAAGAACACCTGTAAATTTTCTATCCCTCACCTCCATAATTTTGTGACTTTGTCCTAAATCAGATCAATTTGATCGATATAAATGTTATTGTCAAAATACAGATGTGTTCTAAAAGACCGGAATAAGCCCATACTATTCACCATGGCGAGGTTGGACAATGTGAAAAACTTAACAGGATTTGTCGAGTGGTATGCTAAGAATCCCAGGCTACGCGAGTTGGTCAACCTTGTTGTTGTCGGTGG
This sequence comes from Centella asiatica, assembly GCA_014636745.2. NCBI lineage: Eukaryota > Viridiplantae > Streptophyta > Magnoliopsida > Apiales > Apiaceae > Centella > Centella asiatica. The sequence continues at coordinate 52,286,742 of CM025780.1, forward strand.
AGACAGAAGGAAGGAATCAAAGGATTTGGAAGAACAAGCACAGATGAAGAAGATGTACGAGCTTATAGAAACCTACCACTTGGATGGCGAGTTTAGGTGGATTTCTTCTCAGATGAACCGCGTGAGAAATGGTGAACTATATCGTTATATTGCAGACACAAAGGGCGCTTTTGTGCAACCTGCATTCTATGAGGCCTTTGGCTTGACTGTTGTTGAGGCCATGACTTGTGGCTTACCAACTTTTGCAACTCTCCATGGTGGTCCAGCTGAGATCATTGTTCACGGAAAGTCTGGTTTCCACATTGACCCCTATCATGGTGATCAAGTAGCCGAGCTGCTTGTTAATTTCTTTGAGAGGTGTAAGGCTGATCCTTCTCATTGGGAGGCTATTTCAGCTGGAGGCCTCAAACGTATTCAGGAAAAGTAAGCACAAATCTTCTTTTCCTCAAATCTATCCACATACATACATACATACGTACATACATAATTCATGCATAATAATTGAGTTTAATGATATTTGGCCGCTAAATAGTAGGTAAATAAACATGTTTATTTGCTTTGGTAGATATACATGGCAAATCTACTCCGAGAGGCTACTGACATTGGCTGGTGTTTACGGATTCTGGAAGCATGTGTCCAAGCTTGATCGTCTTGAGATCCGTCGTTATCTTGAAATGTTTTATGCTCTTAAGTACCGCAAATTGGTGAGTTTCTTCTTCTAGTTTTACTATAAACGTACTCTTTCTTAACAATTTCACGACCGATGATTAGATGTTTTTCTGTCTTTCAGGCTGAACAAGTTCCACTTGCTGTTGACCAGTAGATGGTAAGAAGCAACATTGGGCTGGTCAAACAGAAATTTTCTTGAATTTTTCAATAAAAATGGAGATTCTGATGAGAAGAGGATTCTGTTTAGCTTTATTTTGTTAAAATGTTTTTGTTTCCTTCGGTTCCCACTGTTGATGTTTTGATTTGGTTCTGACCAACCCTGTTAGCTCTTGGTAAAGAAGTATTCTTATTTCTGTTAATATTTAGATTTAGATTTCTTTCTGCTGTACTGAGGATTGAAAACAAGAACATTCTGAATTTTCAGAAGAATATTAATAGAGAGCACATTCGGTCTTCATTAAATTTGCTATATGCAGTTCTTCAATTTTCTTGTTACTGGGTCGGTTTGATCTAACAATAAAATGAAAAATAACCTGAATCATCATGAACCCTTTCACCATTGTTTGATCTTCTCATCGGTACAAAATTACTTGAAGTGGAAATTAGTTGAGTTGGAATTTACCTTTTCTTCTTTAAAAAACTAAAAATTAGAAATAATATATATATATATATATATATATATATATATATATATGGGGCCCGATCCATAGCTAACGTTAGTTGTGGAGTTTTTCGTAGCTAACACATTTATAACCGTTGATTGAATAATTCAACGCTAGAAATTAAACTTAAAAAATAGAAAAATCCCTTCCGAAAAATCCCTTCCGCCAGTCTTACTGGCGAAAGGCAAAATAAAAATAAAAAAATTTGGCCTTTCCGCCAGTAAGACTGGCGGAAGGCAAAAAAAAATAAAAAAAATTGACCTTTCCGCCAGTAAGACTGGCGGAAGGCAAAAAAAAAAAATAAATTTGGCCTTTCCGCCAGTAAGACTAGCGGAAGGTAAAAAAAAAATGGTCATTTTTTTTCCTTCCGCTACTAACACTGGCGGAAGAGACTTTTTTTTTAAAAAAAATTCTTTTAAAATTTTTTCCCTTCCGCTAGTGTAGCGAAAGGGAAAAAAATTTAAAAAAAAAGTCTCTTCCGCTACTAACACTGGTAGAAGAGACTTTTTTTTTTTTTTAAAATTTCCCTTCCGTTACTAATACTGGCAGAAGGGAAAAAAAAATTTAATATTTTTTTTTTAAAAAAAGTCCCTTCCGCCAGTGTTAGTAGCAGAAGGAAAATTTTTGTTTTAAAAAAAGTCCCTTCCGCTAGTGTTAGTAGCGGAAGAAATTTTTTTTAAAATTTTTTTTCCTTCTGTTATACTGGCGGAAGGGAAAAAAATTTTAAAAGATTTTTTTTTTAAAAAAAAGTCCCTTCCGCGAGTGTTAGTAGCGGAAGGGAATTTTTTTTTAAAAAAAAAAATTCCCTTCCGTTACTAACACTGGCGGAAGGGAAAATATTTTTTTTTCCCCTTCCGCTAGTGTTAGTAGCGGAAGGGAAAAAAATGGCCATTTTTTTTTACTTTCCGCTAGTTTTACTGGCGGAAAGGCCAATTTTTTTTATTTTTTATTTTGCCTTTCGCCAGTCAGGGATTTTTCTATTTTTTAAGTTTGATCTCCAGAGTTGGATTATTCGATCAACAGTTATAAGATCTAACGGTTATAAATGTGTTAGCTACGAAAGATTTCACAGCTAATGTTAGCTATGGATCGGCCCCCATATATATATATAAGACAATTACCACAGTATTCTGTTTTATGATATTCGTTTCGTTTTAATGTGCCGTACAATTTTCTTTATAATTTGTCGTCAAGGAGATATATTTGGGTTATAACCTATTACGGTATTACTTTTATCATAAGGTTCCCCAATATAATTTCGCAACCAACCCATTTATAATATCCCATGTACAATCATATTTTTGGATGAATAAAGTTTATATATATATAATACCCGCACTAAGCAAGGCAAAGTCTTGGAAAGCAAACTTATGCCATAATATGTTTGCAGCTGCATGCCTGCATTTTATTGCAAAGAGAACATCTCCGATTCAGGACATCCGCGTTACGATCCAAGAAACAGGTTCAACTAATCTGTATTAATGGATGACATACACTGATACATGTTTTTAAAAACCGTCACCTCACATAGGACTCATTCGGACTCATTTTAAGTAACTTTTAATTTAAAAAGTTATTTTTCTAGATGAACAGTAGACTTTTACACGATTTATATTTTTAGAAAACAAATGTAAATTTTACTCAATTTTTAAGAAGTAACTTTTTAAGTTAAAATTTGATTATAATCCAAAAGTAACCAAAAATTGACAGTTTTTAGTTTTTAGGGCTTTACATTGTGTGGCATTAGATATCTAGATATTGCACACGTAGTCTGCTGTTGCAACGAGAAAAACACGTAAATTCACAAGGTCATAAATGAAAAAAAACTGTTCGTTGCCTTGATAATTTTTGTATAGCAAAATATGTACACTATTTCTCTCTTACAAAATTTCCCATAATACAGAAATGTACAATATATTACATGCCCAGAAGGCCAGAATAAAATGACTACAACACGTAAGAAGAGCATGGAAGCTGTACAGTGGAAGTTTTGAGTCTAATTTCTAGGCCTTGTGTATTAATCCCTATATTGAAACTCGAGTCTAATATCTACTCGGAACATACTAATAATACCTTTCTTCTTGGTTTGTACATTTCAACTTCGCCTTCACTTTCTATACTATTTTCCAAGAAAACAAACTTGAGATTACGATAAATAGAGGAATGGATGGAACTCACATAACTGCAAGGGTGCAACATATGACATGATTTTTCGTCATTACTGAACAATCAATTTCTGTTTATTCCTTGATAGTCCTCCGTAATTTCCTTCCATGAAGAGATTGTTGAGTCGGATACAGGACTATTGTCAATAACAAAGCCAATGCTAAACCAACAATGCCGCTAAATGGTTGGAATGGGTTGGTACCAGTTAGCCATAGGGGAAAGTTGGGTTGATATGTCAAAAACCCACCATTTTTTAAGATGACACTTGAAGCCATAATACCTGCTCGCAGGCCAATTGGAAGGGCAAGGCTACCTTGACACCTCTGCCGAGCCCCAGCTAGAGAAAGAGATAACAGCCATAGCCCCGGAATTGCCCATGGCGACCTGAAATCAGTAGCAGAGCAGGCAATGTTTATTAAGGCAAAGTTATTCAAATCTAGTACAAAGTCAAATATAAAGCAGGCTCATTAGAAAGACAGACAGAAAAAACCACAGGGAACAAAGAGTGTTAGAGTGAATAAAAAATGATTACCAACCACTCAAAGGGTGTTTTTGGGTTGTCACCGGAACCCTAGGACTGAGATCAAGTTGCTCTTTTTGCTTCGGTAGTTAAGAATAAATTTAAATTTTGACTTGCAATAATATTTCAGAATGTGTGTTTGTGTTAGAAGAGAGGAGGAGGCGCGTGCAAAGCCTTATTGGTGCAAGGTACATTAATTCATAATTTCAATTCTTTGTTTAGTAATTCAACTGGATGGATGTACACAATATGCAAAATGATTAGGAATACAAAAGATACCTCTGAGATAATTGCAAAATATTGCAAAATGCACAATAGAGAACAGGAAAAAGATACCTCTGAGATAATGAAAATGCAAATCCTGATATAATAATTCCACGATGATATCCAAGGTCAGCAGCAATTTCATCAGGCAACCATGATCTGAAAAGCAATTCTTCAACAAGTGCAACACCAGTTGCTGTTACAAGGCCTTGGACAAATAATATAGTCATTTGTCCATACACTTTGAGCAACTTTAGAGCACCCGAGGCAGATGAAACATTCAATGACCAAGGCAGACGGACACAGCCAATTAATGCATTTATTGAATGTATGGATATGACCAAAAGAACTCCTCCAACCAAACCATAAGAGAATTGTTGAATCTGCAAAAAAGAAGGCCAAGATTAATATTTCAACAACACCAGAACTACAGCTATCAATTTGCTGAAACCCTAACAATCTTATGGTTTGACAAAAATCAGGCAAGAAAAAGATGGCCAATTTTATACTTTCTCTGTTCCACATTGCATTATGATTTCAAATCCAACAATTTAAAGCTGTGTAGTTAATTTATTACAATTCTGAAAAGCAAATCTTGTTCTTGAACATGCATTGTTTGCAATGTTGACAATTTTATGAATAAAAATTTATCAGAAACACATCAAATTCAAAGATTAGATTACCAACTTATCATAAATGTGCTAAAAAGGTAATTATTTCTAAAAAGGTAGCTGCCAACATCTAATCTCCAGATTTGGATCCAGAGAATTTAGTGAAAAAAATTAAATCATGCTTGTTGTTTCATCTCAAAGTTCTTCCAGGCAAAAACTACAAAATAGAAAGAATACCAAGCACACATTGGTTTTTGTTAACGAGGGACAAAAGGAAGAAGAAGAACCAACTAGACGATGGGCTTTTCTTTGGGGACAAGAAAATAAAGAAGAAGAAACAATATATGTACTACAAATATCGTATATTAATCTTTTATAGTTCAAATATTGTTTAAAGGTAACTTAAATTTGGGAAACACAAGATGTTGGGGTTTGACACAAAACAAGACAATTTTAATATAACAGAGTTTTTTGCACAGAGGACTGAATTTTAGATTTCAGCGAGAAAAGAAACTAAATGATGAAAATGGAATAGATGTTTTTCAGTATTTTCAAATAATTGATTCAACTTGATGACATAATATGCTTACGTTGGAGAATTAAGACCCATTAAAGAACTATATACACATACCGCCAGTGAGGAAGTAAAATCTAGTCCATACTTCTCTAGTGGATTCTCATAGCCCCGAATTCTTTTCCCCCATAATGTAATCAGAACCATTGTAGATGCATAAAGGCCAACGATACAGGCAAGCTCTGCAATTTTGGCGGACTTATGCGCTGCCCAGCTTTGTACAATTGTAGGAAGCAAGGGAACAACAACAGGTGTCCACAAAATAACCACCATGAATGCGAACCCCAGAATCCTATTGTAAGATCAAGAGGATAGTAGCAAATGAGTGCAATCTTCAAGTTACTAAAAAATGTTATGATGCTGATAAGAACTTTGATGACAAAGCGGTTGTACATTTCAGTAGAGTTGAATAAGATAAAATTAGCAAGTAATATTAAAACCTCAAGATTGGTGCAAAATTAAACCCTAAGAAGCCTTCACTCAGGATAACTCCCCGTCACCCAAAGTGTTCCAAGGAGAGTAACCAGAAGAACATAATCAAAGCACTAGTTAAGAAGCTCACTCCTTGAGCAAATTCATAGGGGTTGCAGGCATCCTTGCTACTTTTAGTACAAACTGTCAAGATTTTAATGTTATATACATTTATGTATACGAAGTATGCAATGCATAAAGGATGTACAATTTAGGGTCAAAGCCTGCATCAATCAAGTGAATGATATTATGATAGCGTTAATATATCCAAATTTCAAAAACATATACCGAAATAAGGCATATTTTGGAGAATTTCAGGCCCATTATATTTGTGGGTACAGACTTGGCGGACACCATAAATTGACAAATCATAACAAAATGAAACACATTCATGAAACAAACAAGTGCAGTTATAGAGAAGCGCAAAAACAAACAAATAACATATACATCAGAAGAAGGATAAATGTTATTTCTCCCTTTCACACTATCGTAGCTGTATTTTATGATGGCAAACCAAACTACAACCATGGTTGATGACATTTTCATTATTCACCAACTACCAAGATACCATTTTAGCCCTTCTACAAAAGATCCCATAATAACATGGCAGTCTTCAGACATAACATTTAAAGATAGATAGTTACAGTCAAAGAAGCAAGTCATTTTGGCATAATATGCGGATAGATCCTTCAAGAATGTTCTCCCCACATTTCCCCTACTATATTTACTACATACAGATAATAACACCATATCCGACCTGCAAACCATCTACTAACTTTCAATAATTCAACATTATGATTAATCTACAATTATCACACCAATATAAATGTTTCTGCCACACCCTACTCGAGTAAAAATTTTCAATTAGCACATTAAATTGACTATAGAGGAAAAGAAACAAAGCAAGCATAGTTCTGCTTTTGACATTTTCATCTTCTAGAGTTTTGACTACTTCGGTCTTATGCAATATCACTCTTTGTGCGTGATAGTAACATCTTCTACTTACTAATAACTACATAGGCCTTGACAATAAGGAAGAGAAGATGAGAGGAATTCAGCGTTTCTCTTACCTCTGAAACAAGGAACGTTCAGCAAGGCGCAGAAATGAGATAAGCTTATCAGTCAAACTCATAGCACCACGTATTCCACCCCAAAGTAAAGCAACTTTCCCAACTAGCCTCAACATGCCACCCTTCTGGCCCAATTCTGCCAGCATTGCTACCAGCCTGCTGACACATGAAGGATAATTAAATTTTTACAGAGAAATATGTTGTCATAAATTATATAAAAGTACAGAAATTGATTAATATCATAAATTGAACCTTTCTTGATCTACTTCGCCATCTTCTTTTGTAGGCACCACAGGACCAGCAACAGTCAATGCTTTTTCAGCAAGGCTTGTGACAATGTTATTTTCATTTTTCTCAGAAATTTCTTGTTCAAGTGAGCTAGGCTTTTGATGATTTCCTTCCTTTTTTAGAAACTTTGAAGATGTTTCAGAAATCTCATTACCATTGTAATCCTTCAAACAAATTACAAATTGATGAAGGTAGGGAGAGATGAAATTTAAGGCACAGAATACAAGTATTATCTATAAATGATATTCCTATTTTGTTCGTTTATACATGCTTGAAAATCATATTACTTTTAATATAAGTACAGAACTTATGATATATTGATATGTGAAAGCAAAACTCGTTTACCAATTTTACATTATATCAAGAACAAAATTTATTAAAATCAATACATGTCCTGAATCTGTTATACAGATGAAAAGTATATGCTACATTGCTAGTGGCGAGAAGAGAAAGGAAACTGTATATCTTGATGATAAGATAATGCAAACAATTCTTTTTCCTCTCTATCATCACTGAAATCATGAATGTGGAAGATAACTGTAAAGTGTACACACTTGCGATTTTTATATTCAAAGGATATCCAGATAAGGGGGTAACGTTTTCTGAGTGGTGGTACTGCAAACAATTCCCTTTCCACTCCATCACAGAAACCACGAATGTGGAAGATAACTGTACAGTGTACACAAACTATAACTCACATACATGAAGATATCTAGATAAGGTGGTAATTGCAATCTTAACTAGTTACATAGAGCAGAAACAGTAATTCAACATTAGTGCAACTCAATATCACTAAAATCTTTTAGATGTAGTTTGTTACCATTTTGCAACTTTGCACAAGCATATAGTTTTCTCACATTCATGTAATGAACAAAACTTCCAGCTAGCTTTAATTGCTTCTTGACTTGTTCAGAGATTAGGTCAAATAAACCAAGTTAAAACTCAAACATTATACAAGTTTATAATTTATATAGGCATTTAGATTAGCAAACAACCATGATAAAAAAGCTTTTCCAGAGAATTTACTATTACCTGTTGACGCGCCAATAGAGCAGATGCCCCTAAGGCAGCTGTAACAGCACCAACCATAACACTTCCATTGTCTACATTGTTTGACTTGTCGCTTTCCCCATTTCTGCTGATTGACTTGTCCAACCCATATTTCTGATGCAACTTATCAGATGACAAACTGGCAATTCCCCGTTCAACTTCTTGAACACTATTTTGCACCCTAGAGTTATTAAACTGATCCATTCCAGCTTTACTATGGCTAGTACCATTTACTGGAGCCACTTCAAAAGATTTTCTGAGAGCAGCTAAGCTAGAACCGACAGCAACACCCACTGGGATCACTCTTCTCAAATAACTGGTCTCCTGGACAGCCAAAGAAATAGCTCTAACTATTTCCTCTCCGAGGAGAGTACTGACTTCCTCTGAAGCATGGTCTTGACCTTCCTTATACTGTATTCTGCCCTTGACATGTGCCAGAGTAACTGCATTTGCGACATGTTCCAAATCACTGGCAAGGTTTTGCTCCATTTCTTTTATGTCTGCTGAACTTAGCCTTCGACTAACTTCCGCCATCAAAGCATCCAGAACAACATTTTTAATGCTAAGCATCAGCTCCTCTGAGGTAGCATCATTTACCTCAGCTTTTTCATTCATTGTGCTCACCATCTCATATTCCCTAACTGGTTCTTGCTGCTTTTCAGAATCTAATATTACATAAGATGGTTCAATAATTTCATCTGCAACATCTTCATGATATATGTGGATTTGCACATTTTCGCCATCACCTCCAGGATTTGTTGCATCATCAGTAGTGTCTTTACCATATCCTGTTTGCTCCAAAAGCTTCCACTGACCCTCCTCCGGAAAATAGTCAAGAAATAATGCAGCAGTTGTATCCAAGTCTAGTGATTTAGTATTCACATTTGAAACAAGATATTTCCGAAGATAGTCCTTATAAAGAGGGTCCACATCCGCGATTCTAGTAATATACCTAGGAATGTCATGTGGAGCCTTCTCTACCGATAACACTTTTTTTGAACTTACTGGCGAAAGGTTGCTGCTACCAATCAGATTTTCCCCCTTTCCATTATCTTCACGTACATGGTGACCTAACTCAATTTCTCTAGACATGTAAATGTTGTTGCTACCAGGCACATCGGCTTTGTGTTGAGTTTTCTCATCTACCCAGTCAGCACTTGGATCACCATTTGAGTTCATTTGAGAACATGAAGCAACATCACTCAGCTTTTCAGACTGTAAGCTTGAGTCATTCTGATCATCTATGCTCTGACCCACCTTGATGTCATTGGAACTCTGATGATTCTCAGATACAGAATCAGTTCCCAAATCCTCAGTCTTTTTCCCGTCATCCACTTTAGTTCCATCATCTCTTCCCTCCTCTAAATGAGTAATCATATCTTCAATAACATTAAAGACGCTGTTTACAGCAGCTTGAGTGGAATCATCTATACCAGTGAAAGCATCTAATGCCTGTGAAACACTAAAAGCTTGCGTAGTAGAACTATTTTGGTTGGGAACAGGGTGCACAACCTCTTCTTCCTTCTTCTGATTCTCAGTGCTTTCTTTTTCCATCAGATGTGGCTCTGAAGAAGATACTGAAGGAGCCAACTTCTCCTCCGCCTCTGTGTTTATCATTTTATTATGATCCCTAGATAGCTGCGAATCTTTTTCTTCATTTGGATGGATATTGTCCTCTTTCATGTCTGACAAATATTTTTCACCATAGTGGTCCTCTTTGGATTGATCTACTGGTCGATCTTCAGTGGGACTTGATCTTTCAGAACTAATACAAATTTCCGGATTGGAACCAGATTCTGTTGTATTTTCTGTATGTTCATTGTATTGATCATCTGCTTCTTTAGAAACTTTGGTTTCCTTATAGTTACTTTCCAGTTCATTGGTTTCCTTGTTGCCTGAATGATCGGACTCATCAGTATCTTTTTTACTTGTTGAATGTAACTGATCAGTATTGATTGATTTTTGTGAATTATCTGTAGCCCGAGATTCTGCACTTATATCACCCTGGGGCTTGTCTGTTCTGGGTTGATTCTCATCAGAATCATCTGCCAGGTCACCAACACTTTTTTTCTGTTGTGAAGAATAAGAATCTTCAGTCCCATCTTTGGCACTTGATCCACTTCTAGCTTTTGCTTGCATCTTTGACTTCAGACCTGATGCAACCTCAGAAATCTGGCTCATATTCAAGAGTCCATCAAGTTTTAAGTTAGACCTTTGACTCTGCAAAATTCCAGAAACAGAAGTTGTGAGCTTCTCACGGACATCTTCAGGTACAGCATCTTGCAAAGCTTTCACCAGCGTCTCTCCTTGACCTACAGCAGTGAGGACCTGGATAAAAAATCAAATAGCTGTGATACAAGATATAGAGCAAGATTAGCAGCATTACACGTCAAAATGTAAAGCACAATAAATCCACATGAAAATAAATGGCAATCCATGCTAATGTTGAATAAAATGGAGATGAACTTTTTTTCATATTGGGTTGGGTTTGTTGGGGTGGGGGATGGTTAAGTTAAGGAAGTAAGATGCTGAATGCTAAGGTTGCAAAAAGTTATGTCTAACTCAAGTGATTCTTAAGCATCACCTTCTTCTTTTGTTCTTCAGTGAGGGTGTCCGGAATAGTTGCATCAAGCATATTCATAACTACTTCTGCTGATTGAAGCACCTGCCCTCTTTCACCATCTACTGGATCAACTTCGATTTCTTTGACAAATTCTGCAGCAATTGAGGTAGTTTCATCCTTTTCTTGTCCCAGTCCTTCATGCTCATCTTCAGAAATGCTTTGTGAATCTTGCCCAGTTCTTGAACGCAAGCCAGCTGAAATATTACTCTCTCCAAACATCTTTTTTAAATAATTTAATGAATGCCCATTTACATTATCCATACGGGGAAGATTCAGAATTTTCTTCACTTGAGCACTCTTATTTAATGCTTTATCTTCCACTACTACTAAGCCTTTTGAAGGATTGATATTAACATCAACATCTTTCAAAAGAGGATGTCGACCCTTCAATAGACCAAGTTCCACAGCTGTGAGCCACTACACACAAAAATTAGGAAGTTCTTTAAAATCATATATTGATATATAGCAGAAGACATGCACAATCCTAACTAACATTAATTAAACTGAACAGCTACCTCAATTGTAAGGTTCTGGCACCAAGATAGAGTGGATCTCCCACTTCTGAGAATGCCAGGTGGACAAGAACACAGCAGCAGGCTTGTGTATGGGTTTGCTGCAATTGAACTTCGTGGAATGGAGAATAATGGCACTGTCCCATCTTCATTCTAATAAATTAACATTAACTCTAAGCTAATAAACTTTTCAAGGACAAAACCTAAGACTAGACAAGTAGATATGGAGTATATAAATAATAGAAAGAGACTAGGTGAACCACAGAGTTTGCTAATCAGACAGCATAATTTTTAACAAGGATGCACCCCAGACGTCAGATACATGAAGCTGTAATCTGCTAGTTAGGCAGGATGTTAAATTGAGAAATTGTGTGTGTGTGCGTGTGTGTGAGAGAGAGTAGAGTAGAGTAAATTTGATTAGCATCTCACACTTAACATCTCCATTTATATTACATGCTTTTCATTTTGGGATGTCATATGCCGTTTGCTGTATTAAATTTTGACATAGATGGACTATATTACCAGTTCAGAATATCAACAATTAATTTTGCTTGTGACCAACTGACCACATCAACAGACAACAGGTAAATAAGATGGAAAAGCTACTGGTAGACAGAATCATCTTGAGGCCATTGATTGATAGGAAAAGAGTAATCATTTGCATATAGCACCAATGAGCCATGCATTCAAGGAACCACTCTTAAGTTCAATCAAGTACAACTTTAAGACTACACAAAGAAGTAAAAACATCAAGCATAATCCTATATGTAACCAAAACCAAACAGCTTGGTCATACAGAAGCATTAAGCCCCACAGCAAAAATGTACAGATTACATGTTCAAAGCATCACCAGTCTTGTCGAGATTAATCCTAGATGGCATAAAACGCTAAAATACAGAGGAAAAAAATTAAAATAAAAAACCACCTGTATAAAGAGAAGTGGGATCTTCACGTTCCCAATCACACCTTGTGTGCTAGATCCTGCATAAAAATCTTCTATGGTATCAAATCCATAGGAAATCATAGAAATTGCTTTCTCAAAATCTCGAACAGAAGTTGCCAAAAGAGCTTTTTCAATGTCAAACTGTCTAGCTCGTCCTTGAAATAGTTCCTGCAAGCAGAAAAAGATTACAAACAATAGTACATTACGAATAAGAACCGATGACATAAGCCAATTTAATGCAATCAAATTGAGCATTCATTTTCAAAACTATAATCTGCATTAGTGCATATCATTTCACAGATATTTTTTCTGGCAAAATGGATAAGGGCAACCACCTTGTTAGAACGCAGAATATCTACTAAGCCTCCTGTTAGTTTCTGATCAACAGCTAGCTGATAAGTGGAGGACCTTGTGACCTCCTCTAAGTCAAAGGGATTGTCTATGCATGTCGCAGCTGTGAGAGGGGTTTTCTCTCCAGCTTCAGCAAGGTACTTCGTCAACATATTTGCTCCAAAACCCCAGCCAACACCCATCAGTGTTGTCCAAGGCCTTACCTTGTTGATAAACTGTATAGCTATGGAGACATCATCACTGTCAGCAGCTGTAAATAACCTACACAATTAAGTAGTTAGGTGTCATAATATCAGCTTATTTCTTAAGGAAATAGAAACTATGATCTGAAGAATTTCCATATCCAACAATTAGTCACGAGTTTCTAAGCTGTGATATTGTGTGAGGGATAGATAGCATTTTGTTCAATTTCTCTAATTACTATATGCCATGAACACAAAAGCCACTGAGATTATCTACCAAGCAAATGAGAAGTTAGGCAGGATATAGCATGAGACTGAAAGCACTTGAATATTTCCATATATTCAGATCTAGAGTATTTAGAAGCTCGGTAATATTCTCAGACAGATGTATATTCTCATTAATATTTGAGAAAAGAATAAGACAAACTACGAAAACCTTGCTTCCTTTTTCCTTTTCCCTCAACTTATAAAAAAAAAGGTTTGGCAACATATCTTATGAGTTAAGAATAAAGATAACACTTGATAGCCAGAAAGAGGCTAGCCCTCAAAGAAATGTCAATGCCATACAAATCTTTGCTATTCAATGTCATTAATAAAAATAGTCCGAAGCTCCTAGCCAGCAGCCCTGAACAGGAGCGATGCACTTATCTAATTCAGTTCCATAGTCTAAAGCTTTAGCTGTCGTCTTAACATATAAGGACTGTGGTACTATAGCAGCACTGTAAATATCACTAATACTCTTGTTTCTTGTTCTTGCTTATGAGTCGGTTTCTTATTATTGTGCATTATTGTGTGAGATACAGCAGCAAGATTTCAATTTTATTCACAGCTAAACTGAACTCTGTGAATAACAATATCTTCCATAATTGGTTGTCAATGAGGATATCAAACTAAAAGGAATAGATAACATACCGGGCAGTTGTCAGCGGCGAACCTGCACATCCCCTTGGATTCATTACAATAGGAAAACACCCTCGCTTCAAGCACTCACAGACAAACGACCGTACATTCTTATCCATACTCCCTTCAGCTGTTCCGGGAATAAGCAACAAGGTGGAATCCAAACCATGCTCTTCTGACAAGTCCAAATTCGCTGGCCAGTCCAAAGAAATCACTCCACCGTCGTCTGTACTGACACACTTTCTCTGATAGACAACCCTATTCTCTTCCTCCTCCTCCATCAACAAATCACTTTCCGACAATTGAATTTTTCCGGTATTCAACCTCACAAAATGCCTATCCTCCTTCACAAGCTTCTCATTCACATCTTCCAACAACTCACCTCCTTCAAACGTAATCGACGGACACCGCAACATCACAAATCGATTAAACGGCGTGGGAGCAGTGAACAATATCCACTCTCCGATTCCAGAAAGTTGGGAACTACTTCTATATTTTAGCTTCAATTTTGGGCGAGACAAGTAAAGAGCGAGACCAGATGCAAAACCTAGGGCTGGAGCAATTACGTTCAACGAATTTACAGAAAAATGAAAAGCAGACACCAAGTTTCGGAAAATTTCGTCGAACGGCGTTGAATTCCCTAAGTGACTCTGAACTGTAAACACCAATTTCCGATTGGATTTCTTTAATCTCCGGCGCCTCCATCCTCTGTAGTCGTTGATTCCGGTAGCTCCTTTACGGAGAATTGCGAAGTTTCTGCTTGGCGTCAATGGCGTATTTACGAAATTCGATTTGAGGCTCATTTTTCTGATGAGTGTGACGAGCTTGGGTGAAATGGAAGTTCGAGAAGTTACTAGAAAGAAAGAGAGTGGGAGGTATAGAATTGAGGAAGGTAGAGGAGGAGGAGGAGGAGGAAGATGGTGGAGGGGATGAGCGAGCCACAGACAGTAGCTCGAATCACCGTGTATTGTCGTACGTACGGCAATGGACGAGAATGATCTTTTCGGGCCCACATCAATTAGGCTGAAGTCATCAATTATGGATCTCCGACTCGAGCTAAAGTACATGTTACTCCTCCGACCATAAGGAGTGTAACGGTTTTTTTTGAAAAAATGAAAAATAAGGTTTACATGAATCACTTATTTATATTTTAAAGTCTATAGTTAGATTAAAAGATATCGTATTTATCATTGAAGGAAGTAGTAGTAAATTATGGGGTAAATCTTGGGTGGATATAATATAAAGTACAAAATTCCCTAAAATTCCGGTATTTTAAAATTATTTTGAATAAATGTATTTTTTTTTTGTAAATTACTATTTTTTAATATATTTTTAATATTTTTGTAAATTATTAATTATAAGTTATTATATCTACAAAAATATACTTATAAAAAATAGAATTTTAGGTAATTTTGTATTTTACAATAGAAAATAGAATTTTAAGTAATTTTGTACTTTACAATGAGTAATTATCCATATTTCATTACCTGGTTAGATTGGTTTGTTGATGATATGCTCTATTTATGTAACAAGCCCAAATCGATGATCAGTAAAACAATGAATCTTTAGGCCTTAAATAGATTTTGAGCCCAATTGAGTTTTTGAAGCTTGGGGAGAAATGAGCTTGATTTACTTGCTCAGTTGCTCATATAATCTCTCGTTATATAAGGGGAAGCTGGAAATTTAGGGCTAGGTTTGGTTATAAGATTGGAGATTTATTTGTAACTAGCTTTGTGATCCGTGTTAGGTACGGATTTTATATTTCATGATTGTATATTTGTATACACTAATTTTAAATTAAATTCTTTTTATAATTGTTTATAAATTATATAGGTATTTGTTGTCATTATTTATTAATAATTTTTAATATTGATTTAGTAGTGTCGTTTGTTGATTAATAATTATTTTGTTTATATTTAAATTATTAATATAAATTTTTATATAAAATTAATAGCGCCATGATTTTCTTTTACAATACTAACCATAATTTTTTAATTATCGTAAACAGTAATGATATTTGACTTGTTGATTTAGTTAGTTTTTTAATATATATTTTAATAAAATTTTATTACAATGAAAAGTTTAAAATTTTGAAACTCTAAGTAAATTGGTTTTATTACATAAGAATTGTAGTTGATTGCAAATTAAATTTTAATTAGAAAAGTGATAAGTGATATTATTTGGTTTTTTATAACTCTTTCAGAATTTATTTTATTGAATGTTGAACAACGATATAGATTTAATTTAAGCACCTATTTATGAGGTTTGGATAAGATTTTTGCTTAGCTTCTTATATACAAAGAAGTATATTACGAATAAAAACTTATGCGTAGCATCGGGTAATTTATAATTATTAGTTTGATTAAAATTATTTTATTTATGATATATTTTATTATAACGAATTAAGTTTTGATTTTGTAATTTTTTAGTTTTAATCATTGTTTAATTAGTTAATAATTATACTATATGTAATTAGTATATAACTTCAATTATAATAATTACATTATTGTTTGATTATGTTATACAAAGTATGTAATTATTATTTGATTATTGTTTGAGCTTAATAATTTAAATTTAATCAATCATAAAATTAAGTGTAGTTATGATTTTGATTTGGATTCAAAATGAATTTATTTTGGTAAACAATTATGTTAGCATATAATTGCAATTTTAATATGCAAATCTGATTTGGATTGAATTAAATTAATTAGTATCGAGTTAATTGAGTTGATGCTAGTCAACCGAGTTATTGACACAGTTAACTATTCTGCCAAACAATCTTGCTGAAATAATATAATTATAGATGGTCGATTTGATGTTCACATGTATTGATGCTTAATGTTAATCATGCGCCGGGTCATTAATTTCTCATTGATCTTGACTCGTAACTCTATATTAATGTAGAGATTATGAATATTAGGAGTTACATGTTGAAATAGTTGAAAAACGATATATTAAATTTCAAAATTAATGTGATTTATTAAAGTTTTGAATATAAATTATAGTGCGATCAAATTCTTTTATAATAGACTATAAACTTATGTTAATTGTCAATTAAAATAAATTAAATTGACATTAATTTAACACTTAATATGACGTAGTTTTACTTAAAAAATCAAAATATAATAATAGTGTATAGGGTGTTCACCCAAAGTGTTCTCGGATTAAAGTGCAATCCATTTACCCTAACTACAACTTGTAAGTTGCAACAAATAAGTAGTGAAATGAAAACAAACATGCCTCCTTAATTAAGCATTATCGAATATCATTGCACAAGAAAAATGTTGCGGCACCAGCTCTGTTTCTCAGTTCTATTATGTTTCATTAGGAAAGTCAAAGGTGGGAAAAATGACTATAATAATTTGGCCCACCAAAGGCTTCTTGTATTAAAAGAGTTGCTATGAGTTTCAGATGTTAATTTCACGTCTGTTAAATAGAACTTCCTTCTATTATTTTTCATAAAGATTTTGAGTGCACACAATATATTTCATAATTACAATTACAAATATCAAGATCAATAATTCACAGTAATAATGATGAATATCTACACATTTAGGATATTGTGATTCAATTAAATGTTAAAATATTCTACTTCCCAATAGATGAACAAAATTTAACTAACTAGGATTTGTATGACACAATATTTCGAGTCTAATTCTAATAGTGAAAAGGGACTAATTTCTTTTTCTTTTTATTAGAAATTTCCCTCATGCATTTTAAGATGGATTAAGTATACAAATCATTTATTTAGCACCAAAAAAAAAAAAAAGAAGAAAAGAATAAAAATCATTTTCAAATACTTTTTCAACAAAATTTCGTTTTAATATGACGTGTGAGAGTATAAACTCTTTCTTCTGCCTTAATTTCAGGATTTGATTAAAACTTGAATTGTGCATTAGATTCAGTGTCTCTTTGCTCAAGCAATTAGAATTATGTAATCCGATATTACCATATTATCAAATAATTTATTAGGTTAATAATACTATATTTATGGAATATTCTTGAGAGCTTAATTAAATTAATTTGCACCCTACTTTTTGTCTCATTTTGAAAAAAATTCCCCTTGATCCGATGACAGGGGAATCAGTTGTCTCTGTAAAGTTCTACTCGTCCCACTTTTCCAGCTACTAGCCTACTACTACAATTTAATTTTTTTTGAACTAATTAAGGAACAAACTGCCAAAATATATTGAAGTTAAAAATGACATGTTTAATAACATATTTTTATCATTTTCCTAGACGTAAGCTTCTCCGGTCGACTGTTAGGTCAGGTAATCAAATTTCTTAACGCGAGAGTTGTGATGTATAAATAAGATTGAGCGGTAATATGAACATAAATTTTATATACAAATAAATATTTATAAATAAGTGTGGTTAAATTACATAAGGAATTGGAAGACCATAAAAGTCGGCATCTTAAAAATTAATTGTTCAAAATTTATCAGATGTCTTAATGTATTTTTATTTGTTTGTGTAATTTGTTGATATCTCTAGAATTATTGAACAAGATTATGACCGTATTTGTTTCGAGTTAAATTTTGAAGATTATAAATTCTGATGGTTTAATTTACAGTACGATAATCTATAATTTTCAAATTTTAAGCCAAAACAAACAAGGTTAAAATATTTTCTTTCACATTTTCATTTATTCATTGCGTACATGAATTTAATTTCACTTAATAAGAGTAATTCTTTTAACTTAGATTCTAAATACTAGTTACATGGTATGCAATAGCCTGCATAGTCTTCAGAATTCAGAAACGCTATGGACTTTTTATGTGTAATTTCCTTCTAACGGAAAATTTTTAATTGAGAATTGATGCGTGAAAAAGATTTTAATTTCCAATCTCTTATTTCTTTTTTTTTTTTTATTGCGAATGTTACTATTAAGTTACTGATGTAGACATATTTAGTTATTTAAGTTCATGAATGAACATGGTAAAAATTTACCAAAAGCTTTAGCGCAAGTTACTACTTTCAACGAAAAAGAGTGATTCCAACTAAAACCAGAATAAACGTCGATCGCTGGAAGACTGGTGGTAAAATACAAAGATGGACTAGTCTGTTTTAATTGGTGGTGCTAAAACGTATAGCTTCATCTCATCTTTTTTATGTTAAATTATTTGATTTCCTGATTTCTTTGCAATTTTAGCAATTTTTTAAGTAATTTTAATATGTTCGTCAGTAATTTTAACAAATTAGTTAGAAATTTTAGTGGAGTTGTTAGAAACTGTCTAACAGAATATATTCAGTAACTGCAGTAATCCTCTGGTGGTGATAATGATCGTAGCTGAGATGATCGTAGTGGTGAAGTAAAAGATATAATGTTGAAACTTAATTTTATGCTCTTCCACTCATATTCAGTCACTTTTACACATTTACCCAGCAGACCTCAAAACGAATAAAAAATGAACTTAAACTTATGCAATCTCAACAATCACAACACCAGCAGCACCGGAACATTACCGGAACCACCACCACAATGTCAAATTAAAATAAATTAAATTTTAAAATATCATATCTGAACTTCAAATGTTCAGCTATTTGATAACTTTTGACTTTTTGATGTATCTCATGGAGGTGACGACAAATCTAGATGTCTCTTGAACAGATCCGTGTCGTTTCAGAACAGATCTGTCTACACTGGATTTGAGCAAACAGCTGTGTGGTCGGAGATCAACGAGAACGAGCGGGAGAGAAGAGAGAGGCAAAGTCTGTGAATGGTCGTACGCCAACAACAATGTTAGTGGTGGTCTCCGGCGGTGGCATCCATGACCATGAATGTGGAGAAGGAGAAGGAAGAGAGAGAGAGAGAGAGGGCGCCTGAAAGAGGAGAGAGTTGCTGAAAGTAGAGAAAGAAGAGAGATAGGGTACGGGGCTGGAGATGGAGAATGGAGAGACTATGACAAATAAGGACAAAAATGGCAAATTGCATGTGTAGAAAATTAGAGGGGAAATTTATAAAAGAAAAAAAAACGGAGATAAAATTTCACCTCATTTACCCGATCGACATGTTATTTTCTGTAATATGATTCGTATGGGAACCCCCAAAAGCCCAAAAACGACAGCTGGTTTTGCCCCCGCTCTCTACCCAACGTTCCACATAACAGCTCCAGGCCCACATCTTGTGGGCCCATAAAACTATAGCAACTAATTCCCAAATTTACCCCTATCCCTCCTGTGGTTATATAAACGAACCTTCAATTCCCTCCTTTCCCATTAAAAAGCCCTTCCCTCTCATTCCCAAGCTTTTGTCAATGGCGAAAGGCGGAAAACTAACCAAATTGAAGTCCGTCCTCAAGAAATGGCACTCTTTGGGAAAGCTCGGCTGCTCCACAAACTCAATCGCCGCCGCTAACCGTTCATTATCCGACGAAGACTCACCGTTGAATGAAATGTCCGGCGGCGTAGACGTCTTCCCAGTATACGTCGGAAAATCTCGCCGTCGATACCTGATCGGGTCCGACGTCGTCGGTCATCCGGTGTTTAAGGAGCTCGTGGAGAATTCCGGGGACGAGAATGATACGATCGTCGTCGGTTGCGAAGTAGTTCTGTTCGAGCACTTGCTTTGGATGCTAGAAAATGCGGATCCACAGCCGGAGTCATTGGATGAACTCGTTGAGTTCTACGCCAGCTGATGAGTAAATTTCTCGCCGTAAGACTGTAACTGAAAATAATTTTGTACTTCTAATTTTCTGTCTATTATTTAAATTTTAGAATTTTAATACCAACAAATACAAATGTTATGATTATTACGGAGTATTTTTTTCAATCGAGTGTTTTTTTGAAAAAAATTGTATAAGACGGAAGGAGTTATTACCTGTTATACTAATTAGCTGCCACTCCTTCCAGTTTCAATGAAACAAATAGAAGAAAGAGCTTGACGTTGAAGAAAGTACGAATATTATGCACGTTATTTTCTTCCACCAAAGTTTCCCAGCATTCATAACGATAAATGTGAGGGTTTTTATTTTTTATTTTTATGGAGTTGCGAGTTGAACCACGCACCAATATATCTATCTTAGATTGATTTGTTATTAACATTAGTTGCGTTACTTATAAGTAAAAGTAAAGGTTAATATGAGTTTGACGTATGTCAAAAATGGTTATACGGTCACTTTATTTTAAAAATGAAGTATTTTGGAGTTTAAGTCTTAATATAATTGTATATGTGTACGAGTGTGTGAATTTTGACCAGTAAAATTTTTTATAACTAAAAAAAAGTTACAGGTCAAGAAAAATATGCCTCATAATATTTTTTTAAAGTTATTGGTAAAGATAAAATAAATAATTTAACCAAAGGTAATAACTTCTTCACCGTTTAACTTCATTTGATATATATCTTTTTTTCAATTATCTCTCTCATCTCAGTAATCTTTACCAAAATGGAAATAGAGAGAGTTGTTTATAGGTCAATATCAGCCAAACACTCTTTCTTTACTTGTTTTAACTTATTCTACAATTTAGGGATCATATTTTAAAATTTTCAATTAAGGGAAAATGAATTTATAACTCTTTTCCAATTTATGACAAAACCATTGACACATCAAAATTCATGACGTGTTCACTGAAAATACTAAAATAATATATTTTTATTTGAAACCAAGATTTTTCTAATGAATATTTTTATTTAAAATGCTTGATTTTATATGTTGTTATATTTATTTTAGCATGTCAACTCACTAGTTAGTGATTTCTATCATGACATCGTAAGTTATCTCAAATAAAAAAAAAAGATTTAAAAGATTTCATCCTTAACTAAAAAAAATATAATTTCTAACATGACATCATAAATTGTCCCAAATTAGAAAAATTATAAAATTTCTCCCTTAAGTAAAAAGAAAAAGAAAACTACTTAAACCCTACCCTGAAGTAAAAATACCCCAAAGTTGAGCTTTTTATGAACAAGAATTGATACCAAACTTTTTTATTTATGAACAAGAAATTAAATTAAATAATATATTCCTTACTTATAAGTAACTAAAAAATAGGTTGTTGACAAATTAAGCAAGCTGTTAATTATGTGTTGTCAATCCACCATTTTAGAACTTAAATTAAACCGAGGTTGACATGTTTTATTTGGGTAACTGTCATGTCATTTAGACTATATATAAATCAATATAAGAATACCATTTACTTAAAAAGATCATGATATGTGGCTTCTAAATCTCAATAGCAATGGCCAATATGCGCTATCATTAATTCATTATGTATTTCTGTCAAAAAAGCAACAACTTTTCTGTTAGTTCAATTATTCAAGTTAGCTGATACAAAACCTAATTAGGTATATAATTAATTCGGCCATAGGTATCATTCTTTTTGTCACATAAAATAATTAAATTTAAAATTCTCAAGAAAATATACTAAATTAATTTTGAATTTATGAATTTCTAAAAAGATTAAGTTCAGAATTGCAAACTATACAATCATAAAGATCTCACCAAAGTTAAATATTTGTCTCGCAAAATTTAAATAAATTTATATCATAAATAAATATGAAAAATAGTGGCGGGTATGACCTCTCTTGTATGACTCCTGAATACTAGTCTAAAATTTATTCTTAGAACTGGCAAAGCTCTTACAAAGTACGGAGTAATTTTAAGTAGTTATTTGTCATTATAAATCAATTTAATATTTAGAAGCTGGCAACCATAAAAAAAATGTTTAGAAATTCAACAAAACTACATCCAGAAAAGGGGAAAAAACAACAAACATGCACATTAAAATGGTAAAACATAACGTTTATGTAGAATAAAAATTACTACTTATTTAGAATCCAATTTATTTACATTCAATCGAATGCTTTCGTATGAACTAATGTTCTTTACATAGATGTGTCTAAAGTGAAAATCATACTTTCAATAACTTCCTTTTTTTCTTTAAAAAAAAAACATCTCATTGATAAATAGATGAATTTTAATTTATAAGCACATATAATTGTTAATTATTAACCGATACACGTTACTCCGTGTTACAATATAACACTTGCTCCAAAGTCCAAAGATTTAAAATTACAAACTTTAAAAGGGGAAAAAAAGAAGAAGAGATAGACAGAGACAAAATTACTTTAATTTGTATATTATTTTTAATAAAAAAACTAGAAATAAATGATTATTTTCATCAACAATTACTTTTTTACACTCATTTAAGATTTATATTCACTTCTTACTTTAATATATCAGGTTAAATTATGTATCACTTTTCATTAACAATCATTTATATTTTACGATCCATATTTTGTAATGAATAAAAAGTAATACAAAGTGTATAGTTGGTGCCCTCTGCGTGAAAGCATTTTATGTAAACCCAGTTTGTCCCTCAGTCGGCATTAGTTTTATAACATTCATAAAGTATATCCCACGGAAAAAACAGCAACAAAAGATTTTATTTTATTGTCGACCTTTTTCATATATAAATAGCAAGTCAAAGTTCCATTAGTTTAAAATTTAAAGGAACACACGTAACTCATTTAATTTTATAATTCAATCATTAGTTATAGAATTGATTAAACTAATAAAAATTCTAAAAGCATAGTGAAGAGATGTGTATAGTTTAAGATCTAATGATTGGGTAGTTAGAGATGCTTTTGCTGCGATATACTCACCAAACTCACTCGCAATGGTTGTTACTTTGTTTGTTGTTGGAATAAAGCTTTTGATTATACTTTGAAGACTTTATTTTTATACTAATTATATTCTTTTGACAATATTAATTAGCACTTAGTGGAACGCACAAATTAAATATTGTTTAGAACTCTCAAAATTTATAGTATTCCTTCAAGGATGATAAATAAAAAAAAATTCTGTTTTAAAATATAAGACCAATTAATTAATTAATTTTGGCATGTTAAGTTTGTATAAAATAACTTTAATCAAAACAATCAGAAATCTCTTTACATGTTTATGATGATATTTATTATAAATTATTTAACAAGTAAGATCGTCAAATTGACTCCAACTCTCTATTTAATAAGAGTTTACCGAGTTTTACATATTTTAAACAATACTATTGTTATACCCGTTACGCGTATTCCTTAGCTTGCTATATGCTAGGACAACAGTTAAGCTGTGCGCACTCCACTCCGACAGAAAGGTCATCACTTTATGAATTAATACAGTGGGTGGTGAGAATACTTCTTTTTCTTTTCTTCTTTTTTTGGTACCTTACTTTTTATCGATATTGTTATGGTTAGATAATTGTCTTGCTATTGTATTGGTATAAAAATGTAAAATGGAAAGAGATGGAGGTCTTTTGTCATTCAATTCCAGTAATTTTTTTCAAAGTTTTACTGTAAATTTATTTAGTTTTCGATGGCAAACAAATTAACACTTTAAATTACGTAAAACATAGACGTAATTATGAATTTTGTAGTTTTGATATAGTAATTTATAAAGAACGAAAATTTAATTTAAGATTCTTCATATATATACTATAATTAATTAAAAATATATTTCTAATGTTAGAATTTGAAGAAAAAATTACAAAATGTCATGAGTGGAGATATTCGATACGGTGATTTATGTGTTTATTAATAATAATAACTAGTGCGACAACAAGCAGTTGAGAATTTTTTTTTTTTAAATAGGAGTAGAAAATCATTAGTTAATTAATATATTATTAAGATTTGAATTGTTTGAGACTTAGCTAGTGACAGCAAGTAAGATCTCCAAAATCACCAAACATCTGCTAAAGAATCCTAATTATGAATTAATTCGTCTAATTCAGCCCACTGCTCTTACTTTTGGTACTATTAAAAATTATAACAACAACAATAAATGCATCTTTACCTCTCATTTCATTTCATGAGATTTAATTCCACAGCTTGATAAAACGCAAAAGGCTCCCACTCAAATAAACCATACTCTCTTTTTTTTGCTATTTATAAATCATTTGACATATTTACATGTAAATTTAGGCAAAAGTTTTTATATTAAAGTTTTTATTTACTTTTAAAAATTAGTAACTAAATATATTTAAGTAAGAATTAATATAAATAAAATATTTAATTAATATTAAACTTTCAGCATAGAAAAATATACAATTAAAATTACGTGGGAAAAAAATTAAACCACTTAAATTTGAAAGAGGAGGGAATAACAATCCGGCATGGACCGGTCGGATTGAGCCGTTCACGTCTTCTGGTTTTGAACTATTCATTAAATGCTTTTCATACATATCACTACAAATTTTGGGTAACAAAATATATAGGAAAAAAAGTGAAATAAGTTTTAGCCTGTTTTGAAAAATATGGGTTGTAATAAATTTTTTTTTTGTTTTTACAATGTTCTGAAAAAAAAAAATAGTCTTATAGATGTATAGAATATTAAAGAAATATATGAATGAATGAAATTTTCATAATTTGTATTGATATATAATGTTTTATTGTAATTTAATTTTTTTTGAAAGTTTACTCCAAATAACATGTTCAAGTTACATGATTATAAAAATTATGTTGCACATCATTAAATTAATAAAAAATTGTATATTACTTTATTTTTCAATATTATTTTCATCCATTAAGTTGGATTTTTCAAAATATTACTAATGGGGTGTCCATTATTTACAAGGGGCTGAATAGATTAATCAAATAATAATGGTTTTTTAATAAAAAAATTCGTATCTTTTGAAAACTTGTTTATCTTGTGAAATGTTTTAGTTTAAAAATTCCGTTTTTAAAACTTGTTAGACTTTTAAAAAGCTTTTTTGAATGAATTATCAACAAGGAAATTGATAATTTCACATGATTTTTTATTTATTTATATATTTTCACATGTGATCTTACATGTGTACTATTTTTTTACATTTGGTATAAGTGCATCGGATATGGTGGCGAAAAATTGAATAAATGTAAGTGCATCGGATATGATTGGGAAATATTGAATAAATAAGACAACGATTTAGACGAATTCACGATAACCTTCTTGATATACCTTTATGTCGGTCATCGAACTCCTCTAGTCCTCTCATAATCTGAGATTCTATCTATTAATAAAATAAAAACTTTTTTTACAGGTGAAAAAACTTTTATAACTTATATTTGCTATAATGCATTAAATTATAATAAATAAAAATATTCAATTACAACAATTTTTTATGACCAAATACTTCATGTACTCTCCTAAAAAATATACTTGTAATTAATCAGAAAATTTTATTTCTCTAATAAACTTGATCTTGGTATCTGCAAAGTTTCCTAAAATTTACTAGTGCTCTAAATACCTAATCTCCTTGATGTATTTAAAACAGAGGTTTTGATTTAAGGACAATTCTCACTACCTCGTAAAATATAACTGATGCACAAATTCACAACTAATAATTTTTAGTTAAAATTACTTAAGGTGAGATTTACGTTTTTTTGATAAGCAGATAAAATGATACATAAATAAAGAGTTCACATTAAAATTGTAAAGTATATTAAAGAAAATTAAAGAAATTGTACAACAGAGTGTGCCAAGTTCCTGATTTTGAGGATTCGGCTCATCTATAGTTTCTTAAGAACTCTACAAGTTATATTTATATTTCTCCTTATCTTAACCATTCATCTAATCTGATGGTTGAAATTAAATATACTAATAACTTAATTAATTTTTTCTAAAAGCGATAAACTTCCACGAATCCATGATATCATACTTAGTATTGCATTGTTTTGTTTTGTATTGAATAATCAAACAAGCAATTTCTTGAATTATATTACAATTGTAGTGAATGAGTCATCGTTTTCTTAAACTTACATTTCATATTTATTTTATATTAGTTACTATTTTCTTTCTTTTGTTATTCTATAACCATGAATTTTTTAATTCCATAATTTTAAAATTTTTTTGGTAATTAATATATGACCTCTTAAATCATCTCGATCTAATTATATACTTCCTCTATTCTAATATTTGATATATTTATTTTTTAACGTAGTAGTATTTACAAATATTATAATTTTATTATAAGAAAATAAGTATAAAATTTGTATGCAAGATTATTTCACTTTAAAGTTATTAAAAGTAAATTATTAAACTTTAATCTTCAATTATAAAATTTTTCAAACCTATTTTGTTAACGGACAGAGTATTGCAATAAAATAAATTTCAAAATTTGAATAAATAGTTGGAATATGTACATTAATATGCTTAATTCGGAGAATAATATAACAAGTATCAACGGTTGATTGAGATGTCCTAATAATTGATGAACAAAAAACAATTACACATAACGAGCCCTTAAAAATTTATGCTATTTAAAAATTCATGGTGATAGAACAATAAAGAAAAAAAATAGCAATGATATAATTAGGAAATGCAAGTTCAAAGTTTTTTATTACTCAGTTACTTCAAGTATGAATATAATACAAAACAATCGATATGAAATGATAGTATTGACATGTTTATCACTTTTTAAATAAATTAATTAAGTTATTAGTATATTTAATTTCAATCATTAGATTAAATTAATAATTGAGATAAAAAGAAATTTAACTTGTATAGTTTTTAAGAAATTTTAGAGGAGACCGAATCCTAATTTTGACATGCGTAACTTACAGAGTGCAATTTTTATTAAAGCCCAAATCGGTTGGTACAATTTTGAAATCTGTTGATCTAATTTTGGATGCTATAGTTGTTATAACATTATAAAATTAATTTAAAATTTTATTCTAACAACTATATGCCCAAAATTTTGCATTACTTTGTCACTTATTTGGATATGTAATGTCATTTTAACAAATGTTAGGATCAGTCTCATTCTATTTTTGAAAATAGAGGTGACGTGAGAATGAATATCGCGTGCATCACCTGGTCCTTGATTCAACTTTCAAGTGCATAAATGTTTGTGTTAGTGCAATTAGTTACTTAATTGTGCTAAAAAGTTTATTCAATTAAATACTGTCATTCAATACGGAATTCAAAAATATGTTCCAATTTTTTTGAGTGAAATATTAAATTTCAAAATTAATAGTGACTTGATTTTTTTAGTTGGAAAAACTTTTATTATCTTATAAATTTGTAAAAAAAATATTTAATTATAACATAATTTACACTTTAAATTTTCATCATTTATATTAATTTTTTTTTTAGTACTTCCTGTCCGATATATGAATTTTTAACTAATTCGACTTGTATTTCGGAGAGATTTTTTTAGGAATAATACTTTCTAACGGTGTAAAATTCAATATATTGTATTTAATTCAAAATGTCAAAACGAATTTCGCTAGTGTTCCGTAAAAGTTTTAATTTTAATTTAATGGATAAACCCAAGTGGAGGGATTAATATCTAGTGGGTACAGTATTTTAAACTTATTTTCCATTACTGCATGCTATAGTTTTTTTATTCCCACAAACACATCCCTCAACTTTCTCCCTTTTCCTTCTCCCCTCTTCCTCGCCCGTGTTTTTTCCCCCACTCTCAGTCTCTCTCTCTCACTTCCTCCAGCCTTCTCTCTACTTTTCCATCTCCTTCTCTCTTTTCTACAATCTCTTCCACCTCTCCCGCGAAATCTTTGATGACGACGAGTTCTTGGCCATGGCGGCAAGCCAGTTTCATGGCAATAGCGCGAGTTTCATGGCGACGACGAGCTCGACGGAGACGGCGGCGAAAACTATTTTGAAGTTTCACAATCATAAAAAAATGATAATAATGGTGTGGATGATGACGTGTTAATTTGATGGTGTGACACAACTATAATAACAATTTTGAATCAAAGTTTAGACCTTTCATTTATATATCTGTTTTGTTTCAACAATATTTTTTGAAATAAACTTGGATTTGACTTCTGTTTTCTTACGGAATTTAATAAAGTTGGATATGGTTGTTTGTATTTAGTAACGTTAGTAACGTACGGGTATGAGATGAACGAATTATTTTTAAATTTTAGGTGTTAAAATTATACAGTCTCTTAAATTCGTCTCATTCTCATCTCATTATTTAAAATTATTTTTTTTAATTTAATTAATTTATTTTTTCTCTTTGTAATTTTTATATTATTCTCTTATAAAATTTTCTAAAATCATTATAAAATATATATTATATATAAACGGGTCGGAGTCGAAGTTAAATATAATATTTATCGTGATCACCATTATTTCATAATTTTTTTATTTTTAAAATTAAAATTATTAAAATATAAATAAAAATGATAATTTTATCCGAATCATTAATATTCTATATAATTTTAACTCTAACAGTACCTAATTATCTGAACTCTTAAAATATTATAAGTTTAACCTCGACAATAGGGAGGTTACAAAGTAGTAGGTTGTTTAATAAATCGTACTAAGCTGAATCATTTTGTCTGCTGGTGCTTAAAGAGATTGAGAGGATCTCTGAGGTTCTTTCTAGATTCGCGAGTCTGCAAATGGGATTGTTATCCGTCATACATTAAGGACAGCTGTTCTGATCCGATATATCTTTCTCATTGTAAGAAAAATATTTTCATTGCAAAAATGGTTTATGTTGTTTTAGTTCTTTAAAGAGCTGAGCTAATCCATCTGATTTTTAAAGAAAACGGTTAAATTTGTGAGATTATTTTAGTGCTTCTAAAATTGGTATGGTTAAATTAGTGAGTTTAGTTTTAGTAATGCTAAAATTAGTAATGTTGAGTTGAAATACACCGAGAGTTGACGCGCACCTGATGCGAGTTTGACGCATGACACGAGTCTAGCTCTGTGTTTATGGAAACAATAAGAAGTTGATATGTTATCAAATTTTCTTGTCTTTTTTTTGTTTTTTTCTTTTATGTGCAGCCGAGAATTGCCCCCGAATCCAAGCGGAGGAGTTAATTGAATTTGGACATCCAGCCCACGGCATGCTTAATTAGCGGGACTGGAGCTTGGTGGACCTCTTCAAAAGCTACCAATTCCAAAATGATGGACTTGACTTTATAAAGACATTAATATTAAAAGAATACAAATCCTCTGTCAGATAATATCAAAGTGAATATATAAGAAAATGTTCACAATTAAATTTCTATTGGTCAGCATTGATAACGGATTGGTTGTGTTAAGTTAACCAAATAAACTAATAAATTTAGATTAATGAAAATTCTCCTCCCCACCCCCATATATATATATATATATATATATATATATATATATATATATATATATGTATAGTCCAGCGACTTCATGCAAAGCATAATAACGTTTTGTTTATCTCTTTTTTATTTATTAAAAATTTGGACCTCATAATAATTTCAAGAGGAGTTTACGGTCACACTTGGCGAGAAAAATATAGGAAAAGAAAAACTCTATGGTAACAATAACGTTATACACCTTTATTAAAAAATATGCTATACTATAAGAAAAATCGATAGAGTAGTTATTCACTTCAACCCACTGTCTAAATTATTAGTTATCTTTTTTTTTTTTGCTTACTAATTCTTATTTCAAATCCTATTTTTTATTTCATGTTTACTTCTGGTATAATATTATATCTTCACAACCTTTCATATTGAATTATTAGAATATTTTATCATGTGTTTAGTTCCACAATTCATACTTTTATTATTTTACAGTTTTAAAAAATTTACTTAAATAATAGATATATTACACACGCATTACAGATAAGACCAGTGCAAATTGAGAATTTATGTCTAGTGCAAATTCAAAATATTTTAGTCAATTCAAGTGTAATTACGATTTAAATTATCATATCTAAATTTTATCCGATCTTTCCGGTGGAACAAATTTGGAGGTTCAAAAGCGTGTAAAATTAGTAAACATTATCAAACGAGTTGCTAAAAATTATTGGCAAGACGCTACACAATGATAAAATTAGAGTGTTATAAAAATGCATCCCTTGTGATCATCGTTCCTGTCCATTCATATATGAAAATTAGGAAATTTTCAGTTAACATGAACATTGACTGGTAATGAATCAGATTAGACGTTTTGGGCCCCAATGTGATCCCAAAAGAATTTGATTTTTATTTTGTTTGGTTTCAGATCATTATTCATTAATATAATAGTTTCCCCATTGGTAATGAGCCCAAAGGTTTGGCACTCTTGAAGTGAAAGAGCAAAAATTAAAGTCCATTCGGTTCTTTCCACAGAAAAGTTGAACACAATATCTCCATGACTCCATGCTTATTTTACTTATTTGGTTGATATTGTCATAATAAAATTATATTGTCATTTCAAAAAAAGGAAAAAAAACAATACTCCATCCATTTCACAAAAGTAACAACATATGAATTTTTGACAACTTTTAATTACACATATTTGACTAAGAATTACATGTAGCAATAATAAGTTTTTCTCATTAAGTTTGTTATAAATGTCCAATTAAAGATCATATAAGAAGATTGTAATGACAAAATTTGAAAAATATAATATTATAAAAAAAAATTATGCAAATATTTTTTTTTTGGAACAAATTTTATTATTAAATGTTGTTATTTTGTTTGGAACGGAGTGAGTAATTATATTGTCATTGCAATAAATACCTACAAGTCATTCCTCCTTTTTATTAGCTAGTCATTGTGAAATCATATGGTAACTGGGAATGATTGCTCATATTTTTCTCATATATTCTTTATTAAATTTATTTTTCTTCGTGTTCCATTCAAGCAATCTAAATGAACGAGATTCTATCTCCCATTAACCTCCATAAGCGAGAAAATGGCATATACGGAGTATTTATTTGTTTGTTTAATCCAATGGGGAGGCAAGAAATCTCAAGTGCACATGGAAGAATTGATATGATTCTCCATTGAGTACGGAGAATTTCCTAGCAATTACATATGAAATAAACTATATCATAAACTATTAAATCTTGCAGAAGTAATGCATATGATGATTCCTTGTAAAGTCAATTACTCCATTTATTCTAAAAAAAATAACAACATTTTAAAAAAATTATTAAGTGTTATTGCAAAAAACTTGTAATTAAAATTAAAAAATGATTAATATTATAAATTACTATAACATTTCAACAAAATAAAGTCGTTATTATACTAAAACATTGTTAAACACTTCCCTCAATTTGAATTTTAAGATTTTACAATTTAGTAGAAACAAAATATAATGCTGTCACGATTTTTTTTTGAAATAAAAAGAATATAGTTATATAGATTAAAGTATTCCCATCAAGCTTTCTAACAAAGCCATGTTTGGGATCACGAGAGAACATGTGCACTTGAAGACACTGAAAAAAGAGATGATCTCCATCTCATACAAACTATTCTCTGATTCCATTCTATGTACTTCAAATCTATTATAGAGCACATGACACAGATAAAAATATGAAGCAATCACATGATATTATTGCCAAAGACATAAATGGGGGAATGATGATATCTCCAGCAATGAAAAACAAATGTTTCTTCTTGTTGAAATGTACAATATACAATACAAATTGTACAACTTTTTTGCATCAAAAACAACATTCACATTCAAATGTTTACTCAAATTATAAAACCATAATACAGTAATAGTTACATTGATGACAACTTTCTTGCTGAACAATAAAACAATCTGAATCTCAAACAACAAGTGCAGTACAACTTTCACAACAAAACATCTCATAATTCCAACAATTTTAGCAAATTATCCAGGCTAATCTGCTAAAGGTTAAATTTTCAGTTTTTTTTTTGTCCGTTTACTTTCAACAGCGATAAAAAAGTAAAAATAATGTCATTCTTGAAAACGTCCTAAACATGTCAAAGAATCCTAATCGTGTCAGGGATTTAATTACTCCTCAACGGTTAACGATCTCCCAGCTGCAAAGTCAGAGATCAAAATTACATGGTCAATCATCACGAAAACCCAAAAAAAACAAAAACAGGAATCTTGTAATTTATCACCAAATAGTCATCATAATGACGATGATAGGAGAAGAAGTGGCTGTTCTAAAATTTGAAATATCATCATCACATACAATCTCAAATGTAGGAAATGGCACTTCAATTCAAATATGATGATCTAGTGATCAATTCATCGAAGAAATTAAGTAAAAAATAAATAAATTCAAAATGGACTTACAATTGTTATGTTCCTTCTGATGATTCTCCATACAGTTAAGAAGATACTTGAAGGTCTCAGTCTCACATGGGATGGTGAGGCCGCCGCTATGATCAAATCCAAACTCTTCCTCAACCTTTTCAAGCAAAACCTTAAACAATGGATCACTAAGATAACTGGTAGGAATTATAAACCTCCGAAGCTCGGGCCCCACGTAGACGGCCAAGTACCCCTTAGGAACATCATGGGGTGGTTCAGGGCTCTGGCAATTCTCCTCGTCCGAATCAACATACACATTGCATTCCCTCAGCCTCTTGGTGATGGCCGGAGAAATGCCGGAGCGCCGTGGAGAGTGATTAGGGACATTACTGCTGAAAGCATTGCTATGATTATTATTGTCGTTACTAGCCTTTGGACTAAGCGTCACATTTTGCCATTTGTGCAGAATTTCTTTTAGCCTCACAATCTGGCGGATTCCGGTTAACTTAGTTCCCCCATTCTCATCCATTTTCGGACAATAATTTGGAGGTTCAATTCAAGGTTTTTCGATTGATTTAAGTCTCATCAGATCTTCACTGCATGATTTATGTATGACATGAGGTTAGTTCCACATGATTGAAATAAATCAATGAAGGGTATTGTTTTTTTTTTTATGTAATCCCAATTAACATGATGTAAGGTAATTAAAAAAAAAAAGGAAAAAAAGAACTAGATTTGCCTGATTTATCATAAATTAGCTAAATTTACTGATTATAGATCAAAGTTTCAATATATAGAAATGGATCAAATGACCAATTTAAACCTAACAGAACAATTCCATTTTAGATCCAATAAATTTGCAATTGCATGTGGATCAGAAGGAAGATGCTCAAATAACACGAATGAATCAAATCAAATCAATTAAAGAACAGACAAATTCGCAAAAAGAAAAAAAAAAGATTAATGCTGCATTAAAATGAAGCCATGGCCATAAAGATAATTGTAATAATATATCTACATTGTCAAATAAATATGAACAAGAATTAATGCATGCAGATTGAAATTAACAAAAAGAAAAGAAAAAGAGGAAAGAAATGAACCTCGAGAAGGAGGAGGAAAAGGGGTGGTGGTAATGATAGATCACAAGGCCATTTTCGGAGGTGGGGAAGGAGAAGAAGTTCTTGAGATTTTTGAGCCACAATATTTATATAATACGTATCAACTATAATTTGACAAATGAAGTAGTAAATAAAATTAATTAAAATGATAGTAATAATTGACTGATATGAACAAAGAAACTAACTTAACTTCCCGTGAAGAAGAAGAATTTATAAACTAGTAATAATGTGTGGATCAACCTATGTTTTCGGGTTTTTCTCTTCTCTCTGTTTTCTTTAATTGGTTTCTCAACATGTACTGCCCACCACATTACAATTCTCACCATTTATTTTATACTTTTTTTGTAATACACGGAGCTACTAGTATATATATATGTGTGTGTATATATATATAAGTTTTTGTGTTGGGCTAGCCCGACCTGTTATTGGGAACCGTGTTGACTTATACTCCATCAAGTTTATACTAATTATCGTTTGATTTTTTACATGTAAGTTTAAATACATTTTTTTGTTTGTTAATTATTTTGTTTAATTTTAAAAAAATTAATAATAAAAAATATTTTTAATAAGAATTAATATGAATAAAAAATTTAACATATAAATGAAATCACCTAAATTTAGGTGTAAAAAAATTAAGCGACAACTCTTGGTCGGTTGCAATCATGAGGGACAAAATTAATAAAGGGCAAAAAGAGCAAAAATTAAAATAAAAAACAAAGAAGAAAAGAAAAGAACGAATAAGTTGTAAGGAGGAAGGATGTCAGGAAAGGAAGGGGCAGTCGGCCGAAAGAAAAAGATTGCTTGAGGGATAGAAGTTGCCGTAAAGAAGGGCCTCTTTCAAAAAATACAATCAGGAACCTTAAATTAGATTTATTAAAAAAATATAATTTTCTGAAAGTATATATCTTACGGTTTTAACTTATAAGTTTGTAAGTTATTTTGAATTGATTACCAGTTACAAAACATTTCAAGTATTTAAAATTAGACAATTTTAAATCATGTGCCAAATCTCAGTGAAATATATATTTTTCGAGTATGTTTGAATAATCAATTAATATAAGAATCTCTATTTAATACAATTAAATTTAGGCAGCTTTATATCTCCTAATGTCGTATTTCATCTTACTTTGATCGATTCTGATTAATTATAATTAAACTCTCATGTAAATGATAGACATTTCTTGCTGTTAAGTCATCCTAACAATATTATTTCAAATTGGTTTAGATTAAACGATAATATTCTTACAAATCTTATGCGTGAAATTAAATATGTTTTTGCATCAAAATTTTATTAAGCAATCAAACTCTACTTTTGCTTCTCTTGTTTATCAGAAAATTATCGGCCATTCTCCTTATTTGAAAAGTATTATCATATAATTTGCATATGTTTGAATTTTTTCCTTATAGTTTATGTTACCATATTATTATATTACTATCTGATTACTTGCGTTATTATTCACGTTGTAATTTTGTTAATGAGAATGTTTATCGTGAATCAGAGATACAGTCCAATATTCTCCAGTTTCTGGACTGAGACATACTTGGCCCAAATGTAGGCACTATGTTTTAGCCCAAAAAATTGAATGTTCAAAGATAATGTTTGACATGGACATAACGATTTGAAACCATTTGAAATTTTCATATTTTCATTGAATTTTGTGTTGTCTGTATGTAACTGTATTTTTCTGTGGGAGGATGAGATGGGATGAGATTCAAACCCACAAGAAAGCCTTATTTACATGTTTGTCTTGGTTTATTTTGTCATTCAAACATTTTTATAAAATGATAATTCTTAAAAACAACTTTGTTACTCTGATAATATCGCTATCATATATGAACATATAGGGGTATAAGGTGTTCAATTCTCTCCGGGAATAGATGATTAGCTATAAAAATTAATATTCTCCCACTTTGGTTTACCAGTGAAAATTAATGTTCTCCCACTTTGGTTTACTAGGTGTTCTATAATAATGTAATTGTACTTAATAATCTATTAGTATTTCCATTTTTGAAAGGTTCTTAGTTATTATTGTTGTATACATTTTTATGTGAAATTTTGTATATATTAGATATTCTAAATAATTTTAGTTTTTCTATAA
This sequence comes from Centella asiatica, assembly GCA_014636745.2. NCBI lineage: Eukaryota > Viridiplantae > Streptophyta > Magnoliopsida > Apiales > Apiaceae > Centella > Centella asiatica. The sequence goes on from CM025780.1 coordinate 52,322,741, forward strand.
TATTAATTTTCATCGATTATATTTTTATTACATTAAATAACGTATTTAACAAATAGCTACTATTAGGAATTATAGCATTTGATAATGATGTATAATACTTAGAATTGTTAAAATTTTGTAAATATACAAGTACCTGCAGTAATGCACTATGAGAATCTACTATTAAGAAACTATAGGAAAGCATCAGAAACTACAATGAATACACTTGGAGAGTTCAACAAATGTCAAAGTTGATTAAACAAAATTAGCCCATCGAAAACTAAGCTTTTGTTTATCGGAGACTAAGTTTTTGAACTGTCGGAGACTAAGTTTTGAACTGTCGGAGACTAAGTTTTTGAACTGTCGGAGACTAAGTTTTTGAACTGTCGGAGACTAAGTTTTTGAACTGTCGGAGACTAAGTTTTTGAACTGTCGGAGACTAAGTTTTTGAACTGTC